>OY731403.1:80926005-81497299 GCA_963425845.1 Sphenostylis stenocarpa | reverse complement strand
ATGGCCCTAAATGATTATTTTTACAAACAATACTATCAAAAAGCGGTAAAGTAGAAGGGAGTATATAGGAACAACAAATAGTTTTTATAGTGAATCTTTGAAAAGAGGGTGTTTTTGGCAATCCCCACGCTCTACAATGATGATCGCTCTTCCTCATGACACTATAGAGCAGCTTTTTAAGAACAGAAGCTTCTACATAAATGCTTTAGAGAGGTCTAGGAGAGTAATTTGAAGATTTTACGAGGAAGGAAAAGTAGTAGAATGGTGTGAAAAGAGTAGAGTCCACTTTTATAAGGTCCTTTTTGTCGGAGTTGGGACACATCATCTCGCCAAATGAGACGGTCTTTTCATTGTAGAAAGTGGTGAGACGACGGTCCTTAAGCAGACAGCGGTCTCGACCCTTTAGTGGAATTTCTTATTTTTTCTATACAAAAATTCTTCTTATTCTAATATGGGGGCCTATTGATCAATCCTAGGGACCTTTTTAGGCCTTGCCCAAGAAGAGAGAAAAGAATGAAGAATGGATGTGAATGAAAAATGCCTCTTGTATTAATGGAAATATGTACAAAGATGCCCTTTTAATAAAGGTCTTGTGGCCACAGGCTGGGACCGCAAGAAATACAAAGAAAGCTTTTAAAAGAGAAACCTAACAGCTGACCTTCCTATCCTACCCTATCACTCTAGCTGTGACAGAGGCTTGAAGTCTATGTTGGGGGCAGGGGCATCAAAGGTGATCCAACCGACATCTATTAACTCCTGGACCTTATATTTTAAGGCCCGACAGTTTTCCACAGAGTGCCCGAGAGCGCTTGAGTGGTAAGCGCATTTCTCATTGGGCTTATACCACTCAAGGTAAGGTGGGTCAACCTTTCTTGGTAGGACATATGCCAGGAGCTTGGCCTCCACCAACTTAGGTAGTAAACTCCTGTAAGAGGTTGGAATAGGAGTGAACTTCCTTTCCTGCCTCTGGGATTGCCTAGTTGGTTTCGAAGAAGAGGAAGAAGTGGTGAGGTTGATGGTATTTATGTTTGCCTCCTTCTTCTTGCCCAGGGATTTCTTGAATGATGCATTGAAGCAGGTGGGCGTTTTTGCTTGTCTGCCTTTTTTCTCTTTGTTGAGAGAATGGTGGCTAATGTTTTGGGATTAATCTCGCCTTTTTCCGCGGTTTATTCTTTTTTTTCGTGATTTTGGATTTTGGCGTTTTTCGAGATAGCGCGTTAGCCTTTTTACTTTTTAGTCTCTTTTTATTATGCTGGCTTTTTCTTTTTCGGAAGAGAATAAAGACAAACAACTTTACCAAAAGATTTTATGTATATCATGATATTTGTACAATGATTATACAATGATGTTCCTAAGGCGACGGCGGGCTCGACTGTGAGGCTGAAGATGGCTCAAGAGGAGGAAACTGTCGGAACATGTGTCTCTGAAACTCTTCCTGACTTCGAATCATGTCGAGCACATGCTGGCCGATCGTATCCAAGCTCTGAATCACTCCCTCATGCCTCTGGCTGATGTCTCCAACCGTGTCTCGAAGACGTCCTGCCTTAGGGACATCTGGTCTAATTGTTGGCGAATGTCATCCATGTGACGATGGACTCCAAGAAAGTCATCCCGTACTGCTGTTGCTGCTGCTTAAACTCTGGGGGTATCGGGAGCTCCTGCGATGCATCCATATTTTGAATGTCAAGGGTCATGGCGAGCACCGGGTGGAGGGTCACCTGGGACCCCTACCTGATGAGCATCCCCATGCTGACGAGCATGGACCCGCTAATATACTCGGTTCGGAGGATGGAGGGAATGTCCTCCCCGTCGGTGCACCCCCATCTCTCGGCCAGCGGAGTGATGAGGGGAGCCATGAGGATGGCTCCCACGGGGCGGCTCCTGAAGTCCTTCAGAGCCCTCAAGAAGAAGTAGTTGGGGATACACTAGCGTCCGTGTAGCATGCAGTGCAGCACGAAGAGATCGGGCTGAGTGATCTTCCCTTGACTCTCCTTCCGTGCGTGGATCGTCCCCGCCAGCAGCTTATGGCAGATGCGGAGAGGAGGGGTAAGCGCCAATCCTTTTATCAAGGCCGGTAGAATCTGTGACCCGGTGAGATCGTCCCATATCTCACCGGTTGTGAGGGCAGTCGGCCGCTTATAGATAACTCCTTGATATTCCGGCGTCAGGGTGTTTGCGTGCTGGTTGAAGCCCATGGTGATGTTGAACTCATCCAACGTCATCGTCCGGTAGGTCCCGTTCATGTAGTACGAGACCATCCTCGTTGGAGGGACACTCGGGAATATCGTAGGCATGTCGATCATCGTGACGGGGGCGAGGAACCCCATCAAGGCTTGCTTGTAGATGCAGGTCGAAGGGTCCTGGAGGAGGAAGTCCCACCCAATGCTATGGATGTATCCCCACACATCCTCTTCCCAACCGAATTCGGCCAGGATACTGTAGTCCAACCGTAGCATGGGGTGCCAAGAGTATCCCCTGATGTGTTCCAACCTGGCCTGGTGTTGCAACATGAGCTGAGTAGGATCTGGAGGATCCTGTGGTGCGGAAGCGCTCGGGCCGGGCCCCTAACCTCTCTTTCGGGGCCTGGAAGATTCTCCTTGTTGCATTTTGGGAAAAGACACTCAAAGATGTATGAGAAGATGCAGAAATGGAGTGCTTTAAACTGACCCAAAAGCCCTCTTTATATAGAAAATTTCATTTTTGGTCAGGACCGCCGTCTGGGATTCGGGATGGCGGTCTCTATTTTTTGAAGTTGGGACTACAGTCTGGAATGTCGAGACGGTAGTCCTGTAGACCCCTAATTTTGCCCGGCCTCTCAATAAAAGCTAGGGAAACGTCACACGAAGATAAAGATCGCCCAGCTTATCAATAAACACCAAGAAGACCTCCTACAATCACACGGAGTTCATCCAATTCCTCGACAAAGGCCAAAGAGACTTCCTACACGACGATAAAAGCTCGTCCGGCATCTTAATAAGGGTCAAGAAGACTTCCTATAAGAAGATCAAGCTTCAACGGACACCTATCGGCATCAAACAATGTCCAAAAATAGCAAGGAAAGCTTCCCGGGGTCCCAGAACACAAAAACTGGACAAAACAGGTCGAGACCACCGTCCCAGAGTTGGGACGGCCGTCCCAACTATCCTGGGACAAGTGAGACGCGCGTCCCACATGTGGGACGGCCGTCCCACTTCCCAGGGGGTCCTAGCCTATGTAAAAATTGCATTTGGGACGGCCGTCCCAACCCAGACGGCCGTCTCAGCCCAGACGGTCGTCCCAGATGTCCAGGCTGCGAAATTTATAAATAGGAGCCTCATTTGTCATTCTCCAGACCCCAGACAACTCCAAGACTTGTCTTCTTCTCTCCCTCCTTCAAATGATCTCTCTGATTGCCTTTAATAGGTAACAATCAGTTAAGGAATTTGTATTCTGGCATTCGATTCTTCTAGAAAACTTTAGTCGAGTCTAGTTTATTCGAGAGGAGAGTCGTTGTAGAGTTAAGGATTGCCGCAAAGCGTCCTCTGTGTAAAAGACTTATAATATAAAGCTTGCTTCGGAGGTTCTTCTCAATTCTCTTCCCTTTTACTGCTTTATTTACTGCTTTCTGTATGCAATGTATATAAACCATGTAGATAGCCATATTTAAATACTGTACGAATAAAATAGGGTAATAGCGTAATTTCTTTTAATCTTTACTTAAATGAATTAATCCGTCATAGGGAACCCGAAAGGGGCGTTGTGGGGTGCTAATACCTTCCCCACACGTAACTAACTCCCTTACCCGACTCTGGTTATAATGGCCAAGTTTGGTTTTTATTAAAATCAATGCCTTTTTCTCCTTTTCCAATGTTTATGGTCAAAACATTGGTGGCGACTCCAAAAGAACCCTTTTCGAAAACCTTGCTTCTATTAGAGGATAGTTCAGCGTTGAGCGCCTCGGAAGCAATGAACATATTTTTAACAAAAAACGCGAGTCTCAACCATCTTTTCGCGACCGCTCGCATTAACGTTCGCGATGTCCTAGGACATCGGAACGGACGGCAGCGACAGATGGCGACTCCACTAGGGAAGCTAGAGAGTTGATCCCATTTAGTGACGGATAAATTCAAACTAAGTAAAGATTTGAAATTACACCTTTACCCTTTTTTGTATTTTTATTGAATGGCTTTAATAATTGTTGTATGATTATTTCTGCAAATTGTTTGAAATATAAATTGCACACAAAAACCCTTGCACACAACAGTCCCTCTATACCCGGGGGCAAGAGTGAATACCTATAGGGAGTGGGTGGCAGATACGACCGGCTTGTTGGCACACGGGGCTACAACCGTTGTCGGAAACCACCAACTCAAGGTGATAACTCTCTTCTTTTGGTCTAAGGATGTCGACACGGAGTTCCGTGCATGACCCGAGGACTGAGAGATTGAGAGGTCCCTATAATGGGGGCACCTTGGGGACCTTTGGCCTTGGTGAGAACAGTTAGAACCGCCTAAACCAAGCACGTTTCTACAGGAAAACCCTACCTCGTGATTAAATAAGCATGGCTCTGCTCGTGGATGTGTGAATTGTGTGTGCATACGTTTGCTGCATTTGTATTGATGCATTAGCATAGGGTAATCATACAACAAAAATAGTGAAAAACCCTAAAAATCACAAAAGTGATAAGAGTAAGACCAACTTTATCTCGGACAGTCTTCAGTTAAGCTAGCCTGGTTTCAGGTTCTTTGCAAGCTAAGTAGCCACGTTGACCAACAGAAGAGATAAAGGGTCATAAAAAAATATAAAAACAATTAAAGCAATAAAAATGCCTTTTATAATAAAAAGATTTTTCGACAAAGTCGTATCATTCATACCATATCATCCAATAAGTGGTAAAACTAAGAGAAAAAATAATTGCAGCATGCACATCATTTTAATAAACCTCCAAAAAATAGGTCTTAGGAGCGTTTTTTGGGAAAATTACTGGGCCAAATCCCCTTTGGGATTTGCAACCTTGTTCTTCACCCTTTTCTCTTCGTTTTGACATGCTCTACGTCCAAATCGGACAACCTAGTCAAAAGTTATTCCACTTTCAATATATGTTGTCATAAAAAATATTTTTGTAGTGCATGCATAAAGCACATTCATTCTAGGATGTATTAGATATCCTTAGACAATAGCAAAAGTACGCTAAGGTATGTTGGCAACCTTTGAAAAAAGGAAGTTAACACATTAAGATGGGTATGGTACCCTTAAAACATAGGCTTTCAAGAAGATACCGAAGCTATTGTCTAAGGCATATCTATTTCACATCAATCATTTAAAAAGCTATAATAAAAAATTGTTAAAATCATTTAGAAAGTGGTTGGTCTTCCGCCCGTCCTCACTCGTGCTCAAAAAGCCAAGAAGATGGAACATCTGGAGGAACAAAATCGAAAGCTCACTACTGAGCTTAATACGCTAAAAGAACAAATGGCACAAATGTTAGAAATGATGCGTCAACAGAATCTCCATAAAGAGGGTCCTCAAAGTGGACAAGCCTCTCACCAAGAAGAAGAGGAGGGACCCAATGATGAACAATCCCAATCTGATACAAGGGCAGTACATATTCATGCTCCGGAAGTATCAAAACAACAGCTGACTGCCCTTGAAGAGAGATTGAGAGCCATGGAAGGGCATAATTTTGATGTTAAAGAGGCAGTTGATATGTGCCTCGTCAAAAATATCCAATTCCCTAACAAGTTCAAAACTCCAGACTTCCCAAAGTACATAGGAATGACCTGCCCCAAAAGCCATCTTACAATGTACTGCCGTAAGATGGTTGCATATGCGGACAATGAAAAGATCCTGATCCATTGCTTTCAGGAGAGCCTGGCTGAATCAGCCCTAAACTGGTATATGCAACTACAAGGAGGGCAAATCCAAACCTAGAGACATCTGGCAGATGCTTTTCTTCGTCGCTATAAATACAATATTGATCTGACCCCTGAAAGAGCAGATCTACAATTGCTAAGCAATAAAGACAATGAATCCTTCAAGGCATATGCCCAAAGATGGAGGGAATTGGCAGCACAAGTGGAACCTCCTCTATCCGACAAGGAAACCACATCCATGTTCATCAATTCTCTAACTGGTCCCTATTATGACAAAATGATAGGGAACACATCAACACTCTTTGCGGATGTGGTCATTATAGGAGAAAGAGTAGAGCAAGGTCTGAAAAGCGGAAGAATTGCACAGCATACTTCCTCCAATTCCTTTGCTCCAAATGTTAAAAAGTCCTTTGGCCAGAAGAAGGAAGGAAGCGTAAATGCCATCAACCTTGCTACCCCTTCTCCCTCTTCGCCACCAGTTGGGCAGTCATGCAGACAAGAGAAGAAATTCACCCCCATTCCAACCTCCTATGGGAGTCTGCTGCCAAAGTTGTTAGAGGCCAAGCTCCTTACACGTATCCCTCTGAAGAAGAAAGATCCACCTTACCCCGGTTGGTACAAGCTCAACGAAAAATGTGATTACCACTCAGGCGCTCCTGGGCATTCCGTGGAAGATTGCATCAACTTAAAATATAGGGTTCAAGAATTATTGAATACCGGGCAGATTACTTTTGATGCTCCCGACCCTTAGGTGGATGACAAGCCTCTATCACAACCAGAACAGTGAGCCTGGGTAGGTAGAGAAGACCAGCTGATTAGGGATCCTCATTAAAAAGTATAAATAAAAATAAAAAGCTTCCGATACATCTCTCGCTGTCTCTGCTCATGGCCGCAAGATCTTTTGATTAAAGGGACTCTGTATATATTTCTCTTTTCATCAATACAATGAGGCATTTTTCATAATATTCATATGCTTCTCATTCTTTTCTCTCTCATTCCAAAATAATTGAATAAAATCTACACCCAAATAAGGACCATATAAACAGTCATGTCTGTGATTGAAAGCTCTCTACGGGATCTAAAAGCCGAAGGCGAATGGATTGAGTCAGACAGTGAGGAGGGGACCATTTCCCCGGACATGCAAAGACTGTTGGAAAAATAAGCTCAAAGGATACATCCCAGATTTTAAGGATAATCCTTTAGAATACGACCCTACAAAAGATCAAGTCGTACAAAGAAAAAAGAGAAGTCTCCCCTCCACACCTTAAAGACGGTCTTCCGAAAAGGAGGGATATTAGCATCAAGGGTAGCATTAGTCATTAGATGTCCTTCTTCTGATTTTAAGGGACGTAAACGCAATGACTATTAGAGATCACTCCTCGGGGTGTGCCCGACCCCCGAGTATCTCTAGGGCACACATTTTCCCTGAAATTACAAAAGAATGCTATTCTTATTATCTGCTTCTCTTCTTGCTAAACATGTCTATACCCCATTAAATAACCATGTTTACGCAAACGTTTTGTTTCAAAATGCGTCAAAACAACTAAAAAGCGTCATAGAAAAAATAAAGTCCACTAGGTATCCCCAAAAATGAAAAAGGGGAACCTAGACAAAAGCATCCTAGGCCGAAAACCCAAAAAGGCGGACTAGGAAAATTAATCAGTCATAAATAGGCGCCATAAAGTAATCAGTTGAAGACGCCACCTCATGAAAACAAAACGTTTGTTTGAACTAGCCTAAACACTGACCAACCTTGGCTAGTCATTCTTACAGAAACCTTTATTACAAAAATATCCCTCTAAAACACAAGCCTTTGTTATAAATCATTTTCTTTCTCTTCTCTTGACCATTTCACTACAAAGCATTCAAGTAATTGACTGGGAAATGTGGACACATAGTGATCAATAGAAGGATTGAAATCCCTAAGGAAAGGAAGAGGGGCATTAATATGACAAGCTATATTCAAAATGATTACTCTTCGGTTATAACAAAGATCCGAGACGGCAAATCGGTACAGCTAATCATGTTGACAAAAGCACATGATGATGGAAGCAAAATGGGTTCAAAGCCGATATGACTAGCTAAACCTTATTGAAGAAAAACAACTGAATATGATATGTCATGGACAAGCCTATCAAAGGAAAATAAAAAGGCTTACAAAAAAGGTCAACCCTCATATTTACCATAAGAAGGATTTAATGGTAAATAAGTTGCTTCCAGCCCAAAACAATAAAATTGGAAAATGGGCATTGAACTATGAAGGACCCCTTGTGGTCAAATGAGCTTTCTCGGAAAGGGCTCTTATCCTTGCCAATATGGATGGAAAAGAACTTCGACACCTAATCAACTCCGGTACGGTGAAGAAGTATTATGCTTGAAGACATTTCTCAAGACCCGTCAAGAATGAAAATCCGCAAAGGACATTCCTGGGCAAAAGATAGGGTCTATATCCCTCGCTAGGATACGTCCTAGGAAAAAAGAAGAGGTAAAAAAAAAAGTAAATAAAAAAAAAAAGAGAAACTAAGAGCAATGGTTACTTTAGTCGAAAACCGAAAAGGCGGCTAAAGTAACATTCTTCCAGAAGCAAGCAGTCTGCATAGTCTTCACTCTGAGCTCAGGCATCTCAACTGAGGCAATGAGGAGAACCGAGGGGCAGATATCATAGACATGACTGTATAAGACTAAACAGTACAGCCAACCCTGACCACCCATTCTTCTAAATACCTTTTGAAATCCTTCTATAAAAGAAATAAAACTTTTGTTCATTTATCAATAAAATTCCTTTTCATTTCCTTTCTCTTGACCAAATATTATGGAAATGCCTTTTTATTGATAAATCATAAATATGCGCAAAGACCTTTAATCAAAGATCAAGCATGCATCTAAAAAAGGGAAGCATAAAAAATAATAAAATAATAAATGCCTGCTAGTATATTCTTAGGTAAAAACTAGGGTAGCCTGCTAGATCGCAAACCCCAAAGAAGAAGATCTAGGCAAAAGCCCCCTAAGATATTCTAGGTAAAAATTAAGGCAGCCCGCTAGATCGAAAACCCGTAAAGGGCGGTCTAGGCAAAAGATAGGGCCAAAACTAAGAGATGGATAAAAAAGGAGCCCATCATCATGGTCATAAAGGAGGAGCCCATCGGCACATTCATAAAAAGCCAACGGGAGAAGGCCAGTTACTTTCTAAATGCATCAAAAATAAATAAACAAATAAATTGCATTTAGGACATCCACACACAAAGTAGTTGCATAATACGACTTTGTCAAAATCAAGGAAAAATAATTTTCTTCAAATAAGAATAATGAACATGCATATAAGGAGGATAGTCTCCATGCTTGTGATTGAAAACAGGAGGCGCCAAAATCCAGCCTCTAAATGAAAATCAAAATCGCAACAGATGAAATCAAAACCATTTCAGCAAAATAAAGAGCTTCAAAGAAAATAGCTCTAATCAACATCCTTCCATCCAAGAAAGAAGGAAACCATCAAAATGAAAAAGCTAATGGAAAGGCTTGATCATCCCCCAAGAGGATCCTTGCCTACTCCAAAGGCAAAACAAAAAGACTATCTCACGGCTCAGCTACATCGCCACATGAGTCATCAAGCACAATCATGCAAGAGTCTCCGCTTCATTCCCCAAACAAGAATAAGGACTACACAAGAGTCCATCAAAGAAAACACGGAGTCAAATCCTCCATATCACCAGGGGGCAACAAAAAGAGAGAAAAGAAAAACTTTCATTCCCCAATAAAGGCCACAACGAAAAAGGCCGAATAAAAAATCCCCAAGTAGAGTATATCAAGAAAAATCTACAAAAAGAGGAAAACAAAATTTTTCCATCTTCCAGCTCAAATAAGAAGCTTCACAAAGCCAGGAGCCAGGACTCCATCATCAAATTTGGACCCCCAGGAAATCGACAGACTCCTCGGTGAATCCCAAAAAGAGAAAAGAAGAATATTTCTTCATTCCGCTCAATAAAAGAGCCTCACAAGACCAGGAGCCAAGACTCTATCATCAAATTTGGATCCCCAAGAAAAACTCCCCAGGGAACACCAAAAAGAAAAGAGAAAAAGATATCTTTTCATCTAAAGAAAAAGCCAATATGCATAAAAAGGCGCACATATGTAAAAACCAATTCGCGAAAAAGAAATTCAAATCGCGAGGAAAAGATAAAAATCCATTCCCCGGCAGGAATAAGAGCATAGGCAAAGCCAGCTCAAACAGCAGCCAATAAGGAGTCAAAAACTCCATTCCTCCCTAGGGGGCAATTCAAAATAGATCCCCAGAAGACGATCAAATCCCTGGTGGATCACCAAAAAGAAAAATCCCCAGCAAGCCTACCAGCAAAGGCAAAATACAAATTCATATCCTCAGGGAGTTAATCGCCTATAACACCCAATATGAATATCCCCAGTGAAAGGCAAAACCTTCACTCCCAAGAATGCCTATGCCTACTCAGAGGCAAGCAAAGAACCGATATCCCCAAAAAATGGGAAATCAACCTATGCAGGAGGCAATACAAAGTACAAAGCTTCCAATAAAGCATCTGCCTACTCAGAGGTATTATCAAGAGCAAATATCCTCAAGTAGAACATCAGCCTATTCAGAGGCGAAATACAACAAGTATAAAGCCTTCAATACTATTGAAGCATCTGCCTAAAAACAAGAGGCACAATCAACAAGAAATCAACAAATCCCCAGGAGATTCCTGCCTAACATAAGAGGCAACCAACAAGAAATCCCCAGCAAGACCGAATGGCTAAATAGAAAAACCAAAAATCAGAAATCTCCGGCAAGACCGGATGGCTAAACAAGAAAAGCCAAAACAAAAAATCCCCGGTAAAACCGGATGACTAAAAAAGAAAAGTCAAGAAAGAAAATCAATCACTCCCCATGGAATAGGCGCATGATCAGAGACAATATGCCGCCAACACATCTCCAAAAACCAGATGAGGGTTTGTACTCATCAAAAGATTGATTGCCAAAAAAAAGAATCCTAAGAGCCTTACAAAACGGGGCTCGTCAGATAGTTTAGTAAACGCGAACTCAAACATAGTGGGGGAAAGTACCCACAAAAATCTAGCAAATACAGACTCGAACCGGGTGGGGGTTGTACTCACAAGAGCCTTACAAAAGAAGGTTCGGATCAGATGAGTGTTCATTCTCATCAAACCAGATAGGGGTTGGTACCTATCAAAACTATTCATCATCCAAAGGATTGGCTACCTCACCGAAGGAGCATCCTACAAACCGAAGGATCGGCTTCCTCACCAAAGGAGCATCCTGCACACCGAAGGATCGGCTTCCTCACCAAAGGAGCATCCTGCACACCGAAGGATCGGCTTCCTCACCAAAGGAGTATCCTGCACACCGAAGGATCAACTACCTCACCGAAGGAGCATCCTGTAGATCAAAGGATTGGCTACCTCACCGAAGGAGCATCCTACAAACCGAAGGATCGGCTTCCTCACCAAAGGAGCATCCTGCAAACCGAAGGATCGGCTACCTCACCGAAGGAGCATCCTGCAAATCAAAGGATTGGCTACCTCACCGAAGGAGCATCCTGCAGACCAAAGGATCGACTACCTCACCGAAGGAGCATCTTGCAAATCAAAGGATCGGCCACCTCATCGAAGGAGCATCCTACAAATCGAAGGATCGGCTACCTCTCCGAAGGAGCATCCTAAGGCTTCACACTCGTCAGCTACGGGGTCAGCTACCGCATCGAAGGAGCATCCCAAAGCTACGAAATTCATACTCATCAACCACAGGATCAGCTACCGCATCGAAGGAGCATCCTGGAAGTTCACATTTATCATCCAGAGGATCAACAAGGAGCAACATCCGAAGGATGACCGGGCAAAAGGGTTAACTCCTTCCCCTACCATCTAATTTTGTCGGCATATCAAGCCAACAAATTAGTTAGGCAGGTGAAGGGGGGGCAGCTGTAGACCCCTAATTTTGCCCAGCCTCTCAATAAAAGCTAGGGAAACGTCACACGAAGATAAAGATCGCTCAGCTTATCAATAAACACAAAGAAGACCTCCTACAATCACACGGAGTTCATCCAATTCCTCGACAAAGGCCAAAGAGACTTCCTACACGACGATAAAAGCTCGCCCGGCATCTTAATAAGGGTCAAGAAGACTTCCTATAAGAAGATCAAGCTTCAACGGACACCTATCGGCATCAAACAATGTCCAAAAATAGAAAGGAAAGCTTCCCGGGGTCCCAGAACACAAAAACTGGACAAAACAGGTCGAGACCACCGTCCCAGAGTTGGGACGGCCGTCCCAACTATCCTGGGACAAGTGAGACGCGCGTCCCACATGTGGGACGACCGTCCCACTTCCTGGGGGGTCCCAGCCTATGTAAAAATTGCATTTGGGATGGCCGTCCGTCCCAACCCAGACGGTCGTCCCAGATGTCCAGGCTGCGAAATCTATAAATAGGAGCCTCATTTGTCATTCTCCAGACCCCAGACAACTCCAAGACTTGTCTTCTTCTCTCCCACCTTCGAATGATCTCTCTGATTGCCTTTAATAGGTAACAATCAGTTAAGGAATTTGTATTTCGGCATTCGATTCTTCTAGAAAACTTTAGTCGAGTCGAGTTTATTCGAGAGGAGAGTCGTTGTAGAGTGAAGGATTGCCGCAAAGCGTCCTCTGTGTAAAAGACTTATAATATAAAGCTTGCTTCAGAGGTTCTTCTCAATTCTCTTCCCTTTTACTGCTTTATTTACTGCTTTCTGTATGCAATGTAGATAAACCATGTAGATAGCCATATTTAAATACTGTACGAATAAAATAGGGTAATAGCATAATTTCTTGTAATCTTTACTTAAATGAATTAATCCGTCATAGGGAACCCGAAAGGGGCGTTGTGGGGTGCTAATACCTTCCCCACACGTAACTAACTCCCTTACCGACTCTGGTTATAATGGCCAAGTTTGGTTTTTATTAAAATCAATGTCTTTTTCTCCTTTTCCAATGTTTATGGTCAAAACATTGGTGGCGACTCCAAAAGAACCCTTTTCGAAAACCTTGCTTCTATTAGAGTATAGTTCAGCGTTGAGCGCCTCGGAAGCAATGAACATATTTTTAACAAAAAACGCGAGTCTCAACCATCTTTTCGCGACCGCTCGCATTAACGTTCGAGATGTCCCAGGACGTCGGAACGGACGGCGGCGACAGGTCCCGCCCTTTGCAATGTGGCGAGACAGTCGTCTGGCCAAACGAGAAGGCGGTCTTGCCTTTAGCAAATGTCCTATAATGCTACTTCGTTGATTTTTTAGAATGATTAGCTGGTGTGTCTTTTGAAGATGAGCTCCTTCTGATGTCGTTTTTTTAGATGTACTTGTTTGTACCATTCCAGACTTAGTATGACCGAAGAATAATTGTTGGTTGAGGAGCAAACTTGGCATGTCGGTGTGTTTTTTCCTTCCTCTAGAGATTTCAATCCTCTTATTGATTATATGCCTCTATATTCCCCAACTAATTATCAGAATGTTATGATAAGGGTCAAGAAAAGAGAAGTAAGAGGATAATATATTCAAAGGCTTGTGTTTTAGACGGTTGAATTTTTATTTAAAAGGGGTTTTGTAAGAATGGTTGGCCAAGGTTGGTCAAAGTGTTTAAGTTGATGTTAAACAAACGTCTCGTTTTGAGGATTCGTGTCTTAGCCAATTTCTATGGTTGATTGACTTTCCCAGACCGCCCTTTGGGTTTTCAGACTAGGATATTGTGTTTTGGCCCTAACTTTTGTCTAGGTTCATTTTTTCTTGTTTTGGGAATCCTAGCAGACCTTATTTTGCAACCCTAACTTCTGCCTAGGCTACCCTTTATTGTTTTTCGGGTTTTCTAGCGGTTCAACCCTAATTTTTGCGTAGCCCCCTTGGTGGGTTTCCTGGCAGGTAATTTGCCCTCTTTTTTTTGGCCTTTGGCTTCTATGGTCTTCTTTTGATTTATTTTATTTTTACACAATATTGGCGAAACACGGTTTTATTATGATGAGGTAAAACCTTATTCTGTGTTTCTAGACAATCAGCTTGATTATTATTGTGATGGCATGTTTTGATTATTTCGACGCACTTTTAAAAACGTTTGCTTTAAACATGGTTATTAGGAGGTCTAGTCATGAATAACAAGAAGAGAAACAAATGGTAAGAAATGTATTCTTATTAATTAATAGGGGAATATGTGCCCAAAAGATGCCTGGGGGTCGGGCTAGCCCCAGGGGATAATCTGTAACAATCATTGGATTTACATCCCTTAAGAAAGGAAAAAGAACTCCTAATGACTAGAGTTGCTCTCGACGCTTGTATCCCTCCGCTTCGGAAGATCTGCTTAAGTGTGCGGAGGGGAGACTTCCCTTTTCTTCTTTCAGCTTGGCCCTTCGTAGGGTCATATCCTAGGCCGTGCTTTAAAGGATTGTCCATAAATTCTGCGGGTTTCCTTATTCCTTGGGAGTCTGCCCCAAGCCCTTGGCCAGGATGGTAACCATACTTCATCATCATGCGGGCTACCTTCGTATTACTGGGAAGTCTTTCTACATTGGCAATTTCAAGCGCTTGAAAAGATATTTCAAGGGCCTCTTCAGCCGCATCCACATAGGGTTGGGTAGACGGTCCACTGATCAAGATATCATCTTCTGCTTGGACTATGACCAGTTTGTCATCTACTATGAACTTGACTTTCTGGTGGAGCGTTGAAGGTACTTCCTTAGCGTCATGAATCCAAGGTTTGCCAAGGAGACAACTATATGCTAGAGTAATGTCCATCACGTGAAAATCGACGTTGAAGATAGTGTGTCTGACTTGGATTGGCAGATTGATTTCCTCCACTACCTCTTGTTTGGATCCGTCGAAGGCTCGAATGATAGTGCTGCTTGGGCGCATGCGGGTTCCTTGAATGGTCAACTTGCCAAGTGTGCACTTGGGCATCACGTTTAAGGATGACCCGTTATCCACAAGAACTTTAGCGATGAGATATTCCTTGCATTTTATGGAAATATGCAAGGGCTTGTTATGGCTCAACCCCTCTGGAGGGAGTTCTTCATTTGTGAAGGTGAGGTGATCACTAGCTGTGATGTATCCGACGATCCTCTCAACTTTTTCTTGGGATATTGTATGAGGTACATGCGCTTCGCTCAAAAGCTTCATTAGGGCATTTCTGTGCAGTTCCGAACTCATCATTAGATATAATAAAGTTATCTTTGTTGGTGTGTGATTGAGCTGGTCGACGATGGAATACTCGCTCTGCCTTATGAACTGGAGTAATTCATCGGTCTCCTCCTTGGATTCTTTATTTTCCTTTTCTTCGGTCTATTTATTTTTCCCTTTATTCTTGGGGGCATCTTCTTATGACTCCTTGGGGGAGTATATTCTTCCGCTTCTAGTATGACCCCAATGTCGGCTATGTTGGAGATGTCCTCCTTTATTAATGAAGATTCCCTGTATCTCTATGGTACAACTTTATTTGATTCATAGGGGAAAGGACGAGGCACAAATAATCGCAAAGGCGTCATTGCCCCCTCTTCCTTTTTGACTTTGATAACTAACGGCCGAGGCTTATTGTCCTCTTGGGGTGAATCGAGTGTTGGGAGAGCTTGATTACGAGCGGTTTTCTCTCCATCCTTCTGATTGTGGAAGACTTATTAGTTAATCCTTCCTTTTTATTATCTTATTTATTAAAAGTGACAGAGGGATAATCAAGTATGCAAATGAATGAAATGCATGCAGGTAGACAATTGTTGAATAAAAGGAAATTTTATTTATTTATAGAAAGTGTACATTCCCCTACACCATGCTACGAAGTACTTTTTGACAGAAATGGAAAAGCCTAAAGAAACCCACAAGCGGGTTCTGATTTCTATGTAATTCCTCTTCGGCTTCCCGTACATGACGAGCGAGTGCTTCGGTCTGTTGGTGGACTTCTTGACTCATATCTTCGCTATACTTACGAGCCTCTTTGATCTTCACCTCTTCATGGACGACCAAGGCTTGTAAATTGTCGAGTCTCTCAAGGGCTCGGTCTCTCTCTCGTAGCACTTGGCCATACTGAGCTAACCCGTCTCTTTCTTTGCAGCGCATCTCAGTAAGGCTTCTATTAAGTCTCTGGGTAGCTTCCCATCCTTGATGTATCTCGGACAGAGTCCTTGCGAGATCTTGTCGCATTCCCTTGATCGTCTGAGCCTGTTTTGCATATTCGGCCTCAAGGTGTGCTAACTTGGCGGTTACTTCTTGAAGTTGATTATCCGAGTTTAATCTGACGACTTTTGATGCTCGGATAACCTGCTCACTAGAGTCAGCACATTGGTCCTTGAGGCGCTCTATCTCTTGATCTTTCTTCTCGCACTGCCTTTGTAGACCGTCTATAGTGAGGATAGATTCTTGCTCTTTTTCCTCAAGGGCCCTCATCTGGGCTCCCATGATTTCTATCCTCTGGGTCAAGGCGTCGACTTGGCTTTGGAGCTCTCCACTGGCTGAAGGTGCATTAGGTGGGGCAGATGGTTGTGGCATCCCTCTGTTTCTCCTCCACTCCTCATAGTCACTGGAGACCACTACTCGAGTTTTTCCTAGCTCTCTATCTCCCATGAAGACTGGTTTCTCCCATGCTCTCCGTACAGCAAGTGAGTTTGCAACAGTGCATGGGTCTCCGAAGAAATACAGTCCTCCGAGCTCTTCCCGTGGTAATGTGGTTTGGGTTCTCATGAGTTGTCTCATACCCACTTTTGTAGAATAGGCTATGCAACCTCTAAGATCTACTAACGGTACGCTCAGATAATCCCCACATCTGATGAGGATTGGGTCAGGTCGGAACCAAGGACATGCCCAGGATAAGCGGCTGGCGTCCCATTGTTCCTACTCGACCTTCCACTCCATGGTTAGACGTTGGTGGAGAGGGATTTTTGAGAAACTCTTCAAAGGGTCGGGGAACATCCCCATGTGACTAAAGGCATAGGAATGCATGATACCCCACACGAATAATAGTGAAGAGCAGCATCTGAGTGTTCTCCCTTGCTTTTGGTGACAGAATTCGACCGAAAGCAAGCTGTCGACAAGAAGTGCAGGCAAGGGACTCTTTGAGTGTACGTCCCTGTAGACCCCAAATCTTGCCCGGGCTCCAAATAAAGTCAGAAGATCCCCTATTCGAAGACGGCCGAAGCCTAACAAGCCACTAGGAGAGACTATTAGGCTCCCGTACCAAGATAGGAGGGCTTTTTTGGCCCAAAATAAAGTTTCTCGCGTGGAAGGGGACTCCCGGGTCAAGTCTCGCTCAAGCGAGTACGTCCGCCGCTTGAGCGACAGGTGCCGCAATCAAAGGGGACTTCCGGGTTGAGTCTCGCTCAAGCGACCGATGTACTCACATATACTCGCTTGAGCGACGGATGCCGCAAACAAAGAGGACTCCCAGGTCGAATCTCGCTCAAGCGACTGGTGTACTCGCTTGAGCGACGGATGCTGCAACCAAAGGGGGCTGCCGGGTCGAGTTTCGCTCAAGCGGCCGATGTACTCACATGTACTCGCTTGAGCGACAGATGCTCCAACGAGGCCGGGGTCTCGTTCACCCGAGCCGGGGTCTCGTTGACGACGAAACGAGGCCGGGGTCTCGTTCACCCAAGCCGGGGTCTCGTTGCCAACGAAAACGAGGCCGGGGTCTCGTTCGCCCGAGCCGGGGTCTCGTTGACGACGAAAGCGAGGCCGGGTTCTCGTTCACCCGAGGCCGGGGTCTCGTTGCTTATGCAAAGCGAGACGGCGGTCTCGTTATGCGAGACGGCGGTCTCGTTGCTTCCGTCAAGCGAGACGGCGGTCTCGTTGTGCGAGACGGCGGTCTCGTTGCTTGTCGAGCGAGGCCGGCGGTCTCGCCACCTGACGGCGCGGAAACCTATAAATAGGGGCTCTCCCCCTCATTTGCACACACCACAGCTGCCTAGCTCTCCCTTCTCTCTAAAACTTCTCTCTAGAATCCCTCAGACGCATTTCGGAGTTTCGAGTGTTTTTAAGAGTGATTTTCGGCGTTCGAGAGGTTTCCGACGTCTTGTAGAGTGAAGGGCTGCCATAAAGCACCCTATTTTTCCGGAGAATTAATATAAAAAGCGTGCTTCGGAGGTTAAAATTCTCTCTTTCCACCTTTACCGCTTTTATCTTAAATTATGCGGTAGACATTAGGGCCATGTAGTCATACTTTTAAAATTCACGAGAATAAAAAGGGCAAAAGTGCGTTTTTCTAGTTTATCAATAAAAATAAGCCGACCTATCATAGGGAACCCGAAAGGGGCGTCGCAAAGGGACTAATACTCCCTTTGCACGTAACCAACTCCCTTACCCAACTACGGTTCTAATGACCAAAGTTGGTTTTCGAAAACCAACGCCTTTTTAAACCCCTTTTCCGATGTTTATGGTAAAAATATCGGTGGCGACTCCATAGAACCCAAAATAAATAAATCTTTGAGTTAGCCCGGTTGTCGGACAACTCAAGGACACCTTTCGAAAACCTCGTCTCTAGGTTAGCCGGTTATTGGACAACCTAAAGGCGTTGTAACCACCAATAAAAAACGCGAAAATCAAGAAGAGTCGATAAAACCATCGCGTCGCTCCGACCGCCTCGTTTTGACGGCGGCGACAGATGGCGACTCCACTGGGGAAGCCTAGAGAGTTAGTCCCATTTAGTGATAGGTCGACTTAAACAATAAATAAACCAAGAAAATAACGCTTTTTGCCCTTAACTTGTATTTATAACATGCTTTATTGATTGGCTTTCAATAAAGCTGTTGTTTGTTTATACTTACGCAATTGATTGAAATACAAATTGCACACAAACCCTTGCACACTACAGTTCCTCCTATACCGGGGGCAAGTGAGATAACCATAGGGAGTGGGTGGCGAGGTACGGTTCGCTGCGGTTAGGGCCTTGTGCCCACCGGTGTGATCGGAAACCACCACTCAAGGTGATAACCTTCCTCTTTTGGCAACAAGGCCGACTACGGCCTTAGTGTTGAGCATGGTCGGACGGGCTGGAGAGTGGGGACCCTATAATGGGGGCACCTTGGGGGCCTTAGCCTGGTGAGAACGGCTAGAACCTACCCTAAACCAACGCACTTTTCTGCGGGAAAACCCTACCTCGTGATAAAAACGGAATCTCGCCGGTTCGGGGATGATCGAATTGTGTGTGCATATGTTTGTTGCATTTGTATGTTGCATAGCAAACAACGAGAACAAAATCACAAAAAATTTCACAAATAAACACCCTTATCTCGGACGATCTGCCTTTTAGCTAGCCTGGTTTCGGGTTCTTTGTAAGCTAAGTAGCCACGCGATTCCGACGAGAAGAGATAAGGGACGATAAATATTCTTTCATAAAGCCATATTTTTATCTCGGACGATCTGCCTTTTAGCTAGCCTGGTTTCGAGGTTCTTTGCAAGCTAAGTAGCCACGCAGATTCAGACAAAAGAGATAAAAGGCTATAAAATAAACAAATAACAATAAAATACAAAAAATCAATTTTAAAAAAAAAAAAATTCACAAATAAGACCTGGTTCAAAACATTGTATTCATGAAACATTCATATAGATAGTTTATTCTTCCAAAAAAATAAATGCAAATACCATACATCATGTAGAAGAAAAAACATGATAAAATAGCAAAATAAACACTCACATTTCATACAATAAACATCATCTTCATCAAAACATACATTTTGGTTTTAGAAGATGGAGGGGTCAAGTAGACAAGTGGGAAAGGTGGACATTCTCCGAAACCATGCTGAGAAGCTAGAGCGGCTCGGTGCAACAATGCCCCGAAGTCCAAACGAGTTTGAAAAATCCTATGGACGGATTTTGGACCTTCTAAAAATCGGTGTCGACCAAGTCTTTCTCGAGTGCTTGGTTCACTTTTGGAACTCAAGTTTGCGATGTTTTGAATTTCCGCGGTTTGACATGGTGCCTACCCTAGAGAGTACGAAATTATGTTAAAATGGCCCAAATCAGCTGGGGTCCATATTCGCCACAAGACGTATACTCTGCGGCACCGGTCGTTGCCCTTATCCATCTGCCATACCGACGCAGTACCACGATGGGAAGAGGGAACACCCGGGGGTGGAAAGTAGCAATGTTAGAAGACCACCTGTCCTACACTGGCTGAAAGGGCGGAGTGGGTTGCCTTCAACAAAACCACGGCGCTATTAATCTTCGGGAAAATCCTGTTCCCCTTCCAACTCGACACGGTTGACCACGCCGTCATGGACGCTTTCTTCGCTGGGACGTAAACTCGAAGAGTCCCTTGCCCGCTATTCTTGCCAGACACCTTGCTTTCGGTAGACTTCGCCGTCGAAGCAAGGAAGAACACTTCGTTCTTGCTCTTCGCTACTTTATGTGTGGAGCGTCACGCACCTCTATGCCTCCGAGTCATATGGGGATATTCCACGACCCCTTGAGAAGCTTCTCCAAGATCCCCCTCCAACGACGCGACCATAGAATGGAGGGATGAGTTAGAACAGAAGGATGCCAACAACATATCTTGGGTCTGTCCTTGGTTCAGGCCGGCCCGGTTCTAGTCGGATGCGGGAACCATCCGAATGTACCCTTGATAGGACTCGGGGGTTGCATAGCCTACTCACCTAGAGTAGCTATAAGGCAACTTATGAGGACTCAAACTACCATCTCCCGAGGGGAACTCGGAGGATTGTGCTTCTTTGGAGACCCATGCACAATGGCCAACTCATTGACTATGAGGAAAGCATGGGAGAAGCCGGTTTACATGGGAGACAGAGAGCTAGGAAAGGCTCGGGTAGGCTTGTCACCGGTGATTATGAGGCATGGAGGAGAAGAAGAGAGATGGCCCGACCATCCACCACACCCGCTCCAATCGCCAACAACGAAGAGCTTCGGGCACAAGTCAATGCCTTGACCCGGAGGGTAGAGATAATGGGAGCCCGGATACGGTCCCTTGAGGAAAAAGAACAGGCCTCTGTCCTCATGATTGATGGTACGCAAAGGCAAGGCGGGAAAAAGGATCATGAAATAGAACGCCTCAAGGACCAATGTGCTGCGCCAACGAACAAGCTATCCAGAGCATCCAAATCCGCGAGAACCAGCTCGGATAGCCAAGCTGCAGAGATAAGCGCCAAAACGGCACACCTTGAGGCGGAAGCGGCTCGGCCAAGCTCAAACGATCAAGGAGTTATCGGAACAACTCCTCCAGGCCGGCTAGACCTCCGCCAAGAGCGAGAGAACAACGAAAACTCGGCAGAGGTATCTACGAGCTGCGCATTAAAGAGAAAAGCGGGCTAGCTCAATATGACCAAGTGCTACAAGAAAAAGACCGAGGCTGTCGCAAGGCTCGACGAACTAGAAGCCTTGGTCATACATCAAGAGGCAAAGATCAAGGACGCTCGGCAATACAGCGAAGAAATGAGCCAAGCGATCCATAAACAAAGCGAAGCGCTCGCTCAACACGTCGGGAAGCCGAAGAGAATTACAAAGAAAACAAGACCCGTCTGTGGGTTTCTTTAGGCTTTTACGCTTTTGTCAAAAGACGCTTCGTAGTATGGAGTAGGAGAATGTACACCTTCCACTTGAATTAATGAAATCATTTTCTTATTCAACATTTGTCTACTTGCATACATGTACATACATTTGCATATTTAATTTCCCCTCCTTCACACTTAATAAATAAGATAATAAAAAGGAAGGATTAACTAACACGTCTTCCAACTCGGAAGAATGGAGAGAAAGTCACTCCTAATAAAGCTCACCCCAACGGCCGAATCACTGCAAGAGGAAAGTAAACCTCGGCAGTTGGTCCTCAAAAATAAAGAAGAAGGGGCAAGGACACCGGTACGACTTTTTATGCCACGTCCTTTCCCCTACGAATCGAGATAAAGGCTGTACCATGGAGATATGGGGAATCTTCACCAATAAAAGAAGAAATAACGAACATAGCCGGCATTGGGAGCACGACTAGAAGTGGAAGAATCTACTCCCCCAAGGACACGCGGGAAGATGTCCTTCAAAATAAAGGAAAAAATAAAAGGACCAGAAGAAGAAAAAGAAAATAAAGAATCTAAGGAGGAGACAGAGGAATTACTCCAGTTTATTAGGCAAAGTGAGTATTCCATTATCGATCGGCTCAACCGAATGCGCTTGCAAAGATCACGTTGCTATCTTTGATAATGAGCTCGGAACCACACTGAAACGCCCTGCTGAAGGTCTTGAGCGAGGCGCACGTACCTCACACCATATCCCAAGAGAAGGTCGAGAGGATCGTCGGTCACATTACGGCAAGCAATCACCTCGCCTTCACGAGAGGAAGAACTCCCTCTTGAAGGGTCAAAACACAACAAGCCCTTGCATATCTCGGTCAAATGCAAGGAATACCTCATCGCCAAAGTTCTTGTGGATAACGGGTCATCCACGAACGTAATGCCAAAATGCACCTTTGGATAAGTTAACCATCCGGGGGCCGTCTACGCCAAGTAGCACCATCGTTCGAGCCTTCGACGGATCAAAGCGAGAAGTAGTGGGAGAAATTAATTTGCCAATCCAGATTGGACCCACTATCTTTGACATCGATTTCCATGTAATGGACATAGCTCCGGCATACGAGTTGTCTCCTCGGTAGGCCTTGGATTCATGACGCTAAGGCAATACCTTCGACGCTCCACCAAAAAGTCAAACTCATAGTGGAGGATAAAGCTGGTCACGGTCCAAGCGAGAAGACGATATCTTGATCGGTGGACCATCCACCCAACCCTATGTGGATGCGGCCGAAGAGGCACTTGAAACGTCTTTTCAAGCGCTCGAAATTGCCAACATAGAGCGACTTCCCGGGAACACCAAGGTAGCCGTATGATGTTGAAACATGGCTACCATCCGGCCAAGGGCTGGGGGCAGATTCCCAAGGAATGAGGGAACCCCGGAATTCAAGGATAATCCTCACGGGTATGGCCTAGGATATAACCCATTCAAGGGTCAAGCGGGAAGAATAAAAGGGAAGTCTCCTCTCCGCACACTCAAGCAAGTTTTCCGAAGTGGAGGAGTGCGGGCGTCAAGAGCCACTCTAGTCATTAGGAAACCTTTTTCTTTGTTTAAGGGATGTAAACCCTATGATTGTTAGAGACTATCCCCCGGGCGAGCCCGACCCACAGGCATTTCGGGGCACATATTCCTTCATTAATTAATAAAGAATGATTCTTTCTATCTGCTTCTCTTCTTTCTACTTTTGACTAGACCACATAAATAACCCTGTCTAAGCAAACATGACAAGCAAAAGAAGAATAAGAAGCGCTCCCAAATAATCAAAACTTCATCATTGCTATCATCATCAAGTTAGCTGATTAGAAGCACATGAAAATAAGACTTCACTTAAGCCATAAAGGAAGTCACGCTTCGCCAATACTGTGAACAAAAGAATAACAAAAAAAAGAAAAAGCCCAGAGAAGCCAAAGGCCAAAGAAAAGGGCAAATTACCGGTAGGAAACCCACTAAGGGGGCTACACAAAAGTCGGGGTCAACCGGTAGGATACCAGAACAACAATAAAGGGTAGCCTAGGCAAAAGGTAGGGTTACAAATAAAGGTCGCGGGATTTCTCCAAAATTTTACAAGAGAGTAAACCTAGACAAAAGTTAGGACCAGACACACGGTATCCTAGTTCGAAAACCCAAAGGGCGATCTAGGGAAATCGGCCCGGCTATCCAAAAGCGATGGAAATAAAACCAAAGAGCAGAGAAAGGGAAAATGTTTGCTTAGACAAAAGCTTAAACACTCAGGCTTAACCCTTTTGCCAGCCATTCTTACAAATTCTTTATCGATAAAAATCAACCCTCTAAAACACAAACCATTGATTTTTACCTCATCTTACTTCTTTTCTCTTGACCCTCACAACAATATTCTAATAATTAATTTGGGAATATGGAGGCGTATAGTCAACAAGAGGATTGAAACCCCTAAAAGCAAGGAAAAAGGGACACTACACGACGAAAAGTGCTCTACCAAAAGAAACAAAGAAACAAAAAGAGAAAAATAGAGAAAGAAAAATAGAAGGAAAGAAAGAAAGAGATTATCCTTCGGTCACAAAAACCGGCATGGTACGGCCAAAAGACAAACGCGGCAAATCAAAGGGCTTTCGGCACAACAAGGCATGTTGGTTAAATCCTTAGAAAACTTAATCAAAATAGGCATTATAGGACATCAAAACATAAAAAAAAAAAAACATTGCATGCATAAAATGTTTTTAGACCGAGTCCTATTACTCCTTCAAAAAAAAAAAAAAAAAAATTCTCTTCAGCGAAAGCAGACGGCCAGTCCGTCTCGTTGATGGCGAAAAGCGAGAACGCCGTCTCGTTGCACGAAGCGCCGTCTCGTTGTCGGCAAAACGGAACGCCGTCTCGTTACACGAAACAGCCGTCTCGTTTACCCGCGAAGCGAGAACGCCGATCTCGTGGCACCGGACCGCCGTCTCGTTGTCGGCGAAGCGAAACGCCGTCTCGTTGCACGGAACGCCGTCTCGTTCACGAAGACAAGCGAGACCGCCGTCTCATCCACCCGGACGGCGGTCTCGATCCGGAAAAATTCCCTATAAATAGGGGCGCGGCTTTGGGCTTCCTCACACCTCATTTTGACCCCAGAACTTCCTCTCCCTCAACTCTTGCACTCCCAAGCCCCCTCGATCAATATGTTTGGAAGAAGTGCTTCTAGGAAGAGAAGGGGCACTTGCTTGGTGCTAGTAGTTCCATGGCACAGCCATCTCGGGACCCTTCCCGGCTTGCACCACAACACCGAGGCCCGTCTTGAGAACATCGGACCTACCAATGGCACCCCATGCTCAAGCTAGATTTCAACATCCTGGCGAGTTCGGATGGGAAGACGACGTCCGGGCCTATCTAGACGGCATTGGATGGGGATTCTGTTGCACCCACCACGAGACACATGTGTACTCGCGGGCGGTCTTTGGAATTCTTAGCCTCCGTCTCCTACTACGAGAGTCCCTCCATTGTCCCGGGCCTACCACCCACTCGAGATGGTAACCTACTTTATGAATGGGCGTCTGCAGAACTTCTACCCTCGAGAGAATTCAACGTGGACATCGGGTTCATCCGGCCGAGGAAGCCATGAGCCGGGAGTATCGTGACGGCTGTACGCTCACGGCTGCCCACCTTCTTGCCGGCTGAAATGTGGCGAGAGCTCACGGGAGCCACCACGCTGCCTACGTTGATGAGGGGATCTGCACTTCCCCCGACGCCGCATACGCCACAAGGCTGGCTGGCGGGAACTATACATGCGAGGAAAGAAAGTCAAGGCAAGGTGTCCCTTCCGACCTCTTCATACTATCTTGCATGAGCCAAAGGCGACAGCTGCAGCCACAGGTACTTCTTCACGAGAGCCCTCGGAGACTTCGGGAACAGATCTGCGGGGAGCGTCCTCGTTGCTCCCCTCATTACCCCCTAGCGAGAAAAGATTGGGTGTCCGGACGGGAAGAACTAACCCACAACCTGCGTCCTGAGTCCATCGGCGGGACGATCTTGAGTCGGCATGGGAATGCTTGATCCGTAGCGGGAACCAGTGGCTCTCCACCCCACCCTGGATTTTGCCTTAGAACTCCATGATGTGATGCGAGTCGCGCCCACATCCCCCGATTCCCAGCGACGGCGCGGCAACGGCAGCGGCGGCCACCCGGTATTCGAGACGACTTTGCTTGGCATGCACCTCCACATGGACGACACTGTGCCGACGGCTCGGCGGCATGAGCTGTAAGACAAGAACGAGGCGTCCCGAGGCGTGAACGGCTAATCCAAACGGTGGAACAATTGTCACAAAGGCAAGAGGCCTTTGACACCCGGCTAGGGGAGATGTACCGGTACCAACAAAGCATGCGCCAAGGCTGGGCAACTTTTCGGCGGAGGTACGAGGATGAAGTCCTAGAGCAAGAAGACTTCGGATATCACATGTACCGGCACTACCCTCCCCGGGGATCGGAGTCCAGGAGGATAGCCCCTAGGGATAGTAGTTCCAAAAAATAGATGTAATAAAATTTCCTCATGAATAAAATTTTATTTCGTACATCTTTTGCCATCCTTTCAGAAAGTCGGCATAGAGTAAAAAGACGTATGCTCAAGGAAAAAGCCAAAACCCTAAGATCACGAGGAAAAAAGAGATAAAGCCGCGAGAAAAAGGCGGGGTTAAAACATCGCACCAACCAATAAAGTCTCAACCACCAAACAAAGGCCAAACAAAACCAAGATCCATCCAACCAACCGGCAAGGATTGGATGATCACTACCAAAAGAACAAAAACAAAGGACCCCCGGCAATCGGCAAAGGCCGATTGATCACCAACAAAATCCCGGCATGGCCGGATGACTACTCAAGAAAAGCGAAAGCGGTCAAATCAACACAAGCGGCACTCTCCGGAGAGATGCGCTTGATCTGCGCCAGAGCGGATCGGTAAGTCGCATTACCACCACGATGGGGGGCTCATACCCATCCGGTCCCATACAACGGACTGTACCACCACGATGGGGGGTTCATACCCATCCGGTCCTACGGCGAGGGCTGTACCACCACTGATGGGGGGCTCGTACCGTCCGAGTCCCGCACAACGGACTACAATTACCGGCTGATGAGGGGTTTATACTCATCAGCCAGAAGGATCGGCTACGTCGAAGTAGTATCCGGAGGTTCTACCACGTGTCCATCGAAAGGATCGGCTACGTCGAAGTAGTATCACGGAAGTGCACGAGCACGAAATTATTCCCCGAGAGTCGGCGCATGAGCGGCACTGAGCGATAGCCGCCATCACCACCGGTCCTACGCGGTGGGCTGCGCCCGGCCGAATAGGGGGTTTATACCTATCAACCAACACACGAGAAGCGCCTTGCCGGCGCATGAGCCACCGACTCCCCAAGGAAGCCGCCACCACCGCCGGTCCTACGGCGAGGACTGTACCGGCTGATAGGAGGTTTATACCTATCTGCACGCACCATTGCACCTGGATCCCCGGTGAAGTCACAATTACCACCACGATGGGGGGTTCATACCCATCCGGTCCCACACAACGGGCCAGTACCCGGCTGATGAGGGGTTTATACCCATCAACCAAAGGATCGGCTACGTCGAAGTAGTATCCGGAGGTTCTACCACGTGTTCACCAAAGGGATCGGCTATGTCGAAGTAGTATCTCGGAGGCACACGACCACCACATCTCCCCGGAGGATCATCAGTCACAAGACGGGACATCCGAAAGGCAACCGAGCAAGAGGGTCAACTCCTTTACCCTCCGGTCGATCTTCCGACAACGAAGGCCGGCGGTCGGCTTGGATGGGTAAAGGGAGCAGCTGTAGACCCCAAATCTTGCCGGGCTCCAAATAAAGTCGAGAAGATCCCCTATTCGAAGACGGCCGAAGCCTAACAAGCCACTAGGAGAGACTATTAGGCTCCCGTACCAAGATAGGAGGGCTTTTTTGGCCCAAAATAAAGTTTCTCGCGTGGAAGGGGACTCCGGGTCAAGTCTCGCTCAAGCGAGTACGTCCGCCGCTTGAGCGGCAGGTGCCGCAATCAAAGGGGACTTCGGGTTGAGTCTCGCTCAAGCGGCCGATGTACTCACATATACTCGCTTGAGCGACGGATGCCGCAAACAAAGAGGACTCCCGAGTCGAATCTCGCTCAAGCGGCGGGTGTACTCGCTTGAGCGACGGATGCTTGCAACCAAAGGGGGCTGTCGGGTCGAGATTTCGCTCAAGCGGCCGATGTACTCACATGTACTCGCTTGAGCGGCAGATGCTCCAACGAGACCGGGGTCTCGTTCACCCGGACCGGGGTCTCGTTGACGACGAAACGAGGCCGGGGTCTCGTTCACCCGAGCCGGGGTCTCGTTGCCAACGAAGCGAGGCCGGGGTCTCGTTCGCCCGAGCCGGGGTCTCGTTGACGACGAAAGCGAGGCCGGGTTCTCGTTCACCCGAGGCCGGGGTCTCGTTGCTTATGCAAAGCGAGACGGCGGTCTCGTTGTGCGAGACGGCGGTCTCGTTGCTTCCGTCAAATGAGACGGCGGTCTCGTTGTGCGAGACGGCGGTCTCGTTGCGTCGTCGAGCGAGGCCGGCGGTCTCGCCACCGACAGCGCGGAAACCTATAAATAGGGGCTCTCCCCCTCATTTGCACACACCACGGCTGCCTAGCTCTCCCTTCTCTCTAAAACTTCTCTCTAGAATCCCTCAGACGCATTTCGGAGTTTACGAGTGTTTTTAAGAGTGATTTTCGGCGTTCGAGAGGTTTCCGACGTCTTGTAGAGTGAAGGGCTGCCATAAAGCACCCTATTTTTCCAGAGAATTAATATAAAAAGCGTGCTTCGGAGGTTAAAATTCTCTCTTTCCACCTTTACCGCTTTTATCTTAAATTATGCAGTAGACATTAGGGCCATGTAGTCATACTTTTAAAATTCCGCAGAATAAAAAGGGCAAAAGTGCGTTTTTCTAGTTTATCAATAAAAATAAGCCGACCTATCATAGGGAACCCGAAAGGGGCGTCGCAAAGGGACTAATACTCCCTTTGCACGTAACCAACTCCCTTACCCAACTCTGGTTCTAATGACCAAAGTTGGTTTTCGAAAACCAACGCCTTTTTAAACCCCTTTTCCGATGTTTATGGTAAAAATATCGGTGGCGACTCCATAGAACCCAAAATAAATAAATCTTTGAGTTAGCCCGGTTGTCGGACAACTCAAGGACACCTTTCGAAAACCTCGTCTCTAGGTTAGCCCGGTTATTGGACAACCTAAAGACGTTGTAACCACCAATAAAAAACGCGAAAATCAAGAAGGGTCGATAAAACCATCGCGTCGCTCCGACCGCCTCGTTTTGACGGCGGCGACAGTCCCAGGCGAAGAAGGCGTCCATGACGGCCTGATCCACTGTGTCGAGGTAAAAGGGAAACAACATAGTCCCAAACACGATAAGAGCCAGGGTTTTGTTAAAAGCAAACCAGTTTGCCCTTTCAGCCAAAGAGGACAGATGGTCTTCTAACATTGCGACTTTCCAACCCTAGATATTCCCTTTTGCTATCAGGGCAGTCTACTGAGGTGGCAATCGGATGATGGCAGCGACTTTAACTGCAGGAATATAAGTTTTGTGGCGAATATGGACCCCGGCTGACTTGGGCCATTTTAACATAATCTCATATTCCTCCAAAGTGGGTACCATATCAAACTGTGGGAATTTGAAGCAATGCAGACTAGAGTTCCAAAAATGGACCAAAATCCTGACGAAAATTGTGGCACCTTTAATACCAACATTCACTTTATTATGATTTATTAATTATTATTAGTTCCTCTTAGTATTTGATTACCAATACACTCTTGTAGAAGTAAGGTACACAATAATTAGAACATACACTTAGTGATTAATATACATATCATTCATAATTATCAAGTATAACTAGATAGTAAATATACACAAAGTCATCCCAAAATACACCTAATAAGGGTTCACAAGACGAGAGCAGACAAACTAACTATACAACCTAATTAAAGAGGAGATATATTTCGTACGTCCACTAAAATGAAGTATCTCTTCTAGCACTGTAGTGGTGTTCGATAAAGTCCTCTACTTAGTACTTGTAGTGATCGTATTTAAACTTTACTTGGATATGATACCGGGGATGAGTTGTGTTCAACGTCACCTATGAAAACATTTCATAACAACAATACATGCACAGAAAGGGTAAGACAACTTTATATTCATTTAGAGCATGCAAATAACATTGAGTTAATTAGAAATTACACATACAAACATACTAGTAATCAGCACACAAATGATATGATATTATGAATGCAATGTATGCACTAATCTTTTCTAGGGCACATCCTAGTATGCAAGACCATGGGGATCCCAAAACCACTTTCTCTTTTCTCTTTTTGTTTTGTTTTTTTTTTCTTTTCGAGAAGGATCAGGAGTTTCATTGGTACCTCTCACCGCCTCGCGGTAGTATACTCATTGTTGAACATTCAAGGACTTGATGTTGAACTTGATGGACATGAAGCTTGTTGATTTTGATGATGATTCAAGAACACAAGACTTAAAGAGTTGAAGACTTGTTTTGTAGTGTAATAACTCTGTTTTAATTAGATTGAGTCTGTAATATTAGAGTTTGAGATAGCCGATACATAGTCTACACCTTAGAAGCTTCAAAAAGCTCAATTTTATCAAAGTGCCTCAGCTTTAATCGATTAAATGGTGAAATAATCGATTAAAACAGTGAGAAAAACCATTTTCTGTATCTGCTCACTGGTTTAATCGATTAACACACCTGTTAATCGATTAACAGGCCTGCTAATCGATTAACAGGGCTTTTAATCATTTAAAACAGAGAGTTTTGGGGTTCTGTTGATTTTGACTCTGTAATAATCGATTAACTCTTGATTTAATCGATTATTTCAGTCAGATTTCGAATTTTAACTTCAAATCAACCCTATTTTCGAAAACCCTATTTCCAAGAACCCTAGTTTCGAAAATCCCAATTCCAAAACCCTAATTTCTCTACTTAAGCTTCTCCTTGGCACTCAGAAAAAAAAGAACAACCTTTTTCATACAAAAGTTAAGTGCTGTGAGTGCCAGAGAACTGTTTGTTGCAAGAAAAAGGGGCTTTTGGAACCTGGTGTGGGCTAGAAGCGATAAGAATCACTAAGTGGAGTTCTTAGTGGATTGTGTGTTGTGCCGTCTCTAGGGAAAGTTGTTCTTCATCTCTAGTGGATTTCAAGAGAGGTGTTTTCTTTACTTTATCTTTTCCATTGTAATTTGTTTGTAACAAACTTTGATTATAGTGACAGTGTTAATCCTCTGTTTGAGTGATTAGCAACTGGACGTAGGGTCTTTTGATCCGAATCAGTATAAATCTCCTGTGTAAGATTCTATCTCTTCTCTATTTACATTTACACAGTTTTTAATTGGTAAAATTTGGGGAAAATTTTGAAAACCTAATTTTTGTTAAGAAACTAATTCACCCCCCTCTTGGTTTTTGTCTGACCACGCGAACATTCCGCTACGCGATTCTAACAAGTGGGGCCAGACAAAATCAAACTTTTGCGGAAGGTGCGTCTATCAACAGACCCCCACTTTTTGCGGGTCAAAATTATCCTTTCTGGAAAGTAAGAATGCAAATCTTTTTAGAGTCTGTTGATAGAGGCGTTTGGGACGACTGTTTTAAACGGTCCATTTGTTCCTAAAGTTACTGAGAACAGTGTTGAAGTTCCCAAACCTTTTTCTAGATGGACTGCAGAAGAAAACGAAAAGCACAATTTGACGTTAGGGCTAGAAATATAATTTCATCTGCTCTAATCCTTGACGAGTTTTACAGGATTTCTGTGTGTAAAAGTGCTCAGGAAATGTGGGAAATGCTAAGAGTGACCCACGAAGGTACTGACGACGTTAAAAGAGCAAGGAAAAATTCTCTAATCCAAGAATATGAAATGTTCCGGATGCAACAAGGCGAAACGATATTCGACGTTCAAAAACGTTTCACTCATATTGTGAACCATCTCACCGAATTAGGTAAAATCTTTGACGTTGATGAATTAAATGTTAAAATCTTAAAATATTTGGATAGGAAATGGCAACCTAAGGTGACGGCCATCTCGGATTCACAAAATCTTTCCACAATGTCTATGGCGGCGCTCTTTGGAAAGCTTAGAGAGCATGAGCTTGAACTTGGAAGGCTAAATGAGGAAGAAGGTCAATACCAAAAGAAGAACCTAGCCTTCAAAACCGAAATTTCCAAAGGTAAAAATAAAAAGGAAGAAGAAGACTCGGAGAACGATGAACAAGAATTGAGTCTTATGATTAAGAAGTTCACCAAATTCATGAAAGCTAAAGGAAGGCATCCTTTCAAAGGTAAGGGAAAGGTAAGAGAAAGTACTTCCGTAAATATAAAATGTTATGGTTGTGGTGAAGCAGGGCATGTAAAGACCGAATGCCCAAACAAGAAAAACGATGAAAACAAAGGCAAAAAGGTCTTCAAGAAGAAAGCTTATATTGCTTGGGACAACAGTGATTCAAGTTCAGAATCAAGTGACTCGAAAGTAGAAGCAAATATTTGCTTAATGGCAAATGACAACATATCTTCGGATTTTGAGGTAAGTGATTCCGACTCATCTTCTAGTGATGATAATAATGACCATGATGAACTGCACAATGCTTGCAATGAACTATTTAGTGCCTTTAAGAATTTGAAAAATGAATATAAAGTTGTAAAGAAGAATCTAAGTAGATCCGAAAAGGAAATTGACTCTTTAAAAATGAAAATCACATGTTTAGAAGAAAATGAGTTATTAAATACGAAAATTGTATGTTTAGATGAGGATAATGATAAGAACTTAGCATGTGCAAGTTGTAAAGAGCACGAATATGACATAGATATTCTTAACCATTTGCTAGACAAAGCCGAAAAGAAATAGATGATCTTAAGAAACATGAAATGGTGTTTGTTCAAAATAGTGTAAATCAACAAGTTCCTTTGAAAAAGTCTAAAAGGAAAAATAAAAGAGTATGGGTAGAAAAAAGAACTAGAGCATGTTTTGTAAGTAATGCATCTTATTCTAAAGATACATCAAAAGCATGTTTTTATTGTATGAAACAAGGTCACACTTCACATAAATGTAAAATTAAACATTTTGGTGTTCCTAAAGGTAAATATATTTGGGTTCCTATTGTCAAATAATTTATTTGTCTCTAACCCCAAGGACCCAAAAGCTATGGGGACCTAAGTTTACTATGTTCTTGTTTTGTAGGAAACTTTCAAATCTAAGAAGTCTATGTGGTATCTTGATAGTGGATGCTCAAAGCATATGACCGATGATAAATCAAAATTTGTGAGTTTCAAAGCTAAGGAACAAGGATATGTAACTTATGGGGACAACAACAAAGGGAAGATTCTTGGAATTGGAAACATAGGTGGTGCAAATACTTTGGAGATTAAGGATGTGCTTCTTGTTGATGGACTAAAGCATAATCTCCTAAGCATAAGTCAACTATGTGACAAAGGATTTAAGGTAATTTTTGAAAGTAAATTTTGCACCATACATTTGATAGATTCCGAAAATGTTGAATTAAAAGGCATTAGGCATAACAACATATATTTGATTGATTTAGATTGTTTACATGATTCTAGAATAACATGCTTAGTTGCTAAGGAAGAGAACCCTTGGTTATGGCATAAGAGAGTTGCTCATATAAATATGCATCATTTGAATAAATTGATTTCAAAAGACTTAGTTATTGGTTTTCCTAGGTTAAAATTTGAAAAAGATAGATTGTGTGATGCATGTCAAAAGGATAAACAAGTAAAATCATCATTTAAATCAAAGAATGTCATTTCCACTTCAAAACCCCTAGAATTATTACATTTAGATTTCTTTGGACCTTCTAGGATAAAGAGCTTTGGTGGAAATTATTATGGCCTTGTGATTGTTGATGATTACTCTAGGTATACTTGGACATTTTTCCTAACTATGAAAAGTGAAGCCTTCAAAGTCTTTAGAAAATTTGCAAAAACAAATTCAAAATGAGAAAGACTTAAGAATTAAAGTTTTAAGAAGTGACCATGGTGGTGAGTTTCAAAATGAAAAGTTTGAAAGTTATTGTGAAGAAAATGGAATATTACATAACTTTTCTGCTCCTAGGACTCCCCAACAAAATGGTGTAGTTGAAAGGAAAAATAGGTCATTAGAGGAACTTGCTAGAACTATGTTAAATGAATCTAATGTTCCTAAATATTTTTGGGCTGATGCGGTTAGTACTGCATGTTATGTTTTGAATAGAATGCTCATTAGGTCAATTATTAAATCTACTCCTTATGAATTGTTTAATGGTAGAAAGCCTAATGTTGCTCATTTGAAAATTTTTAGATGTAAGTGTTTTGTGTTAAATAATGGAAAGGATAACTTAGGAAAATTTGACTCTAAAGCCGATGAGGGCATTTTCTTAGGTTATTCATTAACTAGTAAGGCTTACAGGGTGTTTAATAGAAGAACTTTGAATATTGAAGAATTTATTCATGTTACTTTTGATGAGAATGTAGACCTTGGGGGAAATCCTCTTGAGTCAAATAAAGAACTTGCAGGTGATGATGAATATATAAGAGAGGCTCTTGATGAATTGTATTTGGAAGAAAATGAGCCTTCTCAAACACCTGAATTAGCAAAAGAATGGCAATCACCAAGAGGACTCTCAATGGACAATATCATTGGTGATATTTCAAAAAGGGTAAGAACTAGAAACATGTCTAACTTTTGTATGTCTGTAGCTTTTGTGTCTCAGATAGAACCCAAAAATGTGGAGGAAGAACTTAAAGATGAACAATGGTGCATAGCTATGCAAGAAGAACTTAACCAATTTGAAAGGAATCAAGTCTGGGAATTAATCCCAAGGGAAGAATCACATCAAGTTATTGGAACAAAATGGGTGTTTAGAAATAAACTTGATGAAGATGGAAATATAACAAAGAATAAAGCCAGACTTGTTGCCAAAGGCTATTGTCAGGAGGAAGGTATAGACTATGATGAAACTTATGCTCCTGTTGCCAGAATTTGCTAAGATAATGCAGGGAGAGTTTGAAATGTCTATGATGGGAGAATTGACATTCTTCCTTGGACTTCAAATCAAGCAACTTAAAGATGGCATTTTCATCTCTCAAACCAAATACTGCAAAGAGATCCTTAAAAAGTTTGGAATGGACACCTCAAAGGAAGCTAACACACCCATGGGAACTTCATGCTATCTAGACAAGGATGAATCAGGTTTGGAAGTTAATCAATCTATGTATAGAGGTATGATAGGTTCACTGTTATACTTAACTGCAAGTAGACCTGATATTATGCATTCTGTCTGTGTGTGTGCTAGATTTCAGGCTTGTCCAAAAAAATCTCACCTAATTACAGTAAAACATATTTTAAAATATTTAAAAGGAACTACTGGTTTTGGTTTATGGTATCCTTCTGATGCTTGTACTAGTTTAATAGGATATTTTGATGCTGATTATGGTGGATGCAAAATTGATAGAAAGAGTACTAGTGGGGCATGTCATTTTTTAGGTTCATCCTTAGTATCTTGGCATTCTAAGAAACAAGCTTGTGTTGCTTTATCTACCACTGAAGTTGAATATATTGCAGCTGGTAATTGTTGTGCTCAAATTTTGTGGATGAAACAACAGTTAAAAGATTATAGTATATTTTTAAATGACATACCCTTGATGTGTGATAATACGAGTGCAATTAATCTTACTAAGAATCCAGTAATGCACTCTAGGACTAAGCATATAGAAATTAGACATCATTTCTTAAGAGATCATATCAGCAAAGGAAACTGTAAAATAGAGTACGTTGATACAAAGCATCAATTAGCAGATATATTTACTAAGCCTCTACCCAATGATAGATTCTATGAACTTAGAAGAGACTTAGGGATATTAGAAATAGCTCAAAATCTGCTTAATTAGACAATTGTGATGTTATAATTCATTGTGTAGGATGTTCATAGTTTATTATGTGTAAAAACCTCAAAATTTTGATGTACTCTCTGGAATAATCGATTAATTGGAGTTATAATCGATTATTTGCATCCAAAACACCCAAAACATGACATTCCTCTCTGGATTAATCGATTAATTCGCCTATTAATCGATTAAACACATCATTAATCGATTAACTGCACAATTTAATCGATTAAATGATTCTGATACTGGTTTAATCGATTAATTTGAATTTTAATCGATTAAACCTGGCAAGTTTGGCTTCCTAGCCGTTGCCAATGGCTCTCTTGACCATTATTCACTTCAATATGATCGTTAGACATGCTTGGCTATAAATAGGGACCTCCATTTCACTTCTACTCACTCCTATATCTTGAAATCAATCCTTCTTACCTTATTATATCAATATTGCCTTATTCTCACTACATTTGTCCTCTTAAAATCTTCTTGTTACTCTTCTAATCCTTCAATGGCCTCCTCTTCTCGTGCAAAAATCCCCACTAGAAGAAGATCTGCTCCCTCATCTCATCCCCGTCCTAACTCTGTAGAAGGATGGATCTCTGATGCAGATGACCGACAAGAATTTCTATCCTATTGGAAGGAACGTGCTATTATTTCTCCTAAGTTCCTTATTGGTGAGCAGTTCATCAATAGGGGATTCAACTTTCCTAATCTCCTTGAAATTCAAGGAGTTCTCCCTTTCATCCAAATGCAAGGTACGTATTATCCTGACTTAGTTAGAGTATTTTACTCTAAGTTCAAATTTAGAGATCAAATTGTTACCTCTAGAGTAAAGGGAGTCACAATTATTCTTGATGATGATATTTGGGAAAATGTTGCCCACTTTCCTATTAGAGAAGATGCTATTAACGTATATGGTGAGTTAGATGATTTTGACAGGTTCTTAGCTTACCGTTCTTTTCTGCGAAATCCCTCCATGGAGATTGGGCGTTTCCTTCTTGCTGGACCTTTGAAAAAGGAGGAACGCATGATTTTACATCTACTTGTCTGAATTCTATGTCCTCGGGCTACAAATCATGCTCAATGTTCTTCAATTGATCTTCGTATTATTCATGCTATAATGAATAATGAACCTTTAGATTGGGGCATTCTTGTCACCATGACTATGTTAAAAACCAAACGTCATCCCACCTTCAAAATTCCATATGGTCTTCTTGTCTCTCGCATCCTTGAATACAAAGGAGTAAATGTCGAAGGTGAACAAGCTATATGGACAAATAACTTGAATCGTATGCTAGACAGCACATTGATCCAACTACAAATGGTGCGTGTCAATGATATTTATGTTCATAAGGATGATGTTTCAAATGAAGGTGACAATAATGAAGATATGCCTCCTGCTGCTGAGCTTCCCTCTGATCAAATCCAAAGTGTTGGCACTTCCTCTACTCATCATGAAACTCGACAATCCATGGAAGACATGTTATCTGACATGAATCAGAGAATTCAATCATTCTTCACTCTCTCTGGAGTACGGCATGAGGAAATAATTCGTCGTATATCTGATGTAGATGATAAAGTGTGCCGTTTAGAAAATAGATTTGATGCACACTTTCATAGTGATGATAGTGAAGAATTTTAAATTTGTAATTCTTTTTATATTGTAATGAATGTTTAACTCTGAAATAAAATGTGGTGTTCTGTTTTTGCTTTGATTGAGGGGGAGTTTTCTTTAAGTTATGCATATTTTGAGGCGGAGCTCTTATGTTTGTCATAGAAGAATTATTTTTTATTCTAATCAAAATAGGGGGAGAAAATATTTAAAGCCTAATATGATTGTTTTTAAATATTATCTGGTATGTTTAATGTGTTTGTTAGTATGACAGATAACACAGGTTATTACAAGGCTTTAAAAGATAATTTTGATCATCATCAAAAAGGGGGAGATTGTTGAACATTCAAGGACTTGATGTTGAACTTGATGGACATGAAGCTTGTTGATTTTGATGATGATTCAAGAACACAAGACTTAAAGAGTTGAAGACTTGTTTTGTAGTGTAATAACTCCATTTTAATTAGATTGAGTTTGTAATATTAGAGTTTGAGATAGCCGGTACATAGTCTACACCTTAGAAGCTTCAAAAAGCTCAATTTTATCAAAGTGCCTCGGCTTTAATCGATTAAATGGTGAAATAATCGATTAAAACAGTGAGAAAAACCATTTTCTGTATCTGCTCACTGGTTTAATCGATTAACAGGCCTGTTAATCGATTAACAGGGCTTTTAATCGATTAAAACAGAGAGTTTTGGGGTTCTGTTGATTTTGGCCCTGTAATAATCGATTAACTCTTGATTTAATTGATTATTTCAGTCAGATTTCGAATTTTAACTTCAAATCAACCCTATTTTCGAAAACCCTATTTCCAAGAACCCTAGTTTCGAAAATCCCAATTCCAAAACCCTAATTTCTCTACTTAAGCTTCTCCTTGGCACTCAGAAAAAAAGAACAACATTTTTCATACAAAAGTTAAGTGTTGTGAGTGCCAGAGAACTGTTTGTTGCAAGAAAAAGGGGCTTTTGGAACCTGGTGTGGGCTAGAAGCGATAAGAATCACTAAGTGGAGTTCTTAGTGGATTGTGTGTTGTGCCGTCTCTAGGGAAAACTGTTCTTCATCTCTTGTGGATTTCAAGACAGGTGTTTTCTTTACTTTATCTTTTCCATTGTAATTTGTTTGTAACAAACTTTGATTATAGTGACAGTATTAATCCTCTGTTTGAGTGATTAGCAACTGGACATAGGGTCTTTTGATCCGAACCAGTATAAATCTCCTCTCCTGTGTAAGATTCTATCTCTTCTCTATTTACATTTACACAGTTTTTAATTGGTAAAATTTGGGAAAAATTTTGAAAATCTAATTTTTGTTAAGAAACCAATTCACCCCCCCTCTTGGTTTTTGTCCGACCACGCGAACATTCCGCTGCGCGATTCTAACACTCATAATTACTTGTCCAGCTCAACTGATCATGAGAAACCCTGGGGCTTTAGTCAGGATAATCAAGCTTGGTAGTGAGAGTCTCACAGCTTAGGTAGCGAGCCTGAGCCACATATGAACTCGATCACACTCAATCATCCCCGAGGTTAGCATGGAACCGACCCTGATTTTCCATATCCTCCTCATACACTCAATCTCTGACTCATGATCATGATGCATGACTTATCATAACTTCTTCACACTCTTTCAACTTTGTTTCATCTCATTATACTTAAATTACATCTTAACTTCTTCAAAATAATACTAGGCTATTTCTTAAGAAAAATCAGACAGAGTTTCCCCTATAAATCGGACATTCCCAAAAACTTTTAATATCTACAAAATAATCAAAAACAGCCCAAAACACTTCTACTTTTCAGCAAACCATCCTTCCCACCTCATCATATTCATCATCACACAAAATCATAATTTTCTCAATTTTAATTTATTTTTCTTAAATAATAATAATAATTACAAATAATTTCCTCAAAATTATTAAAAATTCATTTTCACTTACAATTAATTATTTTCTCCTAAATCAAAATTATTCCAATACTTTTAAAAAATATTTATTAATTAAATAAAAATATAAAAATTCACTTCATAATTAAATTGTAAAATTCAATTTAATATATCTAAAAAATAGTTTTCTCTCTCACATAATTCATTTCTCACACTTTTCCTCCATTCCACCAAATTATACAATGCAATTCTACATGTTAATCCATCTTAACAAAAACATTCCACAATATTTTTCTACTTATCATGCTTCATAACATACATATAATATATCTCTACAATTAATTTAAAACAATTATCATAATACTAAATATAGAAATAGGATAATTCTCAATCTAAATTCATCAATAAATCATATAAAATTACTAATGATTAAGCAATCGATTCATACAACATTCATAGATGCCTTATAATCATACAAGGTTCCATACACTCAAGTTGCTCCATTTAGAAGCCATAAAATTCACATAATCTTAAAACTTTAAAAATTCATAGAAAATAGAAATAACATTCAAATAATTCCAAATAAATTTCTAATTAGCTTAGAAGTAAAGGGACTTCTTCTCAATGCTATTTCAAGAAAAGTGAATTATAAAAGTTATCCTACCCCTTACCTTATGTTGTAACTTGGTGAAGAGTAACTTTTGATCAAATAATCTATCAAGTCTTTGGGTCTCCTCTTTGCACCTCTAAGTAGCCTCCTACATACCAATTAAATACCCCAATTAAATTCTTAATTCCAACCATATTAGACCTCTAAAATCTCACCTCCTTCATAGCCTAAATTTCTAAAATTCAAGACTATGGTTCTTTGAGTTATAAAATCATTTCTAGGGCCTAAATTGATGCTAATGGAATTAATACAAGTAGAAGAGAGTAATGGAAGTAATACACTTAGAGTAGGAAGAATCCTAATAACAAATATGGACAAGGTTCAATATTTCAGAATTTTCTAGAGTTATATAAGTTGTTTTGGCATGAGGGCAGAGCCAAAATTTCAATAACTTAATTACCTACAATATTGATGAAGGAAATAAATTCAAATACCCTGTAGAATAAATGCAGTTTTTCAGTTTACATTGGTTGTTTCCAACATGGCTCAACTACAATAACACTCTGAACATGCCTTGGTAATTTGACTATAACTCATGCTACACATAAGCTATTGACATGAAACAAATTTCTAAATTTCGGAAATATAATTTCCTACAACTTTTATGAATCAATCAAGTCCTAATTTCACACATATCAATCCCAGTAATTCAAAAACAGAGGGTGTTGAAACAGGGCAACCTCTTAACTTCACAGCTATAACACTTGACAGTAAAATGAACATAACTTGAGCTACAAATATCCGTTTGATGTGAAACAAGTTTCTAAATTTCGATAACGTAAAGGGCTACAACTTTTATGAAGATACCAATTCCTAATTTTGTTCACATAAGTCCCAAAATTCAATGAACAGTGACTTACGAATTAGGGTGCTTAAGGTTTTTAGCTTAATCACTTCTAATCCTCAATTCTAAGTATTATTCTAGTGTCCTAGGTGTAAAACCTACAATAACACCCTTTTTACTCCCATTCAAGCTTAGCCAAGTGAGGAAAAAATTAAAAATACACCGTTTTAAAAAATAAAACCGTAGAAATGTAGAGGAGATTGAGAGAAACAAACTTACCTCTTGGAGTTTCTCAAGAAAATCAATATTTCCCCCTCAAAATGAAGCTTCAAAGTGAGGAGGGTTTGAGAGAAAGTGAGAAATGAGAGAAAGAAAGAAGTTACGGGAAGTTGCAGAGAATACCTTTTTAAAAGTAAAAATCTAACTTTTTAGATATATTATTATTTTATTATTATTATTATTATTATATTTTTTTAATTCCAGAAAATTTCCAAAAAATCACAAATAATCTAACAAATATAAAACTTTATAGTCACTTTCTCCAATTTCTAATAATTTAATTAATAAAATTTTGACAAAAGTTTTAGAGGTACTGATAATTTGGATGTTACAAAAATGGGGTCGACATAGATCTTCAGTAAGTCGAGAATCCGTCCATAGGAATTTTCAAAGTTGGAGGGAACCTCTGGTAGCATCAACGCGCAGAGTCGTTCTATCTTTTCCGCATGGTATCAGGAAATATCCACTTTCTTCAACTTTCTACTAGCCCCGTCCATTTTATAAAAACAAAAATGCATGCTATGAATATGATGTTAATGTAGGCATGCATCTAAGTGTTTATTTTTCCTAAATATTATCATGTTTTGTGTTTCTATATGATGCATGATAGTGCTTGGTTTTTTGTATTTTTTCAAAGAAAGATAAATTATCTATATGGATGTTTATGAGTTTAATGTTTATGAACAAGGTCCATTTTTGATTTATTTGTTTTATTTGATTTACTTGGTTTATTTGTTTTATTTATTTTTTATAACCTTTTATCTCTTCTATCGGACTGCATGACTTCTTAGCTTACAAAGAACCTAAAACCAGGCTAGCTAAAAGGCAGACTATCCGAGATAAAAATGGTTTAATGTGAAAGAATAGTTTTAGCATCCCTTATTTCTTCTGTCGGACTACGTGGCAACTTAGCTTACAAAGAACCTGAAACCAGGCTATCTAAAAGGTAGACTGTCCAAGATAAGGGTGTTTATTGCAAAAAGATTTTTTTGAGGTATTTCTTTTATTTTTCTGTTGTATGTTTATGCTATGCAACAATCAAATGCAATCAAACAAATGCACACACAATTCACTCATCTGTGAACAAGTAGGACGACGTTTTTAATCACAAGGTAGGGGTATCCTGCAGAAGAGTACATATTCAGGGTAGTTCTAATTTTCCTCACCAAGGCCAGACCCCCAAGGTGCTCCCATTATAGGATCTCCACTCTCCCAGCCTTCAGACCATGCATGGCATTAAGGCCTTAGTCGATCTTTGGGCCAAAAGAGGAAGGTTATCACCTTAAGTGGTGGTTTCCAACCATACCGATGGGGTCATGGCCCTCACTACGGAAAATCGTACAATGCCACCCACTCCCTATGGATATCCCACTTGCCCCTGGGTATAGGGGGAACTGTTGTGTGCAAGGGTTTGTGTACAGTTTGTATTTCAAACAATTGCATAAAATAAACAGACACAAGTTATTAAAGCCAAGCAATTAAAACATGTTATAAAACAAGGAAGGGTAAAGGCACAATTTTAAGTTTTATTTCTTAAAACTAGTACATCACAAAATGGGATCAACTCTCTAGCTTCCCTAGTGGAGTCGCCATCTGTCGTCGCCATCAAAAGAGGTGGTCGGAGCGACGCGATGGTTTCGTTCGACTTGTGTTTTTTAAAGAAATGGTTCAACACCTTTAGGTTGTCCGATAACCGGGCTAACCTAAAGGCGAGGTTTTTGAAAGGTTCGAGGAGTTGCCACCAATGTTTTTACCAGAAACATTGGAAAAGGAAGAAAAAAGAAGGCATTGGTTTAGAAAAACCAACTTTGGCCATTACAACCAGAGTCGGGTAAGGGAGTTAGTTACGTGTAGAGAAGGTATTAACTTCCCTACGACGCCCCTTTTGGGTTCCCTATGATGGACTGTTTATATAAAGAAATAATAACTATAAATTGCGCTTTTACCCTTATTTATTTATTGCGGAAATTAAGATATTGACTACATGGACCTAAATGATTAATGCACAACAATACTATCTAAAAAGCAGTAAAGTAGATAAGAGAGTATATAGGAACCTTCGAAGCAAGCTTTTATAGTGAATTCTTTGAAATAGGGTGTTTTTTGGCAATCCCCACGCTCTACAATGTTGATCGCTCTTCCTCGCAACACTACAAAATGTTTTCTAAGAACACTAAGAAACTCTGGAAATGCTTCAGAGGGGTCCTAGGAGAGTAATTCGAAAGAAGTGCAGAAGGGAAAGTGGAAGAATGTTGTGAAAAGAGTGAGGAAGTCCCCCCCCCCTTTTATAGGAATTCGCACCTGTCAGGTCGAGACCGTTGTCTTTCCTGACAAGGTTGGGAATGCTGTCTCGCGAAATGAGACGGCGGTCTCGCCTTTGGCGAGTGGCGAGTGGCGAGATGGCGATCTGGCCAAACAAGATGGCGGTCTCGTCATTGGCGAGTGGTGAGACGGCGGTCTCACCCTTAGCCAACGGCGAGACGACGGTCTCGCTAAACAAGATGGCGGTCTCGGCCCTTTAGGTGGTATTTCTTATTTTTCTTGTACAAAAGTCCTTCCTATTCTAATATGGGGCTTATTGATCAATCCTATGGACCTTTTAGGCCTTGCCCATCTTCGAACGGAAGTCCTCTGCTCTTTTTTTTAGGTCAGGCAAGATTTCGGGTCTACAATATAGTTTGAAGTTTAATGTTGATGTTATAGCTAGTAGAATTCTGATTGCTTCCAATCTAGCTACTAGTGCGAAGGTTTCATCATAGTCAATCCCTCTTTCTTGACAATAACCTTTAGCTACCAACCTAGCTTTTTTCCTTACAACGCATCCAGAATCATCTAACTTGCTCCTGAATACCCATTTAGTTCCTACAACTTGTTGAGATGAACTTCTTAGAACCAGTTCCCAAACATCATTCCTTTTGAACTGATTTAATTCATCCTGCATTGCCAGAAACTTATGTTCATCTTTGAGTGTTTCTTCTACATATTTGGTTCTTCTTGGGATACAAAGACTACGTTCATGCAAAACTGAGTAGATTGTCTTCTAGTTTTCACTCTAGTTGATATATCTCCAATTACATTTTCTAAAGACAATCCTCTTCGAGAATTCCATTCTCTTGGTAGTTCCTCTGTTTGTTGATGCTTAGCTTCTTCTTGAATAGCATATGGTTCTTCTGTTTCTTCTTCAATAACATCAGGATCTGCACTTTTTCTGGACTCATATAGTGTATCTTTAACAATTTCATCAAATACAACATGCATAGATTCCTCAATAGTTAAAGTTATCTTATTATATACTCTATAAGCTTTAATAGTTGTGGAATATCCTAAGAATATTGCTTCATCAACTTTAGAATCAAATTTCCCAAGATTACTTTTTCCATTGTTTAAAACAAAACATTTGCATCCAAACACTTTGAAATAAGATATGTTTGGCTTCCTACCTTTCAAAAGCTCATAAGGTGTTAATTTCAAAATTGATCTAATCAGAGTTCTATTTAGAACATAACATGCAGTATTTACTGCATCTGCCCAAAAGTATTTTGGTAGAGTTCTTTCATTTAGAATTGTTCTAGCTAACTCTTCTAGAGACCTATTTTTTCTTTCCACCACACCATTCTGTTGTGGTGTTCTAGGTGCAGAAAAGTTATGAGATATGCCATAATCTTCAGTGAATTTTTCAAACCTTTCATTTTGAAATTCACCACCATGATCACTTCTTAAGGTTTTGATTATCAAATCTATTTTATTTTGAATTGCAATAACAAAATTTCTAAAAATTTGAAAGTATCACTTTTAGAGTGTATGAATAAAGTCCAAGTGAATCTAGAAAAATCATTAACTAAGACTAATGCATAATAGTTTCCACCAAAGCTTCTAGTCATAGAAGGTCCAAACAAATCCATGTGAATTAGTTCTAATGGTTTACATGTTGAAACATACAATTTTGATTTAAAGGTAGTTTGAACTTGCTTACTGTCGCTGCTGTCAAAAAGAGGCGGTCAGAGCGACGCGATGGTTCCGACTTTCCTGTTTTTCGCGTTTTTATGGGTGAGGTTACAACGCCTTTAGGTTGTCCGATGACCGGGTTGAACCTAGGGGCGAGGTTTTTGCAAAGGTGTTCTTAGGTTGTCCGATAACCGGGCTAACCTAAGAACTAATTTGAAGGGGTTCTTATGGAGTCGCCACCGATGTTTTTATCGGAAACATCGAAAAAGGAGGAAAAAGGCGTTGGTTTTTCGAAAAACCAACTTTGGTCGTTAAAACCAGAGTTGGGTAAGGGAGTTAGTTACGTGTAAGGGAAGTATTAGTTCCCATACGACGCCCCTTTTGGGTTCCCTATGATAGACCAATTATTTTATAAATGAACTTTTGAAATGACGCTTTTACCCTTTTATTTGCAAAATTAAAATAATGACTACATGGCCCTAATGTCTATTGCACAATTTAATCATAAAAATAAAGACAGTAAAAGAGAGGGAGAGAATGAAGAAACCTCCGAGGCAAGCTTTTGATTAATTTTCTTGAAAGTAGGGTACGTTTTGGCAGCCCTTCGCTCTTACAACGTCGAAAACTCTCTCAAAACGCTATAAAAATCTCTCTAAGACTCTCAGAAACTCCGAAAATGCTTCAGAGGGACTCTAGGAAGAGAATTTGAAGAAAGTGTAGAAGGGAAAGTGGAAGAACTGTGTGAAATGAGGGGGGAGCGCTCACTATTTATAAGGATTCGTGTCTGTCAGATCGAGACGGCCGTCTCGACTGACAAGGTCGAGACAGTCGTCTCGCCATTTAGGACAGTGGTCTCGACTTGTAAAAGTGGCAAGACCACCGTCTCGTTTGGCGAGACGGCGGTATCGACTTTTCCAGTGACGAGAAGGCCTTCTCGCCAAACGGGAGGGGGTCTCGCCATTGGCAAGTAGCGAGACGGTCGTCTCGACTTGCATCAATGGCGAGACGGCGGTCCCGAAAAGCGAGACGGTGGTCCCGAAAAGCGAGACGGCGATCTCGACTCCTGAATGTGAAAATCCTTATTTTTATACAGAAAATCCTTCCTATCCTAATATGGGGCCTAATAGTCTCTCCTAGTGGCTTCTTAGGCTTCGTCCATCTTCGAATAGGAGGTCTTCTGTTCTTATTTTGAGGTCGGGCAAGATTTGGGGTCTACACTTACCCTTTTGACATACATCACATATTCTATCCTTTCCAAACTTGATTTTTGGCAGACCAATTACTAATTCTTTGGAATTCAACTTATTTAAGTGAGACACATGTATATGAGCTAACCTTTTGTGCCACAACGAAGATTCATCCTCTTTCGTTACCAAACACATATCAGTTTCAAAGGAAGTGCATGCAAAATCAATCATATAGATATTTTGTATTCTTTTTCCAATGAAAATAACTTTGTTTGATGCAGAGTCACATATGATGCAGTGACTTGTTTCAAAAATTACTTTCAACCCTTTATCACATAATTGACTAATACTTAATAGATTATGTTCTAACCTTTCCACTAACAGTTCATTTTCAATTATCAAGGAAGAATTATTACCTATCTTACCTATTCCAAGAATTTTACCTTCATTGTTATTTGTAACCCCTTTCTAGATTACATTTATTAATCCTAATTTATTATCTAAGTTAGAAATATTTTTAATATATTCATAGAAGACTAATAGAAAATATACCAAGTGAACAGATAATTTAGGTAATGTTCTATATTAAATCAAGCAACAAGTTCTAATACAAAGTTTTCAAAATATTACAAGTCATAAAGTTATACTTATATATTATATAATCCCCAACCTAAGCTCTGGATTTTTGCATCTAACATCTATCTCTTGAATTATACATTCCTGCATCACACGTTACCAACATCTGGGATTGAAATATTTATGGGGTTAGACATTTAATTTTACCCACAACAAACAAAGCAAACATTCATATAATAAAATCAACCAATGAAACATTCATTCATAATAAGTTCATAACTACATATAAATATACAACCATATATAATTTAATTCAAAAATTAATTATGAAAAACAAATAAATCAATCATGGTAACATAATAGAGAATATCATACAAATCATGAATAATCTACAATTTCATCATGCAATATGTTTATGATATGCATATGTGACTCAAAACGTAAAACTTTAAAATCATGCATTTGACTCTGAAAATATCATTTTTGACTCAGTGCTTCATGGAGACTTTTATGAGTGTCTAGTGGAACCAGAGCTTAACATCACCCTATCCGGTGATTCGGAAATGCCCCACTAAACGCGAACAAGTAAACAGTAGTCGGAGTGTCAGTGCAACCGACAAGCTACCACGACACATAATCAAATAAAGATTGGTCACTTATGGGATTGCCCATGCCCAAATACTCCTTAGACCAGAGGTCCAACACCATAGACCAGAGGTCCTGTCTTACCTATTCTACTCCCCCATTTACTATCAGAGATACTGGTAGCTCGATTCTTAATCATTCATTCTTATACATTCTCTATCTCATTTGGCCGATCATTTTTGTAGTCATATTCCGCTACCAAATGCTCTTGATAGTAAATTTTTAAGAAAATGACTCACATAAATATTTCCTGTAGACCCCAAATCTTGCCCCGCATCAAAATAAAGAGCAAAATACTTTTGTTTGAAGATGGGCAAGACCTTAAAGGTCCCTAGGATTGATCAATAGGCTCCATAATAGAATAGGAAGGCTTTTTGTACACACAAAAAAATAAGAAATTTCACCCAAAGGGTCGAGACTGTCATCTCATTTGGCGAGACCGCCGTCTCGTTTGGCAAGACCGCCGTCTTGCCACTTGCCAAAGGTGAGACCACCGTCTCGTTTGGCCAGACCGCCGTCTCGTTTGGCCAGACTACCGTCTTGCCACTTTTCAAAGGCGAGACCGCCGTCTCGTTTGGCCAGACCGCTGTCTTGTTTGGCGAGACCGCCGTCTCGCCACATGCCAAAGGTGAGACTGCCGTCTCGTTTGGCAAGACCGTCATCTCGCCATTTGCCAAAGGTGAGACGGCAATCCCGAAAGTCGAGACGGCGGTCCCAAAAGTCGAGACGGTAGTCCCCAAAGTCAAGACAGCGGTCCCGACCTTGTCATGCGAGACGGCGGTTCTGACCTGACAGGCATGAATTTCTATAAAAAGGGGGCCTTCTCCTCATTTTCTACAACTTCTCCAACTGGATATATCTTAAAATACTCTTCTAGAATCCCTCTGAAGTATTTCCAGGGTCTTAGAGTTCTTAAAAAGCATTCTATAGTTCTTCGAGAGAAGAGTGAGCATCATTGTAGAGCGTGCGGGTTTGCCAAAAAGTGCCCTTTACAAGAGCATTTATAAAAAAGTTTGCTTCGAAGGTTCTTTCATATCCCTTACTCTATTTTATCGCTTTTATTTGTTAGAATCGCACAGCGGAATGTTTGCATATCCGGACAAAAACCAAGAGGGGGGTGAATTGGTTTCTTAACAAAAATTAGGGTTTTAAAATTTTTCCCAAATTTCACCGATTAAATTACTGTGTAAAGTAAATAGAGCAAGGATAGAGTATTACACAGATGATTTATACTGGTTCGGATCAAAAGACCCTACGTCCAGTTGCTAATCACTCAAACAGAGGATTAACACTGTCACTATAATCACCTTTATACAATCAGGTTACAAATAAGAAGATAAGGTAAAGAATACACCTCTGTTGAGTGACACAAGAGATGAAGAACAGTTTTCCCTAGAGACGGCACAGCACACAATCCACCAAGAAAACCCACTTAGTGATTCTTATCGCTTCTAGCCCACACTAGGTTCCAAAAGGCCCTTTTTCCTCCAACAAACAGTTCTCTGGCAATCACAACTCTCAACTTTTGTTTTGAAAAGGGTTGTTCAATTTGCAAAGATCCTTAGAGAACCTTAAGTAGATGGATTAGGGTTTGGGAATTGGGGATTTTCGAAACCTGGTGAATTGGGAATAGGGTTTTCGAAACTTGGTCCAATTTTGAAATTCAAAACACATATCTGACTGTAATAATCGATTATCTCGATTATCTTGAGTGTTAATCGATTATTACAGTGCCAAATTCACTTGGAACCCAAAACCACGCAGATTAATCGATTAACTGAGTAATTAATCGATTAACAGCCCTGTTAATCGATTAACAAGGGCTTTAATCGATTATTCCAGAGAGCAGATACAAAAAATGGTTTTTCTCTTTGTAATAATCAATTATCTTTCCATTTAATCAATTAATCCAGTATGTTTTTGATAAAAATGAGTTTTTGAAGCTTTTAAAGAGTAGACTATGTGCTAGCTATCTTAGACTCTAATATTACAGACTCAAAATCATCAAAACAGAGTTATTACATAATATTTCAAGTCTTCAACTCTTTAAGTCCTTTGTTTTTGAATCATCATCAAAATCAACAAGCTTCATATTCATATATGTTCAACATTCATATCCTTGTATGTTTCAACAATCTCCCCCTTTTTTATGATGATCAAAATTTCTTTTAAAGCCCTATGTAATAACCTATTTTATCTGTCACACTAACAAAAACATTAAACATACCAGATAATATTTAAATTTAATAAACATAATAAGAGGCTTTAAATAAATTTCCCCACACGTAACTAACTCCCTTACCTAACTCTGGTTGTAATGACCAAAGTTGGTTTTTCTTAAAAACTATCGCATTCTTTTTCCTTTTCCAATGTTTTTGGTAAAAATATTGGTGGCAACTCCAGAACCCATTTATGAAAACCTCATCTTTAGGATAGTTTAGTTATCGGACATCTTAAGGGTGATGACCACACTTTAAAAAAATGTGAGTCATCAAAACCATCGCGTCGCTCCAACTACCTCTTTTGACGGCGGCGACAGATGACGACTCCACTGGAGAAGCTAGAGAGTTTATCCCATTTAGTGATGGACTAGTTTAAGAAGTAAAAACTTGAAATTATGCTTTTACCCTTCCTTGCTTTATAACATGATTTATTGCTTGGCTTTAATAACTGTTGTATGTTTACTTTATGCAATTATTTGAAATAACAATTTTACACAAACCCTTGCACACAATAGTTCCCCTTATACCCGGAGGCAAGTGGGATAACCTTAGGGAGTGGGTGGCATTGTACGATTTGTCGTAGTGAGGGCCATGAGCCCACCAGTATGGTCGGAACCCACCACTCAAGGTGTTAACCTTCCTCTTTTGGCCTAAAGACTGACAAGGCCCTAGTGTCATGCATGGTCTGAAGGCTGGAAGAGTGGGGACACTATAATGGGGGCACCTTGGGGGCCTGGCCTTAGTGAGGATAATTAGAACTACCTTGAATACTCACTCTTCTACAGTATACCGCTACCTCGTGATAAAAATGTCGTTCCACTGTTCGCGGATGAGTAAATTGTTTGTGCATTTGTTTGTTGCATTTATTTGTTGCATTGCATAGTCATACAACAAAAAAATAAAAAATCTCTCAAAAATCTTTTCACAATAAACACCCTTATCTCGGACAGACTGCATTTTAGCTAGCCTGGTTTCAGGTTCTTTGTAAGCTAAGTAGCCACGCATTCCGACAGAAGAGATAAGGGATGCTAAAACCATTCTTTTGTAATAATCCAACTTTATCTCGGACAGTCATCATTTTAGCTAGTCTGGTTCCAGGTTCTTTGTAAGCTAAGTAGTCATGTTGACCTACAGAAGAGATAAAGGGGTCACAAATTGAATAAAGAACAAAATAATGAAATTTAATAAAATGATTTTGACAAAGTCAAATCATTCATATCGCATAATTTCATAAGTGGAAGAACCAGAATAGAAAATAAGTGCACAAGGAAAGAAAGCATACACATCATACATAAACACATTCATGCTAGGGGGCATTAGATATCTCTAAGACAAAGACGAAAGAGGCCCCGAACACATTTGTAACCATCCACAAGGAAGGGACAAGTGTGCTAAGGTATATGGTGACCTTCGTTATACTTGTCAAATCCATGATGGGAAGGAACCATTACACCAAAGCGGGTATAGCACTCTGCAAAGCGTAAGCTTTAAGGATGATACCTAAGTCATTGTCTTAGAAGATACTAATCCCACACCTATCATTCATCTCCATTAATGAAATTCATTTCGGCATCTTAGAAAGTGGCTGGTCTTCCCATAATCCGAACCCATGCGCAGAAGGCTAAGGCAATGGAGCATCTGGAGGAACAAAACCGCAAACTCACTATTGAGGTTAGCACCCTGAGAGAGCAAATGGCACAAATGATGGAGGTCATGCGCCAGCAAAACCTCAATAAAGGGGAAACTCATGGCGACCGCGCCTCTCGCCATGAGGAAGAAGAGGAAGAAGAATTCTTTTACGAATAAAAAGCCCTCATGCAGTCTGACGCAAGGGCAATGCACATCCACACCCCCTGAGGTGTCCAAACAATAGATATTTGCCTTGGAGGAAAGGCTGAATGTAGTTGAAGGGCACAGTTTTGACATCAAGGAGGCAGCTGACATGTGTCTTGTCAAGAACATCCAATTTCTTCCGAAATTCAAGGTCCTAGACTTCCCCAAGTATGCAGGGCTGACTTGCAGATGAGCCATTTTCTGTACTTATCTTAATTGGTGCATTGTGCTTAATTATCTATTATTAGTGCATTTTCATTATTGATTGGGCTTCATTGGGCCATTATTCCGAATTTTGGTTAATTTAGCATTAATTGGTCTAATTTTCGTTTCTAATTATTTTTAGGTATTTTTGGTGAAACGTGTCACCTGCCATGTCGCTACCACTTCACCTGCCATGTCGCTGCCATTTCCACATCATATTATTGATTGCCACGTCAGCTAGGGTTTGTTTGATGTGTAATCCCGTATGGGCCAGCTTGGGCCCATTCCTAGGGGACTCTAGGGTTAGGGTAGGCTTATATTTTTAGAGGAGCAGCAGGAGTAGACAACCAAGACATTTTTCTGAGATTCTTTTTGTTCTCTCTTGAGATTGTATTCACGAAAATAGTGAACATTTGGTATTTTTACGTTTTGTTCTTGTTCTCTTCTTCTTCTCTGCACTGGATTTTTGTTTTATGTTTTATGTTGCATTCAATTTACGTTGATGCTTAATGAACTTGGGTTGTGTGTGAACTGTAAAACTTTAGTTTCCATAGTTTACTTAATTCTGTGGGCTGAGATAATATGTTATGCATGTTGCTTAATCGTGTAGGGAAGTCCTGATCAATCTTTGCTTAGTGGATTGGTGTTGGATGGAACAAGGTTGAGTAGGCAGAGAATTTGTTGTTACCCAAGGATAAGAGACTTGAAATCTAATCAAGGAGCCAAGCTATTTCTACTGCTAATTAGTTATTAATCATTCGAAATTCTGCAAACACCCCCCCCCCCCCCGTTACTGTTTTATCTGTTTGATTGTGGATCTTTGATTGAAACTAATAGTCCTTGGGAGACGACCTAGGAGTCACTTCCTAGTACTGCATTTATGTTGTTTATTTGACCGGATATGGCTCCGATCACTTGCCCCAAAAATCATCTTATGATGTACTGTCGTAAGATGGCTGCACATGCTGAGAATGAGAAACTCCTGATCCACTGCTTCCAGGAGAGCCTGGCTGACTCAACTCTCAACTGGTACATGCAGCTGGAGAAAGGGTAGGTCCAAAATTGGAAGTAGCTGGCAGGCGCCTTTCTCCGTTGTTACCGATACAATATTGATCTAACCCCAGATAGGTCAGATCTTAGAACCTTGAGCAAGAGGAACGACGAGCCCTTCAAAGCATATGCCCAGTGGTGGAGGGAGATGGTTGCCCAGGTAGAGCCCCCACTAACAGACAAGGAAACGGTGGCCATGTTCATTGATTCGCTGACAAGGACTTATTATGACAAGGCGATAGCAAGCACGTCCAACCTCTTCTCAGACATGGTCACCATCGGGGAAAGGGTGGAGCAAGGGCTAAGAAGCGGGAAAATAGCGCGATCTTCCTCTTCCAGTGTTTCATTCAAAAAGCCCTTTAGCAAAAAGAAGGAAGAGGTTGTGCATGCAATCAATTTCGCTACTCCTTCCTCCGCTCGGCACACAGTCTGGCAGCCACGAAAAAAGGAAAGAAAGTTTACCCCTCTTTCAACCTCCTATGGGAAATTGCTGCCCCAATTGCTGGAGGCCAAGCTCTTGGCTCGCGTTCCTCCCAAGAAGATGGAGCCTCCCTACCCCGAGTGGTATAAACCTAATGAAAAATGTGATTACCACTCAGATGCGCCTGCACACTCAACAGATAACTGCTTGACCTTGAAATATAAGGTTCAAGAGCTAATAGACATCGAGTGGATAACTTTTGACGCTCCTGCCACCCATGTAGATATCAAACCTCTATCAAAATCAGAGTAAGAGGAGTGTCGGATTAGGAGGATCAGCTATTAGGGCTCTTTTTCTATTTTAAAGCTTTTCTTGTATTTCCTACAATCCCCGCTGTAGACCCCTAATTTTGCCCGGCCTCTCAAATAAAAGCTAGGGGAATTTCACACAAAGACAAAGTTCACCCGGCTTCCCAAATAAAAGAAAAGAAGACTTCTCGCAATAAGACGGAGATCGCCCATCCACACAATAAAGGCAAAGGAGACTTCCTACACAGAGATAACGCTCGCCCGACACTTAAAAAGACTTCCTACATGAAGATAAAGCTTCAACGGACACACATCGGCATCAATCTACGTCCGAAAAAGGAAAGGAAAGCTTCCCGGAGGTCCCAGAACGCGAAAATTGGACTAAACAGGCCGAGACCACCGTCCCAAAGTTGGGACGGCCGTCCCAACTGTCATTATGCAAGTGGGACGCGCGTCCCAAACTTGGGACGGCCGTCCCAAACCCCAGGGGGTCCCAGCCTGTGTTAAATTGCATTTGGGACGGCCATCCCAACCCAGACTGGCCGTCCCAGATTGGCACAACATGGAAAACGCGTTTGGGACGGCCGTCCCAACCCAGACGGCCATCCCAAAGTTCCAGGCGAAAAATGGCTATAAATAGGAGCCTCATTTGTCATTCTCCACACCCCAGACAACTCAGAAGACTTGTCTACTTCTCTCCCTCTCTCGAATGATCTTTCTGATTGCCTTTAAAAGGTAACAATCAGTTAAGGAATTTGTATTCCGGCATTCGATTCTTCTAGAAAATTTAGTCGAGTCGAGTCTGTAATCGAGAGGAGAGTCATTGTAGAGCGAGGGACTGCCGAAAAGCGTCCTTATTGTAACATAGTTGATATATAAAGCTTGCTACGGAGGTTCTTCTCAAATCTCTTCTCCTTTACTGCTTTATTTATTGCTTCATAAAATGTAAATAAAATCATGTAGATAGCCATATTTATTGTACGAATAAAATAAGGGTAATCGCGTAATTTTTTGTAATCTTAACTTAAATGAATTAATCCGTCATAGGGAACCCGAAAGGGGCATTGTGGGGTGCTAATACCTTCCCCACACGTAACTAACTCCCTTACCCGACTCTGGTTATAATGGTCAAGTTGGTTTTTATTAAAATCAATGCCTTTTTCTCCTTTTCCAATGTTTATGGTCAAAACATTGGTGGCGACTCCAAAAGAACCCTTTTCGAAAACCTTGCTTCTTTTAGAGGATAGTTCAGTGTTGAGCACCTCGGAAGCAATGAACATAATTTTAACAAAAAACGCGAGTCTCAACCATCTTTTCGCGACCGCTCGCATTAACGTTCGAGACGTCCCAGGACGTTCAGAACGGACGGCGGTGAGAGATGGCGACTCCACTGGGGAAGCTAGAGAGTTGATCCCATTTAGTGACGGATAAATTCAAACTAAGTAAAGATTTGAAATTACGCCTTTACCCTTTTCCGTATGTTTTATTGTATGGCTTTAATAACTGCTGTATGATTACTTCTGCAAATTGTTTGAAATATAAATTGCACACAAAACCCTTGCACACAACAGTCCCTCTATACCCGGGGGCAAGAGTGATTACCTATAGGGAGTGGGTGGCAGATACGACCGGCTTGTTGGCACACGGGGCTACAACCGTTGTCGGAAACCACCAACTCAAGGTGATAACTCTCTTCTTTTGGTCTAAGGATGTCGCCACGGAGTTCCGTGCATGACCTGAGGACTGAGAGATTGAGAGGTCCCTATAATGGGGGCACCTTGGGGACCTTTGGCCTTGGTGAGAACAGTTAGAACCGCCTAAACCAAGCACGTTTCTGCAGGAAAAGCCTACCTCGTGATTAAATAAGCGTGGCTCTGCTCGTGGGTGAATGAATTGTGTGTGCATTCGTTTGCTGCATTTGTATTGATGCATTAGCATAGGGTAATCATATAACAGGCAAAAAAATGAAAAACCCTAAAAATCACAAAAAAGTGATAAGATAAAAGACCTTTATCTCGGACAGTCTTCAGTTAAGCTAGCCTGGTTTCAGGTTCTTTGTAAGCTAAGTAGCCACGTTGACCGACAGAAGAGATAAAAGGTCATAAAAAAAATATATAAAAACAAATTAAAGCCATAAAAATACCTGCTGCAAAATAAAAAGTTTCTCAATATAAGTCCTATAATTCACACTACCTTTTGTTCATAAAAATAAAAAGAGAAGAAAATAGGACTCTCTTCATTAAAATCCATAAACATTCATATAGATAAGCTTTCCTTATAAGAAAAACCCAGTATTATCATGCATCATATTAGGAATAAAACATGATAATACTTAGAAAAACAAATACTTGCATACATGCATTTACAAAAACTCATCCTCATATCATGCATTTTCATTTCTGCTAGATAATGGAGGGATCCAGTAATAGACAATTAAAGAAAGTGGAGATCCTTCTATGCCGTGTGGAGAAGTTAAGGCATTTGTGTACATATATGCCGCCGGAGGTCTATGCTAGTTTTGAGAAATCTTACGGAAGAATTCTTGACCTCCTGAAAATCAGCATTGTTCCAATATTCGTTAGAGCATTGGTCCACTTCTGGAGTCCCAGTTTACACTGCTTCGAGTTCTCACAGTTTGATTTAGTACCAACCTTGGAAGAATATGAACTCATGGTTAGATGGCCTCAATCAGTTGGGGTCTACGTTTGCTCAGGAATATATGTAGCCGTGAGTAAGGTTGCTACCATCATACGACTGCCCCCTCATCAATCCACCCTAGAGGGGAAAGGGAATATCAGAGGTTGGAAAATGACTGTGATAGAAGACCATTTAGTCTCTTTGGCTGAAAAGAAGGACTGGTCTACATTCAATAAGACTCTAGCATTAGCAATGTTCGGATCATTTTGTTCCCATTCCATGTGAACATCGTGGATCATGCTGCAATGGACGCATTCTTTGCCTGGGATGTATACTCAAAGAGTCCTATACCTGCAATCCTCGCTGACACCCTGCTTTCCGTAGATTTTTGCCGACAGAAACAGGGGAAAACACTTAGATGCTGCACTTCATTGCTATACGTATGGGGCGTCACTCATTTCTACGCTTCAAGCCACATGGGCGTATTTCCTGATCCTCTAAGGAGTTTTTCAAAAATCCCTCTTCAACATCGTCAAGCTTTAGAGTGGAAGATCGAGTTAGAAAACTCGAACATAGAACACGTATCATGGGTTTGCCCTTGGTTCCGACCCGGTTATATTCTCGTGCGATGCGGAGATTACCTGAGCATACCACTTCTAGGTCTTAGAGGTTGTATAGCCTATTCTCCTAAGATGGCTATGAAACAACTTATGAGAACCCAGACCGCGCCAACTCAGGAAGAGCTCAGAGGGCTGAGTCTATGTCATTATTCCCATAGCTTTGAAGAAGTATCCGCTGTCCGGAAAGCATGGGAAAGACCAGTCTATATGGGAGATAAAGAACTCGGAAAGGTTCAGGTATCTACATCCCATGAATATGAAGAATGGAGGAAAAATAGAGGGATACCCCAACCATCTACTGCATTCACTACAACGTTAGCAAATGAAGAGCTACAATTGCAGGTCAATGCCTTAAATAAGAAGGTTGAAATCATGGAAGCTCAGCTAAGGGCCTTCGAAGAAAAAGATCAAGAATCAACCCTTATAATAGATGGTCTAAAAAGGCAATGTAAAAAGAAGGACCACGAAATAGAGCGTCTCAAGAATGATTGTGCTGACTATCAGGAAGAGACTAAACAAGCATTGAAGATTCCGATACTTGAACAAGATAGTCTGTTCCGGGACATGAATGACGAAATAACACATCTTGAGAGCACGCTTGCAGAACAGGCAAGAAGGATCAAGTTAATACAAGATGACCTAGCAGAAACTCGGTCAGAAGCACAAAAGTGGTGGGAAACCGCTGAAAAATACAGAGAAGACCTAGAAGAGCTACATGAAAAAGAAAAGGATGGATTAGCTCAGTATGGTCAATTACTCCGTGAAAAGGACCGAATAATAGAGAGGTCTGATCAGCAGCATGCCTTGATCGTTCATCAAGAAGAGAAGATAAAAGAGGCTCGCCGATATAGTGAAGATATGAGCCGGGCGGTATCTGAGCAAATCAAGACGCTCAGAAATCACGTGATAACTGCTGAAGACGAATTACGAAGAAAGCCTAATTTACCTATAGGATTCTTCAAGCTTTTTCGCTTTTGTCAGCACTTACTTCAAAGCATTGTATAGAAGGATATACACTTTCTAATAAAAGGATTTTCTCTCCTTAAATTGTCTATTGCATTCATAAATTGCATACATTCATATATCCCTCCTCATTTTAATAACAAAGATAATAAAAAGAAAGGATTAACTGATGTGCTTTCCACAAATCAGAAAAATGGAAAAGAAGCCTTTCGTCATCAAAATCTCTACGACGGTCAATAAATCTGAAGATGATAACAAACAAGCACCGTTAATCATTCCAATCAATAAAAGGGAAAAAACAATAACGCCTTTACGTTTATTCGTACCTCATCCTTTCCCTTATTCATCAAATAAAGTTGTACCCTGGAGATACTCAGAAGAATCGACGGTCAATCAAGATATCTCCAACATAGCCGGTATTGGGGGCATGACAAGAAGCGGAAGAATATACTCCCCCAAGGAATTACAAGAAAATACTTCTAAAGAAAAGGAAAAAAATAAGGCCGAAGAAGAAAAGGAATCCAAGGAGGAGACAGATGAGTTACTCCAATACATAAGACAAAGCGAGTACTCTATCATCGATCAACTCAATCGTACTCCAAGCAAAGATAACTTTGTTATCACTCATCATGAGTTCGAACCGCATCGAAACGCATTGTTAAAGGTTTTGAATGAATCATTCGATTCTGCATGCAATATCCCAAGACAAGTTTGAAGGAATTATTGGTAATATTACGACTAATAATCATCTTACCTTCACCAATGAAGAATTCCCTTTGGAAGGGTCAAATCATAATAAGCCTTTGCATATCTCTGTCAAATGCAAAGAATATCTCATTTCCAAAGTACTTGTGGATAATGGGTCATCCCTAAATGTTATGCCTAAAAGTACACTCGACAAAATAACAGTGCAAGGAGCCCACATGCGCCCGAGTAATACAGTTGTTCGAGCCTTTGACGGGTCAAGACGTGAAGTAGTAGGAGAGATTAGTCTACCTATCCAAATTGGACCTACTATTTTCAACATAAACTTCCACGTGATGGATATCACGCCAGCATACAGTTGTCTCCTTGGTAGACCTTGGATTCATAGCGCTAAGGCAATACCTTCAACGCTCCACCAGAAAGTCAAGTTTGTGATAAATGATAAACTAGTCACAATTCAAGCTGAAGAAGACTTTCTGATTAGCAAACCGTCTGTCCAGCCATATGTGGATGCGGCTGAAGAGGCTCTTGAAACATCTTTTCAAGCACTCGAAATTGTCAACATAGAAAGACTCCCTGGTAATATGAAGGTGGCCCATATGATGAAAAAATATGGATATCGCCCAGGACAAGGGCTCGGAAAGAATGCTCAAGGGATAAGAGAGCCACCAGATTTCAAGGATAATCTGCTAAAGTATGGTTTAGGGTACGATCCCACTAAAGATCAAACTATACGGAAAGCAGGGAAGTCTTACCCCTCGAAGACGATATTCCGAAAAGGAGGGGTATTAGCGCAAAGGGTAGTGTTAGTCATTAGGTGTCATTCTTCTGATTCTAAGGGATGTAAACCTAGTGACTATTAGAGATCACTCCTCGGGGTATGCCTGTCCCCCGAGCATCTTTAGGGCACACATTTCCCTGAAATTACAAAAGAATGTTATTCTTACTATCTGCTTCTTTTCTTACTAAATGTATCTATACCCCATGTTGAACATTCAAGGACTTGATGTTGCAAATAATGATCATGAAGAATGTTGATTTTGATGATGATCCAAGAGCTTAAAGACTTAGAGTATTGAAGATTGAAGATTGATGATTTCTGTATTGTAATAACTCTGTTTTAGTTTGATTGAGTCTGTAATTATAGAATCTAAGATAGCCGATACATAGTCTGTAACTTAGAAGCTTCAAAAAGCTCAAATTTATCATTCAGGCTCGGCTTTAATCGATTAAATAGGTAAATAATCGATTAAAACAGTGAGAAAACCACTTTCTATACAAAGTCACTGTTTTAATCGATTAAACGAGCAAAATAATCGATTATTTCGTATCGTTCAGATCATGAATAATCGATTATTTCACCAAATAATCGATTAATCCAGAGAGGTTTGGGTTCTGACGTATTTGGCTCTGTTTTAATCGATTATCACTCCAAATAATCGATTATTTCAGTCTGTTTTTCATTTTAAATTTCAAATTAACCCTATTTTCGAAAACCCAATTACCAAGAACCCTAGTTTCGAAATCCCCAATTCCTAAACCCTAAATTCCCTACTTAAACTCTCCTTTGGCACTCAGAAAAAAAGAACAACTCTTTCCATACAAAAGTTAAGTGCTGTGAGTGCCAGAGAACTGTTTGTTGCAAGGAAAGGGGGCTTTTGGAACCTGGTGTGGGCTAGAAGCGATAAGAATCACTAAGTGGAGTTCTTAGTGGATTGTGTGTTGTGCCGTCTCTGGGGAAAGCTGTTCTTCATCTCTTGTGGATTTCAAGAGAGGTGTTGTCTTTACTTTATCTCTTTCATTTGTAATTTGTTTTGTAACAATTTGTTCTTAGTGACAGCGTTAATCCTCTTTTGAGTGATTAGCAACTGGACGTAGGGTCTTTTGATCCGAACCAGTATAAACCTACTGTGTAATCTTCTCTACTCTTCTCTATTTACATTTACACAGTTTTTAATCGGTAAAATTTGGGGAAAATTTTGAAAACCTAATTTTTATTAAGAAACCAATTCACCCCCCCTCTTGGTTTTTGTCCGACCACGCGAACATTCCGCTGCGCGATTCTAACACCCCATTGTAATAAACAAGGTTTAGATAAAACGTTTTGTTCCAAATGCGTCAGAATAATTAAAGCGCCGCAAAGAAAAGTAAAAAATGATTGATTAACTAGAAACACAAATAAAATCTATCTTGACAAAATCAAGTTTCGACAATGTTGTGCAAAAAATATATGCATATAAAAAGAAAAGCCCGTCAAGGTCAAAGGCCGAGACAAGAAAATAAAAGGGCAAAATACCCGGCAGGAAACCCACAAAGGGGGCTGCACAAAAGTTAGGGTAAACCCGGCAGGAGACCTGAACAATAATAAAGGGTAACCTGGGCAAAAGTTAGGGTTATTAAAAGTCCGCTAGGTATTCCTTAAAAATAAATACAAAAAAGGGGAAAACCTAGACAAAAGTTAGGACATAAGCACAACATCCTAGGCTGAAAACCCGAAAGGGCGGACTAGGGAAGTTAGTCAATCACAAAAAAAGAGAGGCGCCATAAATCAGTAAACAAACGACGCCACATCATAAGAATAAAACGGTTATCTAAACTAGCCTAAACACAGACTAACCCTGGCTAGCCATTCTTACAAAAACCTCTATTATAAAAAATATCCCTCTAAAACACAAGCCTTTGTTGTAAATCCTTTTCTTTCTCTTCTCTTGACCATTTTCACTATAAAGCATTCAAGTAATAAAGGGGAATGTGGTAACATAGTGATCAATAGGAAGGTCGAAATCCCTAAGGAAAGGAAGGAGGGCATTGATATGACAGTTGCCCTATGAACAAAAGATTGCTCTTCGGCCATAGCAAAGAAAATTCCGAGACGGCAAATCAATACAGCTTAGCTTGTTGATCAAGAAACAAAATGACATAAAGGCACAGCGAGAATGCACCCGAAGTTAAAGCACATCAGTTAAAACTTTCAAAATATTAACTAAAATAGATCATAGAATGCATATCATGAAGCATAGCATGCATTAAAGCATAAATGAAGGGAATCCTATCTTCAAATTCATCAAAAAGCGCGAAAATTAACTCAAAAAAATCAAGAGCCAGCATCAGAAGCTTGGGACGGCCGTCCCAAAGCCCAGACGGCCGTCCCAAGTGCCAATTTTTGTTTGAGACGCGCGTCTCAGGTGGGGGTTGGGCCATGAACAAATTTGCCATTTGAGACGGCCGTCCCAACCCAGACGGCCGTCCCAAACTCCCTTGCGCGGCCTATATATGTGGGGCGCGGGATTGAGCTTTGGTACCTCACTCCAAGCTTCCTATCTTGCTTTTTCTCCTTCTCTATACATTTTTAGCATTCCTGAAAGAATAGAGCTCACAATGGAGTGTGGAGAAGCCTCGTCCAGGAGAAAGCGCACTAGGACTGCTGCTAGAAGAACTCCTGTCACCAGCATGATGATGGCAGAGGCGCATCAACAACGACTGGCAAATATCCAACAATTTGCCTGGTATCCTATGCTACGACTAGATTTCGAGATCCTTGCTACATTTGGCTGGGAACAAGATGTCAGAAGGTTCATCCATAACATAGGATGGGACTTTCTGCTCCGTGAGCCATCTACTCGAATCCATCGCACCGCTACAATGGAGTTTCTTGCCTCTGTCAACATGATGGAAATGCCATCCACAATTCCCGGAGTGCCACCAACGCAAGCTGTCTCCTACTGGATGGATGGAGCCTACCGAACCACTGTTCTGGATGACTTCAATGTCATCATGGGATTCTGCCAGCGAGCAGATACAAGGACACCAGAATATCGGTCCGCATATCTGGAGAAGCCTACTGTTCTCACCACCACTAGCATGTGGAAGGAGATCACTGGAGCTCTCAACCTGCCCACACACCTGAAAGGGGAATCCTTCTCTCCCCCACTCCGCATATGCCATAAACTGCTTGCCGGGACCCTGCACAACCGAAAGGAGAGCCAGGGGAAGGTCACGCTGGCTGATCTCTTCATTGTCTACTGTATGCACCAAGGACATAAGTGCAATCCAGGATACGCATTCCTAAAGGCCATAAAGGAATGCGGTACTCGAGGACCAGCAGGAGCTATCATGATAGCTCCCCTCCTTACCCCTTTGGCTGAGTATTGGGGATGTACTGACGGAGAAGACCTCCCTGTTGAACTCCAACCAGAGCCGATCAACGGAGGAGTGCTGACGCACATGAATATCCTCAGCAGAGAAGGGACAGGGTTCATCTTAAACCCTATCATCTCGATTTCATGGGATATGCGCGACTTCAATATGCCGCAAGACATCCCTACTACCTCAAAATCCCAGTAGCAGTCACGAGATTCTGATTTCCCCGGCCTGTACCGACGCTTGGACGAGGAGCATGCATACATGGAAGGAGAGTTAAATCGCGATAGAAAAAGGCAAAATCAAAATTATCTTCAGCAAAATAAAGAGCTTCAAGGAAACTAGCTCTAACCTTCTATCCCAATAAAAGAAGGTACATCAACATAGAAAAGCCAATGGAAAGGCTCGATAATCCCCAAGCGGATCATTGCCTACTCCAAAGGCAACACAAAAATTATTTCATGACTCAGCATCACCACTTGAGTCATCAAACATAAATCATTTAAAGCCTCAATCAACATCCTTCCATCCAAGGAAGAAGGAAACCATCAAAATGAAAAAGCCAATGGAAAGGCTCAGTCATCCCCAAGAGGATCCTTGCTTACTACAGAGGCAAGACAAAAAGATTACCTCACGACTCAGCTTCATCGCCACATGAGTCATCAAGCACACTCATGCAAGAGTCTCTGCTTTATTCCTCAAAGGAGAATAAGGACTACATAAAAGTCCATCAAAGAAAATACGGAGTCAAGTCCTCCATATCACCAGGGGGCAACAAAAAGAAAGAAAAGAAAAACTTTCATTCCCCAAAATGAGGCCACAACAAAAAAGGGTCAAATAAAAATCTCCAAGAAGAATATATCAAGAAAAGTCTACAAAAAGACAAAAAGATGAAAACAAAATTTTTCCATCTTCCAGCTCAAATAAGAAGCTTCACAAAGCCAGGGGCCAGGACTCCGTCATCAAATTTGGATCCCCAGGAAACCAACAGACTCCTCGGTGAATCCCAAAAAAGAGAAAAAGAAGAAAATCTCTTCATCCCGCTCAATAAAGAGCTTCACTAAAAACAGGAGCTCAAGACTCCATCATCATGAAAAATCAAATCAAAGATTAGATCTCCAAAGAGAAAAATTCCCCAGGGATCACAAAAAAGAAAAGAGAAAAATATCTTTTCATCCAAAAAACCAATGTGCATAAAAAAGCACACATGTGTAAAAAAACAACTCGCGAAAAAAGAAGTTCAAATCGCGAGGAAAAAAAATAAAAACCCATTCCCCAGCAGGAATAAGAGCATAGGCAAAGCCAGCTCAAAACAGCAAACATCCAATAAGGAGTCAAAAAACTCCACTTCTCCCTAGGGGGGCAATTCAAAATAGATCTCCGGAATGAAATTAATTCTCCAGTGGATCATCAAAAAGAAAAATGCCCATCAAGCCTACCAGCAAAGGCAAACCACAAATTCATATCCTCAGGGAGTTAACCATCTGGAACACCCAATATGAATATCCCCAGCGAAGTGCAAAACCTTCACTCCCAAGAAGAGCCTCTGCCTAAGGTAAGCAAAAAACTGATATCCCCAAGAAATGGGAAATCAACCTATAAGAGGTAATACAAGCACAAAGCTTTAAAAAAGCATCCACCTACTCAGAGGTATTATCAAGAACAAATATCCTCAAGTAGAACATCAGCCTATTCAGAGGCGAAAAACAACAAGTAAAAAGCCTTCACCACTATTGAAGCACCCGCCTAATCAAGAGGCACAATCAAAAAATCAACAAATCCCCAGTGGATTCCCGCCTAATCAAGAGGCACAACAAAATGCCCAAGTGGATCTTCGCCTAATCAAGAGGCACAATCAATAAGAGAATTCAAAATCCCCAGAGGATTCCCGCCTAAAAAGAGGCAATCGACAAAATCCCCGGCAAAAGCCGGATGGCTAAAAGAAAAAGCCAAAACAAAGAATCCCCGGCCAAGACTGGATGGCTAAAAGAAAAAGCCAAAACAATGAAATCCCCGGTAAAAATCGGATGACTAAAAAGTCAAGAAGAAAAACCAAATCATTCCCCAAGGAATAGGCGCATGATCAAAGACCGTAAGCCGCCAACACTTCTCCAAAGGCCCGTTAGGGGTATGAACTCATCAATCAAAAGATTGAATGAGAAGAGCCTAGTCAATATGCAGGTTCGCACCCAGTGGGGGTGTAAAATCCACTAGAGCCTAGTCAATATGCAGGTTCGCACCCAGTGGGGGTGTAAAAACCACTAGAGCCTAGTCAATATGCAGGTTCGCATCCAATGGGGGTGAAAAATCCATTAGAACCTAGTCAATATGCAGGTTCGCACCCAATGGGGGTGTAAAATCCATTAGAACCTAGTCAATATGCAGGTTTGCACCCAGTGGGGGTGTAAAAACCACTAGAGCCTAGTCAATATGCAGGTTCGCACCCAATGGGGGTGTAAAATCCATTAGAACCTAGTTAATATGCAGGTTCGCACCCAATGGGGGTGTAAAATCCATTAGAACCTAGTCAATATGCAGGTTCACACCCAGTGGGGGTGTAAAATCCATTAGAGCCTAGTCAATATGTAGGTTCGCACCCAATGGGGGTGTAAATCCATTAGAGCCTAGTCAATATGCAGGTTCGCACCCAGTGGGGGTGTAAAAACCACTAGAGCCTAGTCAATATGCAGGTTCGCACCCAATGGGGCTGTAAAATCCATTAGAATCTAGTCAATATGCAGGTTCGCACCCAGTGGGGGTGTAAAAACCACTAGAGCCTAGTCAATATGCAGGTTCGCACCCAATGGGGGTGTAAAATCCATTAGAACCTAGTCAATATGCAGGTTCGCACCTAGTGGGGGTGTAAAAACCACTAGAGCCTAGTCATTATGCAGGTTCACACCAAGTGGAAATGTAAAAACCACTAGAATCTAGCAAAAATGCAGATTCGTACCAGGTGGGGGTAGGTACCCACCAAAACCTTAAAAATAAGGTTTTCTTTACCAGATGAGGGAAGGTACTCATCAAAATTTAGTAGAATGCATTAGGTGGAGTAAAATACTCACCTAAGCATTACAAAAATGGGTTGCAAAGACCTTACTCCTATTAGAGGATAGTTCAGTGTTGAGCACCTCGGGAGTAGGTACCCACAAGAGTTTAGCAAAATGCAAACTCATACCGGGTGAGGGTAGGTACTCACCAAAACCTTGTTAAACAAGGTTCATACCTAGTGGGGGTAGGTACTCACAAAAGTCTAGTAAAATACAGACTTATACCGGGTGAGGGTAAGTACTCACCAGAGCTTTATAAAAGGAGGCTCAAACCAGATAGGGGTTGGTACCTATCAAAATATTTATCATCTGGAGGATCAGCAAAGGAGCAGCATCCGAAGGATAACCGGGCAAAAGGGTTAACTCCTTCCCCTACCAACTAACTTTGTCGGTATATTAAACCAACAAATTAGTTTGGCAGGTGAAGGGGGGGCAGCTGTAGACCCCTAATTTTGCCCGGCCTCTCAAATAAAAGCTAGGGGAATTTCACACAAAGACAAAGTTCACCCGACTTCCCAAATAAAAGAAAAGAAGACTTCTCGCAATAAGACGGAGATCGCCCATCCACACAATAAAGGCAAAGGAGACTTCCTACACAGAGATAAAGCTCACCCTACACTTAAAAAGACTTCCTACATGAAGATAAAGCTTCAACGGACACACATTGGCATCAATCTACGTCCGAAAAAGGAAAGGAAAGCTTCCCGGAGGTCCCAGAACGCGAAAATTGGACTAAACAGGCCGAGACCACCGTCCCAGAGTTGGGACAACCGTCCCAACTGTCATTATGCAAGACACGCGTCCCAAACTTGGGACGGCCGTCCCAAACCCCAGGGGGTCCCAGCCTGTGTTAAATTGCATTTGGGACGGCCATCGCAACCCAGACTGGCCGTCTCAGATTGGCACAATGTGGAAAACGCGTTTGGGACGGCCGTCCCAACCCAGACGGCCATCCCAAAGTTCCAGGCGAAAAATGGCTATAAATAGGAGCCTCATTTGTCATTCTCCACACCCCAGACAACTCAGAAGACTTGTCTACTTCTCTCCCTCTCTCGAATGATCTTTCTGATTGCCTTTAAAAGGTAACAATCAGTTAAGGAATTTGTATTCCGGCATTCGATTCTTCTAGAAAATTTAGTCGAGTCGAGTCTGTAATCGAGAGGAGAGTCATTGTAGAGCGAGGGACTGCCGAAAAGCGTCCTTATTGTAACAGAGTTGATATATAAAGCTTGCTACGGAGGTTCTTCTCAAATCTCTTCTCCTTTACTGCTTTATTTATTGCTTCATAAAATGTAAATAAAATCATGTAGATAGCCATATTTATTGTACAAATAAAATAAGGGTAATCGCGTAATTTTTTGTAATCTTAACTTAAATGAATTAATCCGTCATAGGGAACCCGAAAGAGGCGTTGTGCGGTGCTAATACCTTCCCCACACGTAACTAACTCCCTTACCCGACTCTAGTTATAATGGCCAAGTTGGTTTTTATTAAAATCAATGCATTTTGCTCCTTTTCCAATGTTTATGGTCAAAACATTGGTGGCGACTCCAAAAGAACCCTTTTCGAAAACCTTGCTTCTTTTAGATGATAGTTCAGTGTTGAGCACCTCGGAAGCAATGAACATAATTTTAACAAAAAACGTGAGTCTCAACCATCTTTTCGCGACCGCTCGCATTAACGTTCGAGACGTCCCAGGACATCGGAACGGACGGCGGCGACACCCGCCCGTGGCCATAGGATCACCGATTAAAAGGGCATGTATACACTTTTTTTAATACATGAGGCATTTTTCGTCATATCATATTCATTCTCATTCTCTTCCCTTTTCTATTTATTATTCTTCTAAAATAATTGAATAATAAAATCAATGCCTAAAATAGAACCTAAAAGAAAACAATCATGTATGTGACTGATGAACCTCTGTGGGATCCGGAAGCCGAAGGCGAATTGGTCGAATTCGACAGTGAGCAGGGGACCGTTTCCCCGGACATGCAGAGAATTTTGGGAAAAGAAGCTCGCTCCATACAGCCTTATCAGGAAGAAATAGAAACCATTAATTTGGGACAAGGAGACGATAAGAAAGAAATAAACATTGGCACCCAGATTGACAGTGACATCAAGGAGAGGTTAATACACCTTTTGAAAGAGTATGTGGACGTGTTTGCTTGGTCTCATCATGACATGCCTGGACTCGACACGAGCATAGTGGAGCACCGGTTGCCATTAAAAGAAGGATTTCGGCCCATAAAACAGAAGCTCAAAAGAATAAAGCTGGATTGGTCCTTAATGAACAAGGAGGAAGTGCAAAGATAGTTAGACACTAACTTCCTAATCGTATCCAAGTACCCTGAATGGTTGGCAAACATAGTGCCCATCATCAAAAAGAGTGGAAAAATCAGAGTATGTGTGGATTATAGGGACCTAAATCGGGCAAGTCCAAAAGATGACTTCCCCTTACCACACATTGACACGTTAGTGGATCACACCGCTACGAATACGCTCTATTCTTTCATGGACGGATATGCGGGTACAATCAAATTAAGTTGGCTGTCGAAGATAGACAGAAGACATCCTTCATCACACCATGGGGGACATTTTGCTACAGAGTGATGCCTTTTGGGCTCAAAAACGCAGGGGCTACTTATCAAAGGGCTATGGTAACTTTATTCCATGACATGATCCATAAAGGGATAGAAGTATACATGGATGGTATGATCGCCAAGTCCAGAAACGAGGTGGACCATATTCAATATCTCAAAAAGTTGTTCGATCGACTTCGAAAATATCAACTTAAACTAAATCCAACAAAGTGTACTTTTGGAGTACGGTCAAGAAAACTTCTGGGGTTCATCGTTAGTCAAAGGGGTTCATCGTTTGCCTATTCAAATCAAGTTGTATGACAAACAAGTTTTTTGCATGATAGTAAATAGCGAGCAAGACAAAAACCCTTGGTATCACGACATTAAGTGATACCTCACGAAGGGTGAATATCCCGAAGGAATCAGTGATAATGACAAAAGGACCATCCAGAAGAGGGCCACAGAGTTTGCATTGATTGGAGAAATCCTTTATAAAAAGAATTTCGACTCCACTTTGTTAAGGTGTGTGGATCACGAGGAGGCTCAAACTTTGATAAAGGAGATTCTTAAAGGAGCTTTCGAGACCCACATGCCAGGGCATGTCATGGTAAAGAAGATATTAAGGGCAAGATATTTCTGGTCCACAATGGAAGGCGATTGTTGCCAATATGCTAAGCGATGCCGCAAGTGCCAAATCTATGCTGATAATGTTCACGTCCCGCCCGCACCTCTCAACATCTTGGCCACACCATGGTCATTCTCCATGTGGGGCATGGACGTCATCGGACCCATCGAGCCCAAAGCATCTAATGGTCACCATTTTATCTTGGTAGCCATTGACTATTTTACTAAATGGGTAAAGGCGGCATCCTACGCACACGTGACTAGGAAAGTGGTAACCACCTTCATCAAGAGGAATATTCTATGTCGGTATGGTACCCTCATTGGTTCATTACTGATAATGGAACCAATCTGAATAAGATGATGGAGGAATTATGCCAAGATTTCAAGATTCAACATCACAATTCCTCTCCATACCGACCCAAAATGAACGGTGCGATGGAAGCAGCCAACAAAAACATCAAAAAGATCATCCAAAAGATGGTGATAACATACAAGGATTGGCACAAAATGTTTCCCTTCGCCCTACACGGATATCGGACTTGTTGACAATTCAAGGACTTGATGTTGCACTTGATAAATATGAAGAATGGATTTTGATGATGATCCAAGAACTAAAGACTTAGAATATTGAAGATTGAAGATTGGTGATAATTGTATTGTAATAACTCTGATTTATTTAAGATTGAGTCTGTATTTTTAGAGTCTAAGATAGCCGGTACATAGTCTGTAACTTAGAAGCTTCAAAAAGCTCAAATTTATCATTCAGGCTCGGGTTTAATCGATTATATAGGTAAATAATCGATTAAAACAGTGAGAAAACACTTTCTATACAAACTCACTGTTTTAATCGATTAAAACAGCAAAAGAATCGATTGTTTTGTACCTGTCCGTACAGATAATCGATTATTTCACCAAATAATCGATTATTCCGGAGAGGGTTGGGTTCTGAAGTATTTGGCTCTGTTTTAATCGATTATTACTCCAAATAATCGATTATTTCAGATCTGTTTTTCAAATTAAATTTCAAATTAACCCTATTTTCGAAAACCCAATTACCAAGAACCCTAGTTTCGAAATCCTCAATTCCTAAACCCTAATTTCCCTACTTAAACTCTGCTTTAGCACTCAGAAACAATGAACAACTAAAGAACAACTCTTTCCATACAAAAGTTAAGTGCTCGTGAGTGCCAGAGAACCGTTTGTTGCAAGGAAAGGGGGCTTTTGGAAACTCGGTGTGAGGCTAGAAGCGATAAGAATCACTAAGTGGAGTTCTTAGTGGATTGAGTGCTGTGCCGTCTCCGGGAAAGCTGTTCTTCGGGGCTTTTGGAAACTTGGTGTGAGGCTAGAAGCGATAAGAATCACTAAGTGGAGTTCTTAGTGGATTGTGTGCTGTGCCGTCTCCAGGGAAAGCTGTTTATCATCTCTTGTGGATTTCAAGAGAGGTTTTATCTTTAACTTTATCTTTTTCATTATAATTTGTGTTGTAACAACTTTGTTCTTAGTGACAGCGTTAATCCTCTTTTGAGTGATTAGCAACTGGACGTAGGGTCTTTTGATCCGAACCAGTATAAACCTATTGTGTAATCTTCTCTACTCTTCTCTATTTACATTTACGCAGTTTTTAATCGGTAAAATTTGGGGAAAATTTTGAAAACCTAATTTTTATTAAGTAACCAATTCACCCCCCCCCCCTCTTGGTTTTTGTCCGACCACGCGAACATTCCGCTGCGCGATTCTAACAAGTGGTATCAGAGCTTGCTTTGATAGTCATTCAAATTTTCAAAAATGGCCGGACAAAATCAAACTTTTGCCGAAGGTACGTCTATCAACAGACCCCCACTTTTTGCGGGTCAAAATTATCCTTTTTGGAAAGTACGTATGCAAATATTTTTAGAGTCTGTTGATAGAGGCGTTTGGGACGCAATTTTAAACGGTCCTTTTATTCCTAAAGTTTTTGAAAATGGAGTAGAAGTACCAAAACAATTTTCTAGATGGTCGGATGAAGAAAATAGGAAAGCTCAATATGATGTTAGGGCTAGAAATATAATTTCATCTGCTTTAACCCTTGATGAGTTTTACAGAATATCCACTTGTAAGAGTGCTCAAGAGATGTGGGCAAAACTAAGAGTAACTTATGAAGGAACAGATGATAGTGACTCAATTTCGGAATCAAGCGACTCAGAAATAGAAGCTAACATTTGCTTGTTGGCAAATGACATCATTTCTTCCGACTTTGAGGTTAGTGATTCCGACTCATCTTCAAGTGATGATGAAAATGATCATGATGAACTGCAAAATGCATATAATGAATTGTTTAGTGCTTTTAAGGACTTGAACAATAAATACAAAGCTGTGAAAAAGAGTTTAAATAGTTCCAAAATGGAGGTAGAGTCCTTAAAAATGAAAATCACATGTTTAGAAGAAAAGGAGTCCTTAAAAACGAAAATTTCATGTTTAGAGGAAAAGGAAACCTTAGAAACGACAATTGTATGTATAGATGAGAATGATGATAAGACTATAGCATGTGCATCATGTAAAGAGTATGAACATGATATTGATTTACTTAGACATTTGCTTGATAAAGCTAAAAAGGAATTAAGTGATAATTATAAGAATAAGGATAGTGTTCAAATTAAAGAAAATTGTCATGTTCCTTTGAAAAAGCCTAAAAGTAAAAATAGAAGAGTATGGGTTGAAAAAGGAACCAAAACTTCAATAGTTAGAAATGCATCATTTTCAAATGTTACATCTAAAGCATGTTTCTATTGTATGAAACAAGGTCATACTTCAAATAGATGTAAAATCAAACATTTTGGTGTTCCTAAAGGAAAATATATTTGGGTTCCTATAGATAAATGAATTGTTTGTCTCTTTTATTTATTCAAAGAAAATGGATCATTTAGTATGTTTTAAACAGAATGATTAGGTAAAAACATTTTATCTTTTCTATTGCATGAAGGTTCTTCACTTAAAGATTTTTGCGAAAAGCCTCTAAAATTGTTTTAAACAACCTAAAACAAAGTATTTTTTCAAAAGCTTTCTTAAAACATGTTTTTAAGCGATGCAGTTTTGAAAGAACCAAATAAAATCACTTAGAATGGTCAAAGAAGTGTTTTTACAGCATTTTAATCGATACAACTTGTTTTCAATCGATTAAAACCATTTAGAACTCATTGTGATCGATCAGATGTTTATTATGAGCGGTCAGAATCTTTTAAATCGATTAAAAACACGTTTCAATCGATTAAAATTACTTAAAGGGTCTGGATGATCGATCAAAATCAAATTATGACCGATTAGAAGCAAATGTGATCGATCAGATTTTAATTATGAGCGGTCAGAAATTTTTCAATCGATTAAAAACACGCTTCAATCGATTAAAATCACTTAAAGGGTCAGGATGACCGATCAGATTTTATTATGACCGATTGAGTCAGGATGACCGATCAGATTTTTATTATGACCGGTCAGAGTCAGGATGACCGATCAGATTTTTATTATGACCGATCAGAACTCTTTTAATCGGTTAAAAACTCGTTTCAATCGATTAAAACAACTTAAAAACTTTTTCTACACTGCGTTTTAATCGATTAAAAGATGTTTTAACAGATTAAAACTGCACTTTTAACAGATTAAAAGAAACTTTTAACAGATTAATTAAACCAGCAGTTTTTGAAAATCTTCTATTGAAAACAGTTTGGCTTGAACTTTCTAAACTCACATTGAATATAAGTTTTCACACATCCTTAAGCAATCAATTGAGCAACTGCGGTGCAAACACTTTGGAGATCAAAGATGTGTTACTTGTTGATATATTATTGGATCAACTGATAGTTTGTTATGTGTAGAATTTGCTAAGATAATGCAGGGAGAGTTTGAAATGTCTATGATGGGAGAATTGACATTCTTCCTTGGACTACAAATCAAGCAACTTAAAGATGGCACTTTCATCTCTCAAACTAAATACTGCAAGGAAATTCTCAAAAAGTTTGGTATGGACACCTCTAAGGAAGCTAACACACCCATGGGAACTTCATGCTATTTAGACAAGGATGAATCAGGTTTGGAAGTAAATCAAACTATGTATAGAGGTATGATAGGATCACTATTATACTTAACTGCTAGTAGACCTGATATTATGCATTCCGTTTGTGTGTGTGCTAGATTTCAGGCTTGTCCTAAAGAATCTCATTTAATTGCAGTAAAACATATTTTAAAATACTTAAAAGGAACTATCTGGATTTGGCTTGTGGTATCCGTCTGATGCTTGTATTAGTTCATTAGGATATTCTGATGCTGATTATGGTGGATGTAAAATTGATAGGAAAAGCACTAGTGGGACATGTCATTTGTTAGGTTCATCCTTAATATCATGGCACTCTAAGAAACAAGCATGTGTAGCTTTATCTACCACTCGAAGCTTGAATATATTGCACTGGTAGTTGTTGTGCTCAAATTCTGTGGATGAAACAACAATTAGAGGATTATAGCATATATTTAAATGACATTCCATTAATGTGTGATAATACGAGTGCAATCAACTTAACAAAAAATCGAGTAATGCACTCTAGGACTAAACATATTGAGATTAGACATCACTTTTTAAGAGATCATATCGAGAAAGGAAACCGTAAGATAGAGTATGTAGACACTAAACGTCAATTAGCAGATATATTTACTAAGCCTCTACCCAAGGATAGATTCTATGATCTTAGAAGAGACTTAGGGATACTAGAAATAGCTTAAATTCCGCTTAATTTGACTTGTTTTTGGATGATTGTTATGATTAAATTCGTGATGCAGGATATTCATAGGTTATAATGTGCCAAAACCTTAAAAACTTGATATAGCCTTCGGAATAATCGATTACTTGGAAGTGATAATCGATTATTTTCCCTTAAAAACGCCCAAAACAGGGTATTCTCCTCTGAAATAATCGATTATTTACTGGAAATAATCGATTAAAGCTATCAGATATTGAAATAATCGATTATCTTGAAATATAATCGATTAAATGCGACCAGTTTTGCCTCTTAGCCGTTGCCAACGGATATTTTGCCATGAAATCCTTTCTATATGACCGTTGGAAGTGTTTTCTCTATAAATAGAGACATCTAGGTCAATTATACTCACTTCTAACTCTTGTAATCAAGTTTTCTTGAAATCTATACTCTCTTTGCTTCATTATTTCCTCACTTGTCTCCAAAATCTCTTCAAGTTTATCTACTCTTTCAAATGGCCTCATCCTCTCGCCCTAAGATTCCTACAAGAAGAAGATCTGCACCTTCTTCTCATTCCCGTCCTAATTCTGTAGAAGGATGGATCTCGATGCGAGATGGTCAACAAGAATTTCTAACCTACTTGGAAAGAAAAAGCTATTATTTCTCCCAAATTTCTTATAGGTGAGCAATTCATTCGTAGGGGTTTCAATTTTCCTAATCTTCTTGAAATTCAAGGAATTCTCCCGTTTATCCAAATGCAAGGTACATACTATCCCGACTTAGTTAGGGTATTCTATTCTAGATTCAAGTTTAGGGATCAAATTGCTACATCCCGTGTAAAAGGGGTTACCATAATTCTAGATGATGATATTTGGGAAAATGTTGCTCACTTCCCCATTAGAGAAGATGCTATTAACGTTTATGGTGAGCTAGATGACTTTGACGAGGTTCTTAGCTTATCGATCTTTTCTGCGGAATCCTTCTCTGGAGGTTGGACGTATTCTTCATGCTTGGACCTTTAAAGAAGGAAGAACGCATGCTTCTACATTTACTTGTATGGATCTTATGTCCCCGGGCTACGAATCATGCCCAATGCTCTTCCATTGATCTTCGAATTATTCATGCCATAATGAATAATGAACCTTTAGATTGGGGTGTTCTTGTCAAAATGACCATGCTTAAAGCAAAACGTCATCACACCTTCAAAATTCCATATGCACTTCTTGTATCCCGTATTCTTGAATATAAAGGAGTGAATGTTGAAGGTGAGCAAGCAGTTAGAACAAACAACTTAAACCGCATGTTGGACAAGCACATTGACTCAACTTCAAATGGTGCGTGTCAATGACATCTATGTTCACAAAGATGACGTTCAAAATCAAAGTGATGCAAATGAAGACTTCGATGAAGATATGCCTCCAGCTGATAATTTTCCCTCTAACCAAATCCAAAGTGTTGGAACATCCTCGTCTCATCAAGAAACAAGACAATCCATGGAAGATATGCTTTCCGACATGAATCAAAGAATGCAATCTTTCTTCAATCTTTCCGGAGTACGCCATGATGAAATTATTCGTCGCATATCCGATGTAGATGATAGAGTGGGTAGATTAGAAAATAGATTTGATACTCACTTTAATGATGAGGACAAGTTGAAGAATTTTAAATTCGTTATGTATTTTCTTTTGTTATTGTCTTGCTATTGTAATGGATAAATGATTATGAAATAAAATTTGATGTTTCTTTTATGCTATGATTGAGGGGAGCTTTCTCTAACTTATGCATATTTTGAGGGGGAGCTCTTATGATTGATGTTGCAGAGTTCTTTTTGATTATAATCAAAATAGGGGAGAAAAATTTAAAGCCTATGATTCAATTTTAAATTTTATCTGGTATGTTTAATGTGTTTGTTAGTATGACGGATAAAACAGGTTATTACAAAGGGCTTTAAAAGAAAATTTTGATCATCATCAAAAAGGGCGAGATTGTTGACAATTCAAGGACTTGATGTTGCACTTGATAAATATGAAGAATGGATTTTGATGATGATCCAAGAACTAAAGACTTAGAATATTGAAGATTGAAGATTGGTGATAATTGTATTATAATAACTCGATTTATTTAAGATTGAGTCGTATTTTTAGAGTCTAAGATAGCCGGTACATAGTCTGTAACTTAGAAGCTTCAAAAAGCTCAAATTTATCATTCAGAGCTCGGGTTTAATCGATTATATAGGTAAATAATCGATTAAAACGATGAGAAAACACTTTCTATACAAACTCACTTGTTTTAATCGATTAAAACAGACAAAAGAATCGATTGTTTTGTACCTGTCCGACAGATAATCGATTATTTCACCAAATAATCGATTATTCCGAGAGGGTTGGGTTCGAAGTATTTGGCTCTGTTTTAATCGATTATTACTCCAAATAATCGATTATTTCAATCTGCTTTTCAAATTAAATTTCAAATTAACCCTATTTTCGAAAACCCAATTACCAAGAACCCTAGTTTCGAAATCCTCAATTCCTAAACCCTAATTTCCCTACTTAAACTCTGCTTTAGCACTCGAAACAATGAACAACTAAAGAACAACTCTTTCCATACAAAAGTTAAGTGCTGTGAGTGCCAGAGAACTGCTTGTTGCAAGGAAAGGGGGCTTTTGGAAACTCGGTGTGAGGCTAGAAGCGATAAGAATCACTAAGTGGAGTTCTTAGTGGATTGAGTGCTTGTGCCGTCTCCGGGAAAGCTGTTCTTCGGGGCTTTTGGAAACTTGGTGTGAGGCTAGAAGCGATAAGAATCACTAAGTGGAGTTCTTAGTGGATTGTGTGCTTGTCTGTCTCCAGGGAAAGTCTGTTTATCATCTCTTGTGGATTTCAAGAGAGGTTTTATCTTTAACTTTATCTTTTTCATTATAATTTGTGTTGTAACAACTTTGTTCTTAGTGACAGCGTTAATCCTCTTTTGAGTGATTAGCAATCTGGACGTAGGGTCTTTTGATCCGAACCAAGTATAAACCTATTGTGTAATCTTCTCTACTCTTCTCTATTTACATTTACGCAGTTTTTAATCGGTAAAATTTGGGGAAAATTTTGAAAACCTAATTTTTATTAAGTAACCAATTCACCCCCCCCTCTTGGTTTTTGTCCGACCACGCGAACATTCCGCTGCGCGATTCTAACAGGACTTCCGTATGAACCTCCACCTGGGCCACTCCGTTCTCCCTCGTATACAGCATGGAGGTTGTATTGCTAGTGGAAGTCGAAATACCCTTCCTAAGAGTCATTATGGAAGCAAAGCTAACCGAAGCAGAATGGGTCCAGAATCGGTACGACCAGCTTAATTTGATCGAAGAAAAATGGCTGGACGCCATATGTCATGGGCAGGCCTATCAAAAGAAGATCAAGAAGGCCTACGATAAGAAGATCAATCCCCGCACTTTTGAAGAAGGGGATTTAGTAATAAAGAAACTACTTCCCATTCAGAAGGACAAACTTGGAAAATGGGTAGCAAACTATGAAGGACCCTTTGTGGTCAAGTGAGCTTTCTCAGGAGGAGCCCTTATCCTTACTAACATGGACGGAGAAGAACTTCGGCACCCGGTCAACTCAGATGCGTTGAAGAAGTATTACGCTTGAAGACATTGCTCATGATCCGTTAAGATGAAAAATTGCAAAGAGCGTCTTGGGCAAAATATAGGGTTCATATTCCTCGCTAAGACATGTCCTAGGCAAAATTTAGAGGTTCTTCTAAAAAAAAAGAGCAATGATTACCTTAGCCGAAAACCGCAAGGCGACTAAGGTAAGCTTTGCATAGTCTTCGCTCTGGGCTCGAGCATCTCAACTGAAGCGATTAGGCGAAACAGGGAGGCAGATGTTAGGGACATGATTGTTATAGCTTATACAGTGTAGTCAACCTTGACCAGCCATGCTTCTAAATCCCTTTGGAAACCCCTCTGTAAAAAAAACCATTTTTTTATATCAATAAAATTGTCTTTTACTTCTTTTCTCTTGACCAAATTATGAAAATTCCTTTGTATTAATGAAACATAAGCATGCATAAAGAACCAATACAAGAAAGCATAAGAAAAGGAAAAGGGGCCCACTAAATCAAGAAAATCGAAACAAGGGTGGTCTAAACAAAAGATAAAACCAGAACAAGATTCATAAAGGAATCTTTCATCCCCTGTGACCAGTGGAAGAATAGTCACTTTCTAAAACACATTTCATAAAAAGATAGATTGCATTTAGGGCATCCACACAAATAGTCGCACAATACGACTCCATCAAAATCTAAAACAAAAATCTATGTATATAAATAACAAAGAAATTCATATAGGGAGACTAGGCTCCATGTTTGTGATTGAAAAACAGAAAGCATCCAAAAAAGTTCCCTCCAAGAAAACAGGGACAAGACATCACCAAACGAGTAGTTCAAAACAGAATAAAGCTCCCAAACATTAACCATCATTCTCCCATCAAAAAGGGAAGGCAATCAAGCAAAACATCCACTTGCTCAGAGTAGGGATGGCAAAACGGGTCAGCCCGTCCCGTTTTGGCCCGCCAAAAACGGGGCAGGGTGGGTTGACCCGTTATAGTCATGATGTGCTGTAGACCTTGGCCCACCCCACCAAGGGACGGGTTGGCGGGCTGACGGGCTGGCCCGCCATAATTTAAAAAAAATAATTTATTTTTTAAAATAAAAAAATTTCAATAAATTTAATAATAAGATTATTATTTGTTTGTCAATAATTCAATATATATATATATATTATTTCAATTTAATAATATAAATTAATATATTTTTTTAAGAAATTATAATTTAGAACAATAATAAAATTTACATAATAATAAATAATAACAAATATATATATATATATATATATATATATATATATATATATATAACGTTAAAACTTATAAAATTTATATTTTTATATTGAAAAATTCAAATACCTATATCTTTTTTATTTGATAAAACTTCACATTATTCTTGGTTAAGTAATTCTTACACCTTTAATTCAAGTCATAAGGATAAAAATAATTAGTGCTTAGGATAAACAAGGAGAACAGGAGAGAGAAAATTGTGTTTCAACAAGGAGAATATTTTCTATGAGAGTGAAACTTTTTTAATTCTCTTTTTAAAATTTTTAAATTTATATATTATCTTTATAATTAACTTTATTACAATAAAAAAATTATTTTTTTATTAATTAGGCGGGACGGGCCAAAGCGGGCTGGTGGGCTGAAAACACCAACCCGCCCTGCCATATTATGGCGGGCTGGCGGGCCAACCGTCGGGCCTAGCCCATTTTGTCATCCCGAGCTCAGAGGCATCACCAAAACCAAAAAATCCTCAGTGGATTCCTGCCTACCTAAGAGGCATTCACCAAGAATCCCCAGCAATCAACAAGCTGGATGGCTATGGAAAAAGTTCAAAAAAACCAAAAATCCCCGACAACCAACAAAATCGAATGGCTATTACAAAAGCTCGAAAAACAAAAGAATCCCCAACACCCAGTCCTACAAAGTGGACTTCCAAACCAGACGGGGGTTCGTACTCGCCAAACCAGATGAGGGTTCGTACTCATCAACCAAGAGATCAGCTACCACATCAAAGGAGCATCCTGAGGTTTCCAACTTGTCAGCTATGGGGTCAGCTACTGCATCAAAGGAGCATCCCAAGGCTACAACAACCAGACGGGGGTTCGTACTCGTCAAAACCAGATGGGGGTGTGTACTCATCAAGCCTTACAAAAGGGGGCTTAAACCAGACTTTACAACCAAAGCGGCCAGCTACCGCATCAAAGGAGCATCCCGGAGGATCACATTCAGCGTCTAGAAGGTCGGCTACCACGACGAGAGAAGCAACCGAAGGGCAACCAGGTAAGAGGGTCAACTCCTTCACCCTCCAGCCGATCTTTTTGGCATATTGAGCCAACAATCGTTTAGTCAAGTGAAGGGGGGGGTAGTTGTAGACCCCAAATCTTGCTCAGCCTCAAAATAAAGAGCAAAAGACTTCTGTTCAAAGATGGGGAAGGCCTTAAAGGTCCTTATGATTGATCAATAGGCTCCATACTAGAATAGGAAGACATTTTGTACACAAAAAATAAGAAATTCCACCCAAAGGGCCGAGACCGCCGCCTCGTTTGGCGAGACCTCCGTCTCGCCACTTGCCAAAGGCGAGACTGTCGTCTTGTTTGGCGAGACCCTCGTCTCGCCATTTGCCAAAGGCGAGACGGCGATCCCGACCTTGTCAGGCGAGACGACTGTCCCGACCTGACAGGCATGAATTTCTATAAAAAGGGGGTCTTCTCCTCATTTTCTACAACTTCTCCAACTGGATATATCTTAAAATACTCTTCTAGAATCCCTCTAAAGCATTTCCAGAGTCTTAGAGTTCTTAAAAAGCATTCTATAGTTCTTTGAGAGAAGAGTGAGCATCATTGTAGAGCGTGAGGTTTGCCAAAAAGCACCCTTTACAAGAGCATTTATAAAAAAGCTTGCTGCGAAGGTTCTTTCATATCCCTTACTCTATTTTATCGCTTTTATTAGTTACTATCTCTATGCATTAGTTATTAAGGGCCATGTAGTCAATAATTTAAATTTTGTAATGAATAAATAAGGGTAAAAGTGTAGTTTAAATGTTATTATTTCTTTACAAAAATTGTCCATCATAGGGAACCCGAAAGAGCCGTCATGGGGAAGCAAATACCTTCCCCACACGTAACTAACTCCCTTACCTAACTCTGGTTGTAATGACCAAAGTTGAGTTTTCTTAAAAACCATCGCCTTCTTTTCCTTTTCCAATGTTTTTGGTAAAAATATTGGTGGCGACTCCAGAACCCTTTTATGAAAACCTCATCTTTATGATAGTTCGGTTATCGGACATCTTAAGGGTGATGACCACACTTTAAAAAAAACGAGTCATCAAAATCATCGTATCGCTCCGACTGCCTCTTTTGACGGTGACAACATTTCCAAAATTTTGTTTTTCACATCATTGTTACTACCAACCGTCCTTGATAGAAACTTAATAGTAACTTCCAATTTATTTCGTAAATACTTTGCTATGACTTCTAGAAAACATTTCATGCACTATGTTTATGTCTTGTATGAAATGAAACAAAACAATTTATCATCAACTAAGTACTTAGAAATATCTCATTCATCTCAATTATAATTCAAACAAGGAAATTTCTATTAATAATCTATTACTTTCCAAATGTAACAATTTTCCAGAAATTATATTCACTTTATTGCATTAATCCAAAACTCATATGAAAGACAAGGAAATATTGGACTGGAAGAAAATACCGGAATGAGAGGGAATATTATTGTAAAAGACTGGACAATGGAAAAGTATGGTTCAGTGTTTTGGTCATATCTAGAGTTCTAGTCCTCCTTTTAAGTTGATTCCAATTGTGTTGGAAAGGCAAGACAATAACCTATAACTTTGATGAAGGCACTAACCTCAAATTTGAATGTTTACTGAGTTGTTTTCCTAGTAGACAAAGAGGTAGTACTGGGTTGTTTTGGCTCTATCTCGGATTATACCCTTAACCTTTTTCAAAATTTGATTTATGTCCCTAGGAGCTAAAAATGACTATTTTACCCTTGAACATTTCCTATTATTCCATCCATGTCCTGAAAATGACTATTTTACCCTTGAACATTTTCTATTATTCGATCCATGTCCTAAAAATGACTATTTTACCCTTGAACATTTTCTATTATTCTATCCATGTCCTGAAAATGACTATTTTACCGTTGAACATTTTATATTATTACGTCCATGTAATGAAAATGACTACTTTACCCTTGAACATTTTCGATTATTCCATCCATGTCCTAAAATGACTATTTTACCCTTAAACTTTTCTATCATACCTTCCATGTCCTGAAATCATGATTAAATTACCGTTATACCCTTCATCTTTTTCAAAATTCCATTTGTGTCCCTAAGATGTGAGATGACTATTTTACCCTTGATCTTTTTCAAAAATTCCTCTCGTATCCCTTTCTCCAACCATGCTTCTAGTACACCATTTCCAACATTCCAAATTTCAAATTTTCCAGTTTCAGACAACCAAACTAGTTCCACATCCAAATTAATCATGAAACATGTCCCATTTAATTCAAAAATAACAATTTTACCATATAATTCATCCTTAATTTCAAGAATTAAATCTTTCCAAATTTCCACCATATCCCTTTCTTCACTCTTCACCCGTAACCAAGTTCAATTTCTCCAGATTTCAAATTCTCAAGTATTAATTCAAAAACAACAATTTTACCATATAATTTATCCTTAATTTAAAGAATTTCAACAACATTTCAAACTTTTAAAATATGAAGAAATATTCAAAATCAGACATTCGTATGAATAAAATTAAACATTTAACCCATACCTATTTCTCAAAGATTTGCTAGTATTCCACCGATTTATTTCTCAAATCCTTCCTTTTCTTCTTCTTCTTCTTCTTTCAAATTTTGCTTCTCAGAATCTGGTGCTTCTCTGTTTGGTCGTGAATTAGTTGTCCAATTTCATCCTATTTCATCCTATTTATAGACTTAACTTACCGACTTAAATTCCTTCTCGACTTTTCTCCACCACCTTAATTCTCCACTATTAGAAAAGGAGGTTGAGATCAAGAGGGGGGGTGAATTGATCTTTGAAAGATTTTCGCAATTTACAGATTATCTATTTCAAAGATTAAGAGTTCTGACCAATTCTTAAATCAAGCAAAAACAAGAAATTGAAATAAAGGCAACAACAGAATTAAAGAGAGTAAGGTTTAGAGAAATACAACCAAGATTTATACTGGTTCACCCAATCCCAGGGCTACGTCCAGTTCTCAGCCAAATTCCAACTGAGTTCCACTAGATCGAATTGAAGCACTTGGTGGATTTGATGAAGACATAGATATAACTTAGGTTGTGGGTGTGTAGATGATTAAGGTTTTAAGTTTAAGCACTTAATCTCTTGATAGGCCATTATATTTTGTGATAAGCACCTTAAAATGATGCATCTCATTGAAAATCATTTTTCTGCATGAAAAACTTACGTTTAAGTATTAAAAGAATTAACTAAGTTTTTTTCAATCTGTTGAAAAGGATTTTCAATCTGTTAAAATCACTTAACATAATAAATGGTCATACATAATCGAAAATTCAATTGATTGATTCGTGGAATCAACAAGTTAAAATAACTCAATGAATTTTCAATATCAAGTTTCGCATTTTCAATTTGTTGAAATGATTTTAAATCTGTTGAAACAGAAAGATCTTTTTCAGTCTAAGAGTTTTTAGAAAATCAATCTGTTGAAATATTTTTCAATCTGTTGAAACAGAAAGATCTTTTTCAGCCTAAGAGTTTTTAGAAAATCAATCTGTTGAAATGATTTTCAATCGATTGAAACAGAGTGTCGTCATTTTTCATTAAGTTGTTTTAATCCATTAAAACTCGAATCAATCGATTAAATGGAACTTTAAATGAAATCAATCGATTGAATCGATGTCTTAATCGATTAAAAGGAACTTTAAATGAAATCAATCGATTGAATCGATCTTTTAATCGATTGAAATAATACTCTAATCGATCATAGTTTTGTTCTAATTGATCATAACTCATTCTGATCGATCATAGTTTTATTCTGATCGATCATAACTCAGTCTAATCGATCATTCTTCTGTTTTAATTGATCAGATTCTCTTCTAAACCTGTTTTACTGCTAACCAACTTATCTTTTGACTCTCTAAAACAGCTTTTAACAGATGAAACGTTCTATTTTTCTGATTTACTCTATATATACAGATTTGATCTATCTTTTGAATATACAATACAACACACTACTTGAGAAAACTTGTGAAATCAATCTGTGAAACTTTCATACGTGACTTTCTCTCGCATTCAAGAATCTTTTTCATATCATAAGGTGCTTGTGATCGAATTGTGGTCTTTCAAAGAGAGAAAGTGCTCGATAGAATTGGTTCTGGACAATTAGAAACTTCAAGTCCAGGTTTATTCTTTTCATATTCTTTTGTAAAGTTTGATTGTGCAGGTTGGATTGTAATCTGCACTTGGTACAAGAATCTGGATTTGGTTACTCGGGTGGTTTTCAAGATTCTCGTCTTGTGGGTTTTGCAAGATAGTTCTTGGGGTAGATTGGTGAGTATCTACTGGTTGTAATTTTCACTTGGTATTAGTGAAACTTGACTGGTTTGTCAAGAACTGGATGTAGCTCTGGATTAGAGTGAACCAGTATAAACTTGTGTGTTAATATTCTTCTTTCATCTCTTTTAATTTCTGTCTTTAATTGTACTGTGTTTAAATCAAATTACCTTTGCAAAGATTGAATAAAGATAACTCATTCTTCCAAAAGAAAGTAAGATTTGCGAAAAAGTTTTAAAGTTCAATTCACCCCCCCTCTTGAACTCAACCATTAATTCTTTCAATTGGCATCAGAGCTGGTTCTTGTAAGTTACTCAAGGAATCGGTCCAATGGCTGAGGGAAAGATGAATTTTTTAGAAGGAGCCTCCATAAACAGGCCTCCACTTTTTTCTGGTGTGAATTATTCTTTCTGGAAGGTTAGAATGAAAATCTTTATTGAATCTCTTGATAGAGGCATTTGGGAAACAATTGTTAATGGTCCTTATAAACCAACTCATACTGTAGATGGTAAAGTAGTCGAAAAAGATTGGGCTGAATTAACTGATGTAGAAAATAGGAAAGTCCAATATGATTATACTGCAAAAAATATTATTACCTCTGCTTTAAATCTTGATGAGTTTTTCAGGGTGTCTCAAAGTGTGCCTCCGCCAAAGAGATGTGGGAAATTTTAGAGGTTACACATGAAGGAACGTCTGATGTGAAAAGGGCAAGAAAGCATGAGTTAATCAGGGACTATGAGTTGTTTAAAATGCAGCAAGGAGAAACAATTGCAGATGTGCAGAAAAGGTTCACGCACATAGTTAATCATCTAATCGGGTTAGGAAAGACTTTTGACAAAGAAGAGTTGAACATCAAAATTTTAAAGTGTTTGGACAGAACATGGCAACCAAAGGTGACAAGAATATCAGAATCAAGAGACTTGACTCGAAATGACTACCGCTTCACTTTTTGGTAAGTTGAGGGAACATGAGTTGGAAATCAATCGGTTCAAAGAACAAGAGAATGCAGAAAAGAAAACTAGAAATATTGTTCTCAAGACAATTGAAGAAAACAATGGATCTGAAGAAGATGAATCAGAGAACCTGACTTTATTGGTTAAGAAATTTGGAAAATTTCTTAGAAGAAAGAACAGAATTGGCCAAGTAAAAAGGTACAATGATAAAAAGACTCGAATCTGTTCAAAATAATATTACTTGTTATTCTTGTGGTAAACAAGGTCACATAAAGAGTGATTGTCCTGAAAAGACCAAGAATCAGAACAAGAAAGAATCAAGATACAAAGGGAAAAAGGCTTATATAGCCTGGCAAGACAATGATTCATCTTCCAACTCTGAATCCGAAAGTGAGGAGGTGAACCTGTGCTTGATGGTCGGTCGTGAATCTTCTTCATCACATGTAAGTTCAACTCCTACAGAGAATGAAATGAATTACAAGACATTACTAAATGCTTTCAATGAAATGCATAGTGAAGCCAGAAATTTATCTCATACAAATAATCGGTTAAAAGGATTAAATAACTCGGTTAGAAAATAGAGTTAAAGTTCTGGAAAATGAACTATTAGAAAGCAAAACAGATTTAGAACATCTAGATATAATCTATGCATCTCGCTGATAATGTTGCTAATAAGAAGTGTGAAAAGTGTATTATTCTGCAAGATAAGGTTGATTACTTGATTAAAACTTTGTCTAAATTTACTCAAGGCAAAGAGAATTTAGATGCACTTCTTGGGTCTCAAAACTGTGTGTTTGAACATAGTGGAATTGGATACAAACCTAAGACTCGGGGTAAAAACAAAAAAATATTTGAACTTCTTTTCATACAGAAAAACAACAAGCATCCCCTTTCTCATCTTGTCATTACTGCATGAAGAAAGGACATACTATAAAATTCTGTCATGCTAGAAAATATTTTGTGCCGCAAGGTAAGAAAAGATGGGTTCCAAAACATGTTAAACAGAAAAATTGACTCCTAAGGACCCAAAATACGTAAGGGTACCAAATACTTGATGTTTGATCTTTCAGGAACAGCAACAAGAGTCCCTTTGGTATCTAGACAGCGGATGCTCAAGGCACATGACAGGTGACATTTCAAAATTCCAGAAGTCTGAAATTGAAGAATGGAGGTCATGTGACTTATGGAGACAACAACAGAGGAAGAATTCTAGGTTCTGAGATATTGGTGATGGTGAATCAGTAATCATTCACAATGTTCTTCCTGGTTGAAGGTCTCAAGCACAATCTGATAAGCATAAGTCAGTTATGTGATCTTGGTCACAAAGTCATTTTCAAACCAGAAAAGTGCCTTATTTGTGAGCCAGAATCCGATACGGTAATGTTGGTAGGTAAGAGGTTAAACAATATATACATGTTAGATATCAAACAGTCTATATCATCTCAAAGTTGTCTTCTTACTAAAGAAGAAGAATCTTGGTTGTGGCATAGAAGACTTGCTCATATACATCTTAAACATCTTGACAAACTCGATTTCAAAAGATTTAGTTTCAGGTCTGCCTAAGCTTCAGATCTTGAAAGACAAAATCTGTGAAGCTTGTTTGAAAGGCAAACAAACTAGAAAATCTTTTTCAAACAAAAATATTGTTTCAACTTCTAAACCTTTGGAACTCGCTTCACATGGATTTGGTTGGTCCTTCAAGGAATAAAAGCCTAGGTGGTAATCTTTATATCATGGTAATTGTTGATGACTTTTCCGGATTTACCTGGACTATTTTTCTTGAAGCCAAATCTGATTCTTACAAATCTTTCAAAAAGCTTGCCAAGGTTTTACACAATGAAAAAGGGTATTTTATTACATCAATTCAAAGTGACAATGGTGGAGAATTTGTAAATGAAAAGTTTGAATCATTTTGTGAAAAGTTTGGTATAAAACACAATTTTTCTCGCTCCAAGAACTCCTCAACAGAACGGTGTTGTGGAAAGAAAGAACAGATCTATTGTAGAACTTGCTAGAACAATGTTGTGTGAAAATTCTTTACCTAAATACTTTTGGGCAGATGCAGTAAACACTGCTTGTCATGTTTTGAATAGAATCTTGATCAGACCCATGCTTAAGAAAACCCCATATGAACTGTACAAAGGAAGAAAACCCAACTTAAACTATTTCAGAGTTTTTGGATGTACATGTTTCGTTTTAAACAATGGGAAAGAAAATATTGGCAAGTTTGATGAAAAATCTGATAAAGGAATTTTTCTTGGTTACTCAACTCACTGGTCATGCATATAGAGTTTACAATTTAAGACTTAAATCGTTGAAGAATCAAGTACATGTTGTGTTTAATGAGTCTCCTCGAGTAGTGCAGTAATAAAACAACGAGTACTGCAGATGAAGAAGATTTAACTGATAATTCTTATCAGCTTGAAACATGCCAAGTAACACAGATCAGCGATCTGTTGAAGAAGATGATCCATCGATGGACCCAAGCAAAAGCTAATTCTCCAACAATTATCGAAGAACAGGAAGAAGATGTTCTGAGGAGCTTCCTAAAGAGTGGATTGTCCCAAGAAATCTCTCTCAGACAATGTCATCGGGCAAATTAATAAGGGAGTATCTACTAGACATTCTCTTAATCAATTCTGTAATCATATGGCATTCATTTCACAAATAGAGCCTAAGACAGTTAAAGAAGCATTAAATGATGAATACTCGGGTTAGTGCCATGCATGATGAGCTTAATCAATTTGAAAGAAATAAAGTGTGGGAATTAGTTCCTAAAATCAAAGATATCAATATAATTGGTACTAAGTGGGTATTCAAAAACAAGCTAGATGAACACGACATTATTACTAGAAATAAAGCTAGATTGGTAGCCAAAGGGTATAACCAACAAGAGGGTATTGATTTTGATGAAACCTTTGCACCTGTAGCTAGACTTGAAGTCGTTAGATTGTTATTAGCTTATGCCTGCTAAGTGGTTTCGCATTACTACAGATGGATGTAAAGAGTGCCTTTCTGAATGGACTCATCAATGAAGAAGTATATGTTTCTCAACCTCCTGGGTTTGAAGATCACAAGCATCCTGACCATGTCTACAAATTAAAAAAGGCCCTTTATGGTTTAAAGCAAGCACCTAGACAATGGTATGAGAGGTTAAGTAACTTCCTAATTGATCAAGGGTACAAGCGAGGTGAGGTTGATAAAACTCTGTTCATTAAGAAATATGGAACTGACATTATTCCGTGCAGGTGTATGTGGATGATATCATTTTCGGTTCCACTAATAATGTCATGTGTAATAAGTTTGTAAAAGAAATGCAAAGTGAATTTGAAATGTCCATGATGGGAGAATTAAATTTCTTCCTTGGTCTCCAGTGTTAAACAATTAAGAAATGGCATTTTTCTTAGTCAATCTAAATACTCGCAATGAATTGTTAAAGAAATTTGATATGCAAAACCGCAAGGTGTCTTCTACACCCATGTCTACTAACTCGTTGTCTAGACTTAGATGAAAAAGGAAAACCCGTTGATCAAACTAAATATAGAGGTTTGATTGGTTCACTATTGTATCTAACCGCTAGTAGACTCGACGTTATGTTTAGTGTGTGTCTTTGTGCAAGATTTCGGGCAAATCCAAAGGAATCTCATCTTACCACTGCCAAAAGGATTCCGAAATACCTCAAGGGAACAGCTTAATGTTGGACTATGGTATCCCGAGGGTGCATCCCTTAAACTTGTTGGATTTTCCGATTCCGACTTTGCAGGATGTAGATTGGACAGAAAAAGTACCTCCGGTACTTGTCATCTACTAGGGAGCAGTCTTATATCGTGGCACAAGCAAAAAGCAAGCGTGTGTTGCTCTATCAACCGCAGAAGCCGAATACATTGCGTACTGGAGCCGTTGTGCTCAAAGCATTTATCTCAAGCAACAACTAACAGATTATGGAGTAACTCTAAACAAGGTACCTCCGGTTTGTGACAATACTAGTGCAATAAACTTAACTAAGAATCCTATTCAACACTCTAGAACTAAGCATATTGAAATTAGACATCACTTTATTAGAGAACACGTATCTAGGGGTGATCTGTGAGATTTTATTCGTTGAATCGAAAAACAGTTAGCCGATTTATTCACTAAACCACTTCCTAGAGATAGACTTAATATGCTTAGGACTGAATTAGGAATTCTAGATATATCTAGTATTGCATAACTAATTCGCTACGTTGATTGTATGCTTTTTAACAGGTCGATAACAAGTTCAATCGATTAATAATTGCATGAATAACTTGATATTATTTGTTTCAATCGATTGAAATTGTGAAATAATCTGTTGATTTTCTGATTCTTACTCACCGATATTGATGTGTTAGTAGTTCAATCGATTAAATAAGTTTTTAATCGATTTATTTCATTAATCTTGTTGCTCTGCACATTTTCTTCTATAAATCAATCGATTAAATCTTCGATTCAATCGATTGAATTCACTAATGGTACTCTGAATAATTTTCTTTTACAAAATAATCGATTTAATTTTTGATTCAATCGGTGTATTTCACTTATAAGTATCTACGATTACAAAATCAGTTGGTTTCACGAAATATCAATTGATTATTTTTCTTCTAGGGCTAGTTGTATGTACTTTGTCTCTAACCGATTTCGCAGAGTAAACCGAAAGCATTTACAACAAGATAAACTTCAACTACTCTCTTAAATATCAAAGATATCCAATAAAAGTTGAATGACTCGATTGGATATCGATGTGTGGGTAATTAAAGTGTACAAGTAGCAATTCTCTCTCCTCTTTATCATCACCGCATGTAAACAATAAATCAAGTAAAGACAAATTTTTTTTTAAGCCGATAAAGATTGTGTATTCTCATTCCTATAGTATTATTTTCTTCTTTGAGCTTCTCTTTTCTCGGTTCTTCTCTCGTTCTGTTCATTCCAAAAATCAAATATGTTCAAGCGCACAAAGTCCGGTAGGAAGAAGTCCAGCAGAGGCGAGTCCTCTACTGGCAAGGCAAGAACAGAATGTTGGAGGAAGGATTGAAACTTGGTTCAATGGGGACCAAGAGAAAATGGATTTGTTTATCCATGAATTAAGCAGAAGCAAGTCAACATTCCAAAAATGTTAAAGTTCTCTTGGTTTGATGCCGAAGGATTCAGAGGCATTCTGAAGTTACTGCAACATCAAAAACTTCAGTCGTTTCTTGAGTTGAATGGTAGAATTTACCCTGACTTAATTAAAGTTTTCTTCACAAATTTATCCTTTGAAGGTTCCACTTTGTCAACCCAAGTTAAAGGAGTAGACATTGAGATAACACCTAATGTCCGGAAGGAAGTTGCTGGAATAAAAGATGTAGGTGTGAAAGTCACCAAAGGGTGTACTTCGGATGTTGAAGAATTTAATAAAGTTCAAGTATTTCCGCTCTTGCCTGAAGAATAGGCATGATTCCGTAAGTTCATTCAACACTGGAAAGTTGAAACCTGGAAGAAAGGATTCTCGCTTTCATCGTTTCTTGGCGACTTACACCCGGGGGAGCAATCATGCAGTGCTAAATGAAGGAGATTTAGTTCTGATGTACTCGCATTCATCACGTGAATACGTGTGAACTGGGTCTTTGTCATCAAGGATCACATGATCAAAGCCAAGAGACTTAGTGACTTCAGGTATCCCTATGCTATTCTGATTTCTAAATTTTTAACACATTTTGGTGTTGATGTTGAAGGAGAACTTGTTGAAACCGTCCGACCAACAAATGAAATAAACAATTCCGTTCTTCACAAAATGGGATTTATTAAAGTTGATGGTGAATGGATCTCGAAAGAAGATGTCGGGAGAAGTGAAGAAAGTGAAGAAGAAGAGCAAGAGGAAGGAATCAACACCGATAATATTCCCGGAACTTCTGCAAAGACGTTCGTCCGATCCAATGGAAGAAGTGAACCCAATGGAGATGATTCCATACAATCCACCGCCTCGACCGTGGCACTCCTCTCGTCTCAGCTCGAAAGAACAATGTTACATCAAATGAGCGAACCGCAAACCGACCAAAGGAGGCATATGGAGATGACTGCCGCTCCGAGGGCTCTGCAGAGATTATTTGGATGAAAATTTCATTGCAAGGTTCCAGCATATTGATAATCAACTAGAAGATATTTACAACAGGATTGTGGAACTGCAATTCAATCAAGGCCCCGGGGACGAATGAAGATTTTCTATGTTTCTGTTATTCTGTTTTCTTTTCATTTTTTATGTTCTGGTTTTTATTTGGGGTTCCCACGTGGACCCATTGGACTGTAACTACAACAATCTATTTGATGCAGTCAAATAGGGGGAGAAGTATTTTGCTTAAAACTGTCACTACACACACACCACAAAATATATGTCTCTGGTCTGGTATTTTTGTTTTGCAGGTGCAGTGGTTATTTGTCTCCATCAAATAGGGGGAGATTGAAGCACTTGGTGGATTTGATGAAGACATAGATATAACTTAGGTTGTGGGTGTGTAGATGATTAAGGTTTTAAGTTTAAGCACTTAATCTCTTGATAGGCCATTATATTTTGTGATAAGCACCTTAAAATGATGCATCTCATTGAAAATCATTTTTCTGCATGAAAAACTTACGTTTAAGTATTAAAAGAATTAACTAAGTTTTTTTTCAATCTGTTGAAAAGGATTTTCAATCTGTTAAAATCACTTAACATAATAAATGGTCATACATAATCGAAAATTCAATTGATTGATTCCTCGGAATCAACAAGTTAAAATAACTCAATGAATTTTCAATATCAAGTTTCGCATTTTCAATTTGTTGAAATGATTTTAAATCTATTGAAACAGAAAGATCTTTTTCAGCCTAAGAGTTTTTAGAAAATCAATCTGTTGAAATATTTTTCAATCTGTTGAAACAGAAAGATCTTTTCAGTCTAAGAGTTTTTAGAAAATCAATCTGTTGAAATGATTTTCAATCGATTGAAACAGAGTGCCGTCATTTTTCTTTAAGTTGTTTTAATCCATTAAAACTCGAATCAATCGATTAAATGGAACTTTAAATGAAATCAATCGATTGAATCGATGTCTTAATCGATTAAAAGGAACTTTAAATGAAATCAATCGATTGAATCGATCTTTTAATCGATTGAAATAATACTCTAATCGATCATAGTTTTGTTCTAATCGATCATAACTCATTCTAATCGATCATAGTTTTATTCTGATCGATCATAACTCAGTCTAATCGATCATTCTTCCGTTTTAATCGATCAGATTCTCTTCTAAACCTGTTTTATCGCTAACCAACTTATCTTTTGACTCTCTAAAACAGCTTTTAACAGATGAAACGTTCTGCTTTTTCTGATTTACTCTATATATACATATTTGATCCATCTTTTGAATATACAATACAACACACTACTTGAGAAAACTTGTGAAATCAATCTGTGAAACTTTCATACGTGACTTTCTCTCGCATTCAAGAATCTTTTTCATATCATAAGGTGTCTGTGATCAGAATTGTGGTCATTCAAAGAGAGAAAGTGTTGATAGAATTGGTTCTGGACAATTAGAAACTTCATGTCCAGGTTTATTCTTTTCATATTCTTTTGTAAAGTTTGATTGTGCAGGTTGGATTGTAATTCGCACTTGGTACAATGAATCGGATTTGGTTACTCGGGTGGTTTTCAAGATTCTGTCTTGTGGGTTTTGCAAGATAGTTCTTGGGGTAGATTGGTGAGTATCTACTGGTTGTAATTTTCACTTGGTATTAGTGAAACTTGACTGGTTTGTCAAGAACTGGATGTAGCTCTGGATTAGAGTGAACCAGTATAAACTTGTGTGTTAATATTCTTCTTTCATCTCTTTTAATTTCTGTCTTTAATTGTACTGTGTTTAAATCAAATTACCTTTGCAAAGATTGAATAAAGATAACTCATTCTTCCAAAAGAAAGTAAGATTTGCGAAAAAGTTTTAAAGTTCAATTCACCCCCCCTCTTGAACTCAACCATTAATTCTTTCATGAATGTTTTACAAATTACAGATTACAGATTCTAATCACACACCCAACCTTACCACAAGAACCAAAATTCCAGTTCTTGCACCTAAACCTTCACCAAGAACCAACTTCCAGTTCTTGAACCAACCTGCAGCCAAATTCCAGCTACAGAACCAGTGCCCAACAATTCCAAACACCCAACATACAGTAAAGAAATGTAAAGAAACAAAGAGAAGAAACTAGAACACTCAAACCCGGATTATGCAGCTCTGCAGAATGAGTTTCCTCACAAAAGAAATTCAAAAATTGCCTCAAGAAAGAATTTTGAAAAACTCCACAAAACATGCGTGATTCTTTCTTGAAAGTAGCTCTTATGATTGCTTGATTGATTGCTCAAAAGTATATTTTAAAATACTCAAGCAATCTTGTTTATATAGAGATTTGTTCTAACTCGTTGGTTTAATTAATCTGTTAAAACAATCTTTTAATCTGTTAAAAGTTTTGAATTAATCTCTTAAAACTTCTTTTAATTTGTTGAAATGTTCTTGATCATTTTCTAGATTTGTTTTAAATGATGCGACATCGTTTCAATTGATTAAAACACTTTGTAAAAATCCCTTAAGTTGTTTTAATCGATTAATTCGCATTTTAATTGATTAAAATTCTGCCAAATATCTTCATAAAACTTTCTAAGTGATTTTAACTGATAACAACCAGCTTTAATTGATTAATACAATTAGCAAAAATTTCCTTAAGTTGTTTTAATCGATTAATTTGATTTTATATCGATTAAAATACTCGACGTAACATCTTTCAAAACACTTCAAGTTATTTTAATCGATTGTTTCGAGTTTGTATCGATTAAAATACTAACAGAACATCTTTCAAAGCACTTCAAGTTATTTTAATCGATTGTTTCGAGTTTTATCGATTAAAATACTCGCTAGCACACTTTCCAAAATATTTTAAGTGATTTTAATCGATTATTTCGAATCTATATCAGCTTAAAATATCGGCGTAAGGTTTTCAAAAACTCCTTTAATGAAAATAATCAATTAATTCGAAGTTATATCGATTAAAACAGTTCAGATGAATGTTTTAAAAGGTTTTAATTGATTATTTCGAAAACCTATCGCTTAAAAACCTGTTATGTAAGTGTTAAGAACATTTTAACTGATTACTTTGGTTTTTATCAGTTAAACAATTTCTTAAAGCTCATATAATATCAGTTAAAACAATTTCTTAAAAACCATTTAACCAATTACTTTGGTTTTTAACAGATTAATCATCTTTAGAGGCATTTTCAAAATCTTTTAAATCATGAAACCTCATGCAACAAAGAGATATGAATGATTATACCTATGTATAGATGCACACTCACTAATCACTCTACCCTTTTAACCAAGTAACCTTTGACTTCACCAGAATAGCCTTTGACTTCATTTGACTTCATCAAATCAACAAGATCTTCGTTTTATCAAATGATTCAATAAGATCTTCATCACTTTCAGTCTCCCCCTATTTGATGAAGACAAACATCTCTTTGAACGATTCTACAGAAGAAGTCACTTGAATATATAGATTAGTGAGTATTCAAAATTAATCATTTCTCCCCCTAGATTTATCCCCCTAAAATAGTGAGTATATCAAAGTATATCAAAATTAATCATTTCTCCCTCTTTGACTTCATCAAAAGATAGGGAACAGAGGGATAAAACAAGCATGTAATGATAACAAAATTTATTTTTAAAGCAACATTATAAAAAATTTCATGATACTAATGAGATGTATTATTTATTTCAAGAATCAATTAAAGTTGATTCAAACTTATCTTCGTTAACACGTTTGTAATGAATATAATAGACATGTGTAAAGATAAGGGAACCATGCTTTAGTAGCATGTTATAAGAGCAACCATTAACTAAAGCCTTTAATTTTCTTTCCGAATAATAATCGATTAAAAACAGGACATAATTGATTAAATTGATCATGTTAATGATTTTAATTGATACGTATAACATTTTAATCGATTAAAACAGATGTACATTGAAATCCTAGGAGCATTTAATCGATTAAATCGAAATTTAATCGATTAAAACAGTATGAGCAGTAGTATTATTAATGAAATTAATCGATTAAAACTAGTTTATATCAATTAAAACAATCAGAAATGGGAACTAAGTGATGTTTGATGCATCTAAAATGCTTAATTCAGTTCGGATTTTATAAAATCGATCACAAGCAAGAGGTTTTGTTAATATATCAGCTAATTGTTTCTCAGTTTCTATAAATAAAATTTCACAATCACCTTTTAAAATATGATCTCTAATGAAATGATGTCTAATTTCTATATGTTTTGTCCTAGAATGCTCGAATTGGATTTTTTGTTAATATAATGGCACCTGGTATTATCACATAAAAGAGGGATTTTATTGAGAATTAAACCATAATCCTCAAGTTGTTGTTTGAGCCACAAGGATTGAGCACAACAACTTCCAGCTGTAATGTACTCGGCTTCAGTTGTAGAAAGAGCAACACATGATTGCTTTTTACTATGCCATGAGATTAGACTGATTCCTAGGAGATGACAAGTGCCACTGGTGCTTTTTCTGTCAAGCTTACACCCTGCAAAATCTGAGTCAGAATATCCAATTAGACTTAGTTTGGACTCACCAGGATACCACAACCCAACATTTGATGTTCCTTTGAGATATTTGAGGATCCTTTTTGCAATAGTAAGTGTTGAACATTCAAGGACTTGATGTTAGACTTGATGGACATGAAGCTTGTTGATTTTGATGATGATTCAAGAACTCAAGAACGTAGAGAGTTGAAGACTTGTTTTATAGTGTAATAACTCTGTTTTGATTAGATTGAGTCTGTAATATTAGAGTTTGAGATAGCCGGTACATAGTCTGCACCTTAGAAGCTTCAAAAAGCTCAATTTTATCAAAGTGCCTCGGCTTTAATCGATTAAATGGTGAAATAATCGATTAAAACAAATGAGAAAAATCATTTTCAGTATCCTGCCATCGGTTTAATCAATTAACACACTCGTTAATCGATTAACGAGCTCGTTAATCGATTAACAGTGTCTTTTAATCGATTAAAACAGAGAGTTTTGGGGTTCTGTTGATTTTGGCTCTGTAATAATCGATTAACACTTCATTTAATCGATTATTTCAGTCAGATTTTGATTTTTAACTTCAAATCAACCCTATTTTCGAAAATTCTAATTCCAAGACTCCTAGTTTCGAAAATCCCAATTCCCAAACCCTAATTTCTCTACTTAAGCTTCTCTATGGCACTTAGAAAAGTAGCACAACCTTTTTCATACAAAAGTTAAGTGATGTGAGTGTCAGAGAACTATTTGTTGCAAGAAAAAGGGGCTTTTGGAACCTGGTGTGGGATAGAAGCGATAAGAATCACTAAGTGGAGTTCTTAGTGGATTGTGTGTTGTGCCATCTCTAGGGAAAACTGTTCTTCATCTCTTGTGGATTTCAAGAGAGGTGTTTTCTTTACTTTATCTTTTCATTGTAATATGCTTGTAACAACTTTGATTATAGTGACAGCGTTAATCCTCTGTTTGAGTGATTAACAACTGGACGTAGGGTCTTTTGATTCGAACCAGTATAAATCTCCTGTGTAAGATTCTATCTCTTCTCTATTTACAGTTACACAGTTTTTTAATCGGTAAAATTTGGGGAAAATTTTGAAAACCTAATTGTTGTTAAGAAACCAATTCACCCCCCTCTTGGTATTTGTCCGACCACGCGAACATTCCGCTGCGCGATTCTAACAAGTGGTATCAGAGCTTGCTTTGATAGTCATTCAAACTTTTCAAAAATGGCCGGACAAAATCAAACTTTTGCCGAAGGTGCGTCTATCAACAGACCCCCACTTTTTGCGGGTCAAAATTATACTTTCTGGAAAGTAAAAATGCAAATCTTTTTAGAGTCTATTGATAGAGGCGTTTGGGACGCTATTTTAAACGGTCCTTATATTCCTAAAGTTACTGAGAACGGTTTTGACGTTCCCAAACCTTTTTCTAGATGGACAACAGAGGAAAACAGAAAAGCACAATTTGACGTTAGGGCTAGAAATATAATTTCATCTGCTTTAACCCTTGACGAGTTCTACAGGATCTCTGTTTGTAAAAGTGCTCAGGAGATGTGGGAAATGCTAAGAGTGACCCACGAAGGTACTAACGACGTTAAGAGAGCACGAAAGAATTCCCTAATCCAAGAATACGAGATGTTCCGGATGCAACAAGGCGAAACGATATTTGACGTTCAAAAGCGTTTCACTCATATTGTGAACCATCTCACCGGATTAGGTAAAATCTTTGACGTTGATGAATTGAATGTTAAAATTTTAAAATCTTTGGATAGGAAATGACAACCTAAGGTGACGGCCATCTCGGAGTCGCAAAATCTTTCCACAATGTCTGTGGCGGCGCTCTTTGGAAAGCTTAGAGAGCATGAGCTTGAACTTGGAAGGCTAAATGAAGAAGAAGGACAATATCAAAAGAAGAACCTAGCCTTCAAAACCGAAATTTCCAAAGGTAAAAATAAAAAGGAAGAAGAAAACTCAGAGAACAAAGAAGAAGAATTGAGTCTTATGATAAAGAAGTTCACCAAATTCATGAAAGCTAAAGGAAGTCATCCATTCAAAGGTAAGGGAAAGGTAAGAGAAAGTACTTCAGTAAATATAAAATGTTATGGTTGTGGTGAAGCAGGACATGTAAAGACCGAATGTCCAAATAAGAAGAACGAAGAAAACAAAAGCAAAAAGTTCTTCAAGAAGAAAGCTTATATTGCTTGGGACAACAGTGATACAAGTTCGGAATCAAGTGACTCGGAAGTAGAAGCAAATATTTGCTTAATGGCAAATGACAACATATCTTCCGACTTTGAGGTAAGTGATTCCGACTCATCTTCTAGTGATGATGATAATGACCATGATGCACTGCAGAATGCATAAAATGAATTATTTAGTGCCTTTAAGAATTTGAAAAATGAATATAAAGTTGCGAAGAAGAGTTTAAGTAGATCCGAAAAGGAAATTGACTCTTTAAAAACGAAAATCACATGTTTAGAAGAAAAGGAATCCTTAGAAACGAAAATTGTATGTTTAGATGAGGATGATGACAAGAACTTAGCATGTGAAACTTGTAAAGAGTATGAATATGACAAGAACTCCACTTAGTGATTCTTATCGCTTCTAGCCCACACCAGGTTCCAAAAGCCCCTTTTTCTTGCAACAAACAGTTCTCTGGCACTCACAACACTTAACTTTTGTATGAAAAAGGTTGTTCTTATTTTTTAAGTGCCATAGAGAAGCTTAAGTAGAGAAATTAGGGTTTGGGAGTTGGGATTTTCGAAACTAGGAGTCTTGGAAATAGGGTTTTCGAAAATAGGGTTGATTTGAAGTTAAAAATCAAAATCTGACTGAAATAATCGATTAAATGAAGTGTTAATCGATTATTACAGAGCCAAAATCAACAGAACCCCAAAACTCTCTGTTTTAATCGATTAAAAGACCTGTTAATCGATTAACAGGCTTGTTAATTGATTAACAGGTGTGTTAATCGATTAAACCAGTGAGCAGATACAGAAAATGGTTTTTCTCACTATTTTAATCGATTATTTCACCATTTAATCGATTAAAGCCGAGGCACTTTGATAAAATTGAGCTTTTTGAAGCTTCTAAGGTGCAGACTATGTACCGGCTATCTCAAACTCTAATATTACAGACTCAATCTAATCAAAACAGAGTTATTACACTATAAAACAAGTATTCAACTCTCTACGTTCTTGAGTTCTTGAATCATCATCAAAATCAACAAGCTTCATGTCCATCAAGTCTAACATCAAGTCCTTGAATGTTCAACAATCTCCCCCTTTTTGATGATGATCAAAATTTTCTTTTAAAGCCTTGTAGTAACCTGTTTTATCTGTCATACTAACAAACACATTAAACATACCAGATAATATTTAAAAACAATAATATTAGGCTTTAAATATTTCTCCCCCTATTTTGATTATAATAAAAAATTGAAAGCATGCTTCAATAACAATCATAAGGGCTCCCCCTCAAAATATGCATAACTTGGAGAAAACTCCCCCTCAATCAAAGCATTAAAAGAACATCACATTTTATTTCAGAAATAATCATTCATTACAATATAAGAAGAAAATAACAATCAAATTTAAAATTCTTCACTATCATCACTATGAAAGTGTGCATCAAATCTATTTTCTAGATGGCACACTTTATCATCTACATCAGATATACGGCGAATTATTTCCTCATGTCGTACGCCAGAAAGAGTGAAGAATGCATGCATCCTCTGATTCATATCAGACAACATGTCTTCCATAGATTGTCGGGTTTCATGATGAGCAGAGGAAGTTCCAACACTTTGGATTTGATCAGAGGGAAGCTCAGCAGCAGGAGGCATATCTTCATCAGAATCTTCATTATCGTCACCTTGGTTTGGAACGTCATCCTTGTGAACATAAATATCATTGACACGCACCATTTGTAGTTGGATCAATGTGCTGTCTAGCATACGATTCAAGTTATTTGTTCGTAATGTTTGTTCACCTTCGACATTTACTCCTTTGTATTCAAGGATGCGAGAGACAAGGAGAGCATATGGAATTTTGAAGGTGGGATGACGTTTGGCTTTTAACATAGTCATGGTGACAAGAACGCCCCAATCTAAAGGCTCATTATTCATTATGGCATGAATAATACGAAGATCAATTGAAGAACATTGAGCATGATTCGTAGCCTGGGGACATAGGATCCAGCTAGAAGGAGACGCTCAATCTCCATGGAGGGGTTTCGCAGAAAAGAACGATAAGCTAAGATCCTGTCAAAATCATCTAACTCACCATACACGTTAATAGCATCTTCTCTAATAGGAAAATGGGCAACGTTTTCCCAAATATCATCATCAAGAATAATTGTGACACCCTTTACTCGAGAGGTAGTAATTTGATCTCTAAATTTGAACCTAGAGTAAAATACCCTAACTAAGTCAGGATAATACGTACCTTGCATTTGGATGAAAGGGAGAACTCCTTGAATTTCAAGGAGATTAGGAAAGTTGAATCCCCTATTGATGAGTTGCTCACCAATAAGGAACTTAGGAAAAATAATACCACGTTCCTTCCAATAGGACAAAAATTCTTGTCGGCTATCTACATCAGAGATCCATCCTTCTACAAAATTAGGACGGGCATGAGATGAGGGTGCAGATCTTCTTCTAGTGGGGATTTTTGCACGAGAAGATGAGGCCATTGAAGGATTAGGAGAGTAACAAGAAGATTTAAGAGGACAAGTTAAGTGAGAAGAAGGCAAGATTGATAGAATGAGGCAAGAAAGCTTGATTTCAAGAGATAGAAGTGAGTAGAAGTGAAATGGAGGTCCCTATTTATAACCAAGCATGTCTAACGGTCATATGGAAGAAAATAAGGGTCAAGATAGCCGTTGGCAACGGCTAGGAATCCAAGCTTGCCAGGTTTAATCGATTAAAACTCAAATTAATCGATTAAACCACTTCCAGACCCATTTAATCGATTAATTTGAGTTGTTAATCGATTAACACTGGTTTTAATCGATTAATGGACGAATTAATCTATTAATCCAGAGAGGAATGTCATGTTTTGAGTGTTTTGGATGCAAATAATCGATTATAACTCCAATTAATCGATTATTCCAGAGAGTACATCAAATTTTTGAGGTTTTTACACATGATAAACTATTAACATCCTGTATAATGAATTATATCCTTACAATCATCCAAAAACTGTCTGATTAAGCAGAGTTTAAGCTCTTTCTAATATCCCTAAGTCTCTTCTAAGATCATAGAATCTATCCTTGGGTAGAGGCTTAGTAAAAATATCTGCTAATTGATGCTTTGTATCAACGTACTCTATTTTACAGTTTCCTTTGCTGATATGATCTCTCAAAAAGTGATGTCTAATTTCTATGTGCTTAGTCCTAGAGTGCATTACTGGATTCTTAGTAAGATTGATTGCACTCGTATTATCACACATCAAAGGTATGTCATTTAAAAATATACTATAATCTTCTAACTGTTGTTTCATCCACAGAATTTGAGCACAACAATTACCAGCTGCAATATATTCAGCTTCAGTGGTAGATAAAGCAACACAAGCTTGTTTCTTAGAATGCCAAGATACTAAGGATGAACCTAACAAATGACATGTCCCACTAGTACTTTTTCTATCAATTTTTCATCCACCATAATCGGCATTAGAATATCCTATTAAACTAGTACAAGCATCAGATTGATACCATAAACCAAAACTAGTAGTTCCTTTTAAATATTTTAAAATATGTTTTACTGCAATTAGGTGAGATTCTTTTGGACAAGCCTGAAATCTAGCACACACACAGACAGAATGCATAATATCAGGTCTACTAGCAGTTAAGTATAACAGTGAACCTATCATACCTCTATACATAGATTGATTAACTTCCAAACTTGATTCATCCTTATCTAGATAGCATGAAGTTCCCATGGGTGTGTTAGCTTCCTTTGAGGTGTCCATTCCAAACTTTTTAAGGATCTCTTTGCAGTATTTGTTTTGAGAGATGAAAATGCCATCTTTAAGTTGTTTTATTTGTAGCCCAAGGAAGAATGTCAATTCTCCCATCATAAACATTTCAAATTCTCCCTGCATTATCTTAGCAAATTCTACACACAATGAATTATCAGTTGATCCAAAAATAATATCATCAACATATAACTGGACTAATAAGATATGTTCTTTAACTTTCTTTATAAATAGAGTAGAATCAATTTTTCCTCTAGAAAAATCATTTGAAGTTAGGAAACTACTTAATCTTTCATACCAAGACCTAGGAGCTTGTTTCAACCCATATAATTCTTTCTTTAATTTAAAAATATGATTAGGATAACTAGAATCCTCAAATCCAGGGGGTTGCTCCACATAAACTTCTTCTTTAATAAAACCATTAAAAAATGCACTCTTAACATCCATTTGATATAATTTAAATTTCATCAAAGATGCATAAGCAAGAAGTAGGCGTATAGCCTCTAACCTGGCAACAGGAGCATAAGTTTCATCATAATCTATACCTTCCTCCTGACAATAGTCTTTGGCAACAAGTCTGGCTTTATTCTTTGTTATGTTTCCATCTTCATCACGTTTATTTCTAAACACCCATTTGGTTCCAATAACTTGATGTGATTCTTCCCTTGGGATTAATTCCTAGACTTGATTCCTTTCAAATTGGTTAAGTTCCTCTTGCATAGCTATGCACCATTGATCATCTTTAAGCGCTTCCTCAACATTTTTGGGTTCTATCTGTGACACAAAAGCTACAGACATGCAGAAATTAGTCATATTTCTTGTTCTTACCCCTTTTGAGATATCACCAATGATATTGTCCATTGAGAGTCCTCTTGGTGATTGCCATTCTTTTGCTAATTTAGGTGTTTGAGAAGGCTCATTTTCTTCCAAATATAATTCATCAAGAGCCTCTCTTATGTACTCATCATCACCTGCAAGTTCTTTATTTGACTCAAGAGGATTTCCCCCAAGGTCTACAATTTCATCAAAGGTAACATGAATAGATTCTTCAATATTTAATGTTCTTCTATTAAACACCTTGTAAGCCTTGCTAGTTAATGAATAACCTAAGAAAATAACCTAAGTTGTCCTTTCCATTATTTAATACAAAGCACTTACATCCAAATATTTTTAAATGAGCAACATTAGGCTTTCTACCATTTAACAATTTATAGGGAGTTGATTTTATAATTGACCTAATGAGCATTCTATTCAAAACATAACAAGCAGTACTAACCGCATCAGCCCAAAAATATTTAGGAACATTAGATTCATTTAACATTATTCTTGCAAGTTCCTCTAATGACCTATTTTTCCTTTCAACTACACCATTTTGTTGGGGAGTCCTAGGAGCATAAAAGTTATGTAATATTCCGTTTTCTTCACAATAACTTTCAAACTTTTCATTTTGAAACTCACCACCATGGTCACTTCTTAAAACTTTAATTCTTAAGTCTTTCTCATTTTGAATTTGTTTTGCAAATTTTCTAAAGACTTTAAAGGCTTCACTTTTCATAGTTAGGAAAAATGTCCAAGTATATCTAGAGTAATCATCAACAATCACAAGGCCATAATAATTTCCACCAAAGCTTTTTATCCTAGAGGGTCCAAATAAATCTAGATGTAATAATTCTAGGGGTTTTGAAGTGGAAATAACATTCTTTGATTTAAATGATGATTTTACTTGTTTACCTTTTTGACATGCATCACACAATCTATCTTTTTCAAATTTTAACTTAGGCAAACCAATAACTAAGTCTTTTGAAATCAATTTATTCAAATGATGCATATTTATATGAGCCGCTCTCTTATGCCATAACCAAGGGTTCTCTTCCTTAGCAACTAAACATGTTATGCTAGAATCATGTAAACAATCCAAATCAATCAAGTATATGTTGTTATGCCTAATGCCTTTTAATTCTACATTTTCGGAACCTATCAAATGTATGGTGCAAAATTTACTTTCAAAGATTACCTTAAATCCTTTGTCACATAGTTGAATTATGCTAAGGAAATTATGCTTTAGTCCATCAATGAGAAGCACATCCTTAATCTCTAATGTGTTTGCACCACCTATATTTCCAATTTCAATGATTTTCCCTTTGTTGTTGTCCCCATAAGTTACATATCCTTGTTCTTTAACTTTGAAACTCACAAATTTCGTTTTATCACCGGTCATATGCTTTGAGCATCCACTATCAAGATACCACATAGACTTCTTTGATTTGGAAGTTTCCTACAAAACAAGAACATAGTAAACTTAGGTCCCCATAACTTTTGGGTCCTTGGGGTTAGAGACAAATAAATTATTTAACAATAGGAACCCAAATGTATTTACCTTTAGGAACACCAAAATGTTTTATTTTACATTTATTTGAGGTATGACCATGTTTCATACAATAAAAGCATGCATTAGATGTAACTTTTGAATATGATGAATTTTTAACCATAGATGTTCTAGTTCCTTTTTCTACCCATACTCTTTTATTTTTCCTTTTAGGCTTTTTCAAAGGAACTTGATAATTTACACTATTTTGAGCAAAAACAGTTTTATCCTTCTTAAAATCACTTATTTCCTTTTCGGCTTTATCAAGTAGATGATTAAGAATATCTATGTCATATTCATACTCTTTACAAGTTTCACATGCTAAGTTCTTATCATCATCCTCTTCTAAACATACAATTTTCGTTTCTAAAGATTCCTTTTCTTCTAAACATGTGATTTTAGTTTTTAATGAGTCAATTTCCTTTTCGGATCTACTTAAACTCTTCTTCACAACTTTATATTCATTTTTCAAATTCTTAAAGGCACTAAATAATTCATTGTAAGCATTTTGCCGTTCATCATAGTTATTATCATCATCACTAGAAGATGAGTCGGAATCACTTACCTCAAAGTCGGAAGATATGTTGTCATTTGCCATTAAGCAAATATTTGCTTCTACTTCCGAGTCACTTGATTCCGAACTTGAATCACTGTTGTCCCAAGCAATATAAGCTTTCTTCTTGAAGAACTTTTTGCTTTTGTTTTCTTCGTTCTTCTTATTTGGACATTCGGTCTTTACATGTCCTGCTTCACCACAACCATAACATTTTATATTTACGGAAGTACTTTCTCTTACCTTTCCCTTACCTTTGAATGGATGTCTTCCTTTAGCTTTCATGAATTTGGTGAACTTCTTTATCATAAGACTCAATTCTTCTTCTTCGTTCTCCGAGTCTTCTTCTTCCTTTTTATTTTTACCTTTGGAAATTTAGGTTTTGAAGGCTAAGTTCTTCTTTTGATATTGTCCTTCTTCTTCATTTAGCCTTCCAAGTTCAAGCTCATGCTCTCTAAGCTTTCCAAAGAGCGCTGCCATAGAAATTGTGGAAAGATTTTGTGACTCTAAGATGGTCGTCACCTTAGGTTGCCATTTCCTATCCAAAGATTTTAAAATTTTAACATTCAATTCATCAACGTCAAAGATTTTACCTAATCCGGTGAGATGGTTCACAATATGAGTGAAACGCTTTTGAACGTCAAATATCGTTTCGCCTTGTTGCATCCGGAACATCTCGTATTCTTGGATTAGAGAATTTTTTCCGTGCTCTCTTAACGTCGTCGGTACCTTCGTGGGTCACTCTTAGCATTTCCCACATCTCCTGAGCACTTTTACAAATAGAAATCCTGTAAAACTCGTCAAGGGTTAAAGTAGATGAAATTATATTTCTATCCCTAACGTCAAATTGTGCTTTTCTGTTTTCTTCTGTTGTCCATCTAGAAAAAGGTTTGGGAACGTCAACACCGTTCTCAGTAACTTTAGGAACATATGGACCGTTTAAAATAGCGTCCCAAACGCCTCTATCAACAGACTCTAAAAAGATTTGCATTCTTACTTTCCAGAAAGGATAATTTTGACCCACAAAAAGTAGGGGTCTATTGATAGACGCACCTTCGGCAAAAGTTTGATTTGGTTCGGCCATTTTCGAAAAGTTTGAATGACTATCAAAGCAAGCTCTGATACCACTTGTTAGAATCGCGCAGCGGAATGTTCGCGTGGTCGAACAAAAACCAAGAGGGGGGGGTGAATTGGTTTCTTAACAAAAATTAGGTTTTCAAAATTTTCCCCAAATTTTCCCGATTAAAAACTGTGTAAATGTAAATAGAGATAGAGATAGAGTCTTACACAGGAGATTTATACTGGTTCGGATCAAAAGACCCTATGTCCAGTTGCTAATCACTCAAACAGAGGATTAACGTTGTCACTATAATCAAAGTTGTTACAAACAGATTACAATGGAAAAGATAAAGTAAAGAAAAAACCTCTCTTGAAATCCACAAGAGATGAAGAACAACTTTCCCTAGAGACGGCACAGCACACAATCCACTAAGAACTCCACTTAGTGATTCTTATCGCTTCTAGCCCACACCAGGTTCCAAAAGCCCCTTTTTCTTGCAACAAACAGTTCTCTGGCACTCATAGCACTTAAATTTTGTATGAAAAAGGTTGTTCTTATTTTCTGAGTGTCATAGAGAAGCTTAAGTAGAGAAATTAGGGTTTGGGAATTGGGATTTTCGAAACTAGGAGTCTTGGAAATAGGGTTTTCGAAAATAGGGTTGATTTGAAGTTAAAAATCAAAATCTGACTGAAATAATCGATTAAATGAAGTGTTAATTGATTATTACAGAGCCAAAATCAACAGAACCCCAAAACTCTCTGTTTTAATCGATTAACAGGTGTGTTAATCGATTAAACCAGTGAGCAGATACAGAAAATGGTTTTTCTCACTATTTTAATCGATTATTTCACCATTTAATCGATTAAAGCCGAGGCACTTTGATAAAATTGAGCTTTTTGAAGCTTCTAAGGTGCAGACTATGTACCGGCTATCTCAAACTCTAATATTACAGACTCAATCTAATCAAAACAGAGTTATTACACTATAAAACAAGTTTTCAACTCTCTACGTTCTTGAGTTCTTGAATCATCATCAAAATCAACAAGCTTCATGTCCATCAAGTCTAACATCAAGTCCTTGAATGTTCAACATCTCAGACTCAGCACACATTGCGATCCATCAAATTTTCTAAACTCTTGTTCTTCTAATCTTGTGTCCCAAGTGAAAGCAATGAGGGGGAGATTGATGGCAATGTGAAACATGTCCCTACATTCCCAAGAGATGATTTTGATGATGATTCACGTCAACAACATTGAAGACTCAAGCAACCCAAGATATGATTATTCAAACCATTCAAGATTCAAGCAAACCCAAGATGAAGCCTGAAGACTAGTTAGAGTCTTAGAATACTGGATATAGAGGTACACGTTGATGAAGTGGTATTATGCGTAAGCCTCCAAAGCATAAGTGTGATAAAATTTCGTAAGATAACATTTTTCACTGACATAATCGATTATGTGAGGGTCATAATCAATTATATCAACAAATAAACTTAATATGACATTTTTCACTGTCTTAATCGATTACATTAGTGTTATAATCAATTATGTGAGGTTCATAATCGATTATGTCATCAAATGAAGCATTTGTTTTAAAATACACGCTCTTAATCGATTATATAAGTGACATAATCGATTATATAAGTGACATAATCAATTATGTAAGTGTAATAATCGATTATGATGCGTCAAAAATGAAAAATTGATTTTTCCCCGTCATAACCGATTATACTGAGATGATAATCGATTATGGCAGTTTCAAAAATTGAAAAATAAATTTAGTTTAAAGAATTATAGTTATTAGAAACTTCCTGATTTCTTTCTATATATTTATTACTGAGCAACAACTATTTTGGATTCATTTTCTGATGCTATTTTCCTATTTAAATGAATTTTGATGAAAAACCAAAAATACATAATTACAGAATTCAAAAATTCAATTTACATTCAATCAGTTTTGAGAAAAGAATTCTAAGCAAGGCAACATAGCACTTTTAGGTTTTCTGAGAAAACTTTTTCATACTGCCTTCTGCACTTTCACTGTCAATCACACTGTGTTCTTGGAGTTATCATTCTACAAGCTTCTACAATTTGTTGTCTCCATTACCCAGGTGTGACTGTTCTTATTTTATTGCCTTCATCCTTTTTAGGGCTTAGGAAGTTGATGTTAAATTCCCTGTTTAGGGTTTAAGTTGTTGATGTTAAATCCCCTTTTTAGGGTTTAGGTGGTCGCACTGTTTCTTGAGTAGTGTGTTTGTGTTTGGAGTTTCTACTGTCATCTCTTTGATTTGTTCAAGGAGGCGTTTTCATCCGTTTGATTTGTTCGGGGAGGTGTTCATCCTTAGTAAGATTCTAAGGAGGTGTTTTCATCCCTTTGATTTGTTCGGGGAGGTGTTCATCCCTAGTGTGATTCTAGGGAGGTGTTCATCCTTTGTGTATTGGTTGCAAAGGAGGTGTTTTTCATCCTTTGATTTTTCAGAGAAGGTGTTTATCCCTAGTGAGATTCTAGGGAGGTGTTCATCCTTAGTGGATTTCTAAGGAGGTGAATTTCTTTTTAATTAGTTTACTCTTTACTAGTTCCTCTGTTGAGTTGATTGTAATTTGTAAATTGAATTTTAAATATAGTGAATTGGGGTCACTCTTGTGTTAGAGGTGACTGAGAAATGGATGTAGGGTTGGTTATACCCGAACCAGTATAAATTATTGTGTGCTTATCTCTCTTCACTTTATGACTCTTGGCTTTTATTTTCCCTATATCTATGCGCTTGAATCTTTCTCTTTATCTCTCTGATTTAATCGCTTCTACTTTATCTGTATTTTATCTGATAACTAAAATTGAATTAACAAATTATTAGACATCTTAAATAAATTTTTAATTTGACATCTAATTTAATTTGTGCATCTATTCACCCCCTCTAGATGTCATTTGTCTAACACCAAGATATCTCATTACACTATCATTCTCACATCATGCATACTCATAAAATAAATAATAGGTCCAGAATTAAAGTTTTGTTTATACTTGGAAGAAAAGTCTATCATAATCCTTAGAAAAGTGTGACTTTGGAAAAACTCTTTGCCATCTAACTAACTCAAAATTCTATGAAATTTTCCAATCCAAAATACATATATTCTAGGATTATAATAAAAATTATAACTCAAAATTTAAAGATTTCTAAGTCATTCAAAACTTTCCTCCCTTTTCACACATTTTGAAGATTTCACTATCAGGGCAGTACTCAAAAATATATTCTTTTATAAAATAAATAATAGTCATAAAATTATGAAAATAATTATACTTAACATATACATATAGTCATAACTACAATAAAATTTTTATCTCAAAACACTTCAATTTCGATTTTATATGATTTTTCAAAGTTGTTGGGCAGACATAGCAACTCTGTTTCACCCCACTTGAAACCTATTCACTTCCAAGATTTTTCATAGAAAACCTACTTGTGAGAAAATTTTGAAATAAATCACACACAAACTAGTCATATGGAGGAACATATAACCAAAATTTCATAATTAAATACCAACTATATTTTTTTTAATTTCCCAAAGATTATGTTCACATGCATATTTTTCCGGAAACAACTGTTGACACATTTTTCATCATCTTTCTTTAGAAAAATCTAATTTAAGTGATTTTTATGACTAATTCTAAGTTTTGACATCCAAGGAATCCATTTCTAAACTCTAAAATATGTAAAGAGCATTGTAGAGTATCAAAATATACTAGAACAACCATACAAATTTTTTTATTATTATTATCAAACATTCTAGTTTGGTTTCGATTCATGTAGAAATGAGATAAATGGTGGTTTAGCCTAGGATTGATTACAATTTTTTTTTATTGTCAAATATTGATCTAGTTTGGTTTCAATTCATGTAGAAATGAGATAAATGGTGGTTTAGCCTAGGATTGATGACAAGAATACTCTCCTTACCTCGAATGAAGCTTTCAAACAAGGAAATGAAGATTCTTAGTTCAAGAAAGGGTTTGTCTCCTATAAACATCAAAATAACCATATACTTGATATTGAGAAGATTTTAGGAGATAATATTGAAATCCAATACTTTAATTTCATGAATCTTACACTTAATTGCAAAAAGGATGGACCAAAGATGGTGTGTGTAAGCCAAGCCAAGTTTCTCTTCTTCCTCCCTTGCTCCAAAATATCTTCCACGAGTGTGAGAAAGAAAATTGGACTTTCTCTTTTTAAATAATATCATTTGGCTCTTTAGACAAGCTTTAAAATTTTCATTTCCTAAATTACCCTCACATAACTTTTGTACTTGTCAATTGAATCCTTTCATCAATGGAAAATTATATTACTAATTTTGTTTAATGATATTACTCTTATTATTATTAATACTTCATTTTAAACTCAATTCTAAATTTATCTATTTCACCCTATTAAAATTTCATGATATATATATATATATATATATATATATATATATATATATATGTGTGTGTATATATATATCCTTTATTAATGTTCTTAAAAATTATCAAGTCTTAAAATAATTCATAATTCCATTTTATTAAAGTTAATGACAAAATATTTCATTATATTCATGTGAAATATTTTAGGGAAATAATGGATGTTACACCAAACCCTACCAAGGTAGTTGAACCAACTCACTACACAAACCAAACTATTTAATTAAAAATAATTAAAATAAATTAAAAATAGGGAGTATTATATTTACAATATAATGAATATAAATATTTTATTTTCATATTAAAATATATAAAAATATTTCACTTTCAAAATTTCAATTAAGACAAAATTTAATAAAACTTTTAATATCAATTAGATTTTTTTCTGAATGTTTCATTAAAAATATTTTTAATTATACTAATAAACTTATGTAAATTTATTATAATATGTAATATTTGTTTTGAAATTATTTAATTCGAAAATTTAATTTTTGTAATTACATTAGTTTATTTTAATATTTAGTTGTTTAATTATGATAATATTGATTTAGTTATTTTAATAGAATAACAATATTTAATCACTTTTAACGGTTAAAAATGTTTATAAAATACATTTAACTTTTAGTTTCATAAATTTTTGTCATGGTGTATTCATTTGTTAATTAAATAGATGAATAATTATTAATTAAGTAATTGATAAATAAAAAATATTAATTAGATAATTAATAAATTATTATTTATTAGTTCAAAATAAAAAAATATTTAACTAAATAATTAATCTATTAATATTTATTCAATAATTAATAGTTTAGTATTTAAAAATAAAATATAAATTAACATTTATTATTTAAATAATCATTATATTATATTTATTAATTAATCATTCATTAATATAATTAAATATGATACTTATTATATAGAATAATAATTATTATAATTATAATTATAATTTTTTCTTTTATTTAAAATTAGGATATATATTAGTTAAGATTTTATTTTTACATCCACATTTGCATTTCATGATATTATTTGTTAATTTTCATTTTTAAATTTATTTTTCGACGGATTTAGTCCTTGGTTGTGAATATAATTTTTTTTCAAGTGATATTACCAATGAATATTTTGCCGATAATATAAACTTATCAATGGATCTAAATCCTTTACAATTTAATATTTTAAAATAGACGAGGGTATACTTCTTCATGACCCTGCTCTATATCGAAAGTTAGGAAAATTTAATGTTTGCGACTCACCTATATATTTTCTTTGTGGTAAAGTTTATACTATCTTCAAGATACTTCCATTTTCAACAGTATAATGAATAATTAAATATCTTCTAAGTAATTCTAAGTGTAATTTATTTTTTCATGTTAACTCATTTCCCCAACTTCAAACATATTGTGATCAAATTATACGTGTTATCTAGTACTAGAAAATCTACAAGTGATTGGTATATGTTTCTACCAAATGCTCTTATTTAATAAAAATATAAGATAAAAATATTCAATTTCAAAGTCATCCACTAAAACATTAAATAATGACAATAATATTATATAATCACGATAAAAATGTTTTGCATAATACTAAATCCATTGAGGTTCATTCTCACTCAATTTTTAAAATATAAGATCGGCAAACTATCACTCTATTATATGTATTAATGTCCATCCAAATAATTGATATTTTTCTTGAAGTATTGACATGTTAACAATATAATTATAATTATTTATTTATCAAATTAATATTTGTAGATCTACCAACATCAATTAAAAGAGATGTTAACAAAATTTATGATAATATAAAAAATTATTCATTATTATATATTTATTGTATTTTTATAATTATTAATTTAATTAAAAAATATGTTATATATATATTAATTTAACTATTTTATTAAATTGAAAATCAAAATAATAATATATAACTAAATAGTATTTATATAAAAATTCTCTAACAGAAAAGCACATAATTATAATCTACCTTTCCAAATTTAAAAATATTATTCATCATTTTCCAAAACCATGGTTACTTTATCCTTTTGCACTCAGTTAATTATCCTCTTCCTCCACCCAATGTTAGCCCCCTTTGGCCGGTAACTCGGATATCAACAACACTCATGTAATATTAACTTATTTGATTGGGTTTGTAATGAAAGTATTATGTAGGGTTTAGGGTTAATTGAGTTGTGATGCTATATTAATGTCCAACAAGTGTTTGATGAAATGCTACAATGAAGAATTGTATTTGCATGACAAACATTTTGTATAATATGCACAAGATTTACACCCACGTTTGCATAATTCACAAATTGTCCAAAAGTATGTGTAACATGGTTTGACTTAATTTTTTTGTTTGTACTATTTTGTGATTGTAAGTTACAATTTTAATAATTTGTAACAGGATTAGTTTGGGAAAAAATGTCTGCAAAAAGAGACCGTCGTGACAAGAAAAAGGTATGTGCATGTTAATTATAGTTTTTTTATGAAAAGTGATTTACTAAATATTCAATTTGTTATATGTTATGTATGTTATATATGTTATACATGTTATATGTGCAGATAAGATTAAGACACAAGATTGAGACAGAGTATATAGCTGATATAAATTCAAAGTTGACCAAACACCAACGAGCAGCTATTGAACAAACTCCGTTTAAATGGCTTCTTCAAATAAAAGAGCCATTGCAAATATCAAACAATATTATAAGAGAACTAGTTAGTCGATGGTCAGTTAGTGATCATTGTTTTAGAATAAAACAATATCTTGTCCCATTCACCCCTTTAGATGTTTGTTTTTCGTTAGGTTTACGTATAAGGGGGGAGGTAGTTGTTTTAGAAGATAGTGGTTCATGTTTAGTAAAAGATTTATTCAACGAAGAAGAACCAATAACAGTCACAAATATAGTTAGGAAGCTGAAAGGGAAAAAAATGAAGCATGTTAAATATGTAGTTGACTTTTGTAGGCTTTATATCCTACTTGGGTGGGCGGTTTTTTACTTTCCTCGCACATCCCACACTGTTCATAGTGTTCCTTTTAGTTTATTAGATGATTTAGAGGCATTAGATAATTATAATTGGGGAAATGTTGTGCACGGTTTATTAGTTAATAGTTTGCATCGTGCTAGTAGAAAGTTAAACGAGCAAAAAAATGCTTCTCAATTGTACGTTGCTAGTTGTGTGGCTGTCTTACAGGTAACTTTCTTACAAATGATTGATTTATTAGTTGATATAAAATTATTGTGACTGATGACATTGTATTATGTAATAGATCTGGGCAGTGGAGCACCTGTCTTTGCCTACTGATCCACCACGAAAGATTTGTTTTTCGCGTTTTGTTGAATGGCCTAAAGTGAACATTCGAAGGTCCAAAATAGAACGTGTATTCATCTCAAACAACGTAAGAAATTTTGTGTACAACATATATAAATTTTCCTTAAAAATGTGGACTTATTATATTATGTTCCTAACATATAAAGTTTTCCTTTATATGTTAGATTGTATGGGATTGGGCACTGCTCGTGGATGATCGGACAATGGAAGTTGTGCAAGAAGCTTTGACGCATTCACAAATTGAGAATACGGACATACCTTCCTCCGAGTGGTGCGTCATGTGACTTGCAACAACTTTTATCGGACCAGCGCATATGGAGATCTAAAACAGAAGAAAATCAAAAAAGGATCATTCAACTTGAACGTGAAGTTAAAATTTTGAAAGAACAAATCGGGATTCACATGAATAAGTCATCGATAAAGGTGAAGGGGATTGGTGAGGATGATGACATGTATCAATTGTATAAGTTTTGCACCACCAACCTTGATAATCCAAACTGGTTAGTATATAATCAAATTTATTACATTCATTCAATTTAATTAGTATAAAATGCAATGTAATCCATTATTGTATTTCGAGTGTTGTAGTGGAAGTGCATGGGCAGATATTGACTATGCAGAACTTGCACACATTAAAGCCAAGGGGTCATATTGACAATATGGTAAGTTTGTTTATTTACTGAAAAAGTGTGATTCAATAGATTTTTAAAAATTATATTTATTAATATCATATGGGTTGTTAGGTGATGCTTGTTTGCAAGTAGTCTAATGATGTATGACCAAATGAATGTCACTGGTGGCAGCATTCAACGTTTTTGTTTCAATCCTTTGTTTGCGGTATGTTTATTGTGCATTTAAAAAGTTAAGTTACACATAGGTTTATTATCATTGATTGTCATTTATTTTTGTGCCTTTTGATAGACACAAGTGATTGAACAAATGTATATTCGCAAAGGGAACACATCGACGTGGACAATGAAAGACTTCTCACTTTTCTATCCAAATACAATTATTCCATTGCAGCAGTTATTAAGTTGTGAATTTGTGAGTATTTATACTTTGCCTAAAATTTATATTTTTGTCAACATAAAATTCAATTAACCAGAGTTTTTTCTATTTCAGATTTTTGCTCCCACTGTACACAATGGTCATTGGTGGTGTTATGTGCTGAAATGTAAGGATAGAGAACTGTTTATATTAGATTCGTTGGGCCATGATAATAGATCACGAAAACCAATTGATAGAGCTATGGTAAATATTTGTTTTAAGTTGTTTACGTAGGTAATATTGTTAATTCAGAGCTATGTTTATTTGGTGAATAATGTAATATTGTGAACAATTGCAATGTTTTGAACATCTATTGTCGTTGTTGGAAACAAAGTCATCGAGGACCACTGGAGAACTTAAGGTTACAAAGGAGGACTTGCCAATTCAACCAAACATGTTAGTATGTTATTATAGTTGAAATTTTGTTTGCAAAATGTTGTATGTAACGTGTGTAATAACTACATTCAATTGTGCAGATATGATTGTGGATTGTTTGTTTTAAAATATATGGAGTTGTGGGATGGTGTGAGCAAAGTGAATGGGAGAAGCATGCCTCATTACACATCGATAAACATTAAAGTCATTGTATTATTGTTTTGTTTTTTATTGCTATGAATATAATTTATTATGACATTCTTCATATTGTACAGGAGCAAGTTCAGAAATTTCGAGAAGAATATGTACGCAGATGGGTACTTCATCCTCAAAATCTTCATCGACAAGTCATGGTTATTGAATCAGGAGTTAACATCCTCATGTAGGAGTAGAAATTTAGATATTGTATTTGATTATTTGTTCATCTTCATTGATGAATGTTGTACAGTTTATTCATATGTAATATAATTGTTAAGTTGGTTATGGATCATTTAAATGTTAAATATTATGACATTATAAATATTTGTATCATCTTTGTACATAACAGATAACTTCATGCTTAATAGTTGTAAAGAATGCGCTTAACAAAAAACAGATTGAAATTTGAAGGTTCTGTCGCCTAAGCGATGCCTTCGTCGCTTGAACAAGTGTTGATCCACTAACGAAACGCCCAACACAGCTAGCCATAAAATATAACTTGGTTCACCTTATATAAGAGTCGCTCAAGCGATGATTCTGTCGCTTGAGCAAGTATTGACCCAAAACGAAACGTTAAACGCAGTTAGCCAAACAATATAACTTGGATCACCACATATTAGAAACACTTGTTGCTCAAGCCTTCATAACGTCGCTTGAGCGAGATAGAACCCGAGGGTCCCCTTTGGTTAAGGTTCCATCGCTCAAGCGATTACATAGTCGCTTGAGCGAGATAGATCCCGAGTGTCCCCATTGTTTTGAGGGACCTTAGATAGCGGTTAATCAGAACCGCTTTTAAAAATATATATTAGATAGCGGTTATGCCTTAACCGCTGTGTAATGTATGTTTACAATAGCGGTTTTTTTATAACCGCTCTTTTATATCATACTTTTAAAGAGCGGTTTGCTCGCGGAACGCTATAATAAATATAGTTTAGATAGCGGTTAGCCAAATAACCGCTATCTAAAGTCATATATGTCAAAGTCATCGACTATAATTGGACACTAATCGATCATAACTTTCGATAACCGATTATAATTGAGAATGATCGATCATATACCACTCTGCATCTGTCTCGTCGGTGCACGCAAAAGAAACGTTCGTTCTCTCCCGGCTCTGGTTCGTCTATGTTTAATATAGGGTTCTATTCTAATTACTCGCACATTCTCTGTTCTCTGTTTTGGTTCACTGTTGACTATCTCAATCGTTGTAAACATAAACCATGCCTGGCGAAAGAAAAAGCTCCAAGCGCACCCACTCAGAAGCGACTTCTTCAAGTACCCAAACTGTGACCACGAAGGAGGTCATAGCCCCAAAGCTCCCTTGTTTGAAGGCTGCGTCGCTCAAGCGATAACTTTATCGCTTGAGCGAGTTTATACCCAAGACGAAACGTCAAACGCAGTTAGCCAAATAATTTAAGTTGGTTCACCACATATTAGAATCAATTTTCGCTCAAGCGTTCAAAACGTCGCTTGAGCGAGATAGAACCCGAGAGTCTCCTTTGTTTGAAGGTTGCGTCGCTCGAGCGATCACTTTATCGCTTGAGCGAGGTTATACCCAATGACGAAACATCAAACGCAGTTAGCCAAATAATTTAAGTTGGTTCACCACATATTAGAATCACTTTTCGCTCAAGCGTGCAAAACATCGCTTGAGCGAGATAGAACCCGAGAGTCTCCCTTGTTTGAAGGATGCGTCGCTCAAGCGATAACTTTATCGCTTGAGCGAGGTTATCCCCAATGACGAAACGTTAAACGCAGTTAGCCAAATAATTTAAGTTGGTTCACCACATATTAGAATCACTTTTCGCTCAAGCGGTAAAAACATCGCTTCAGCGAGATAGAACCTGATGGTCCCTACGCATATAAGATTTAACTGTCGCTCAAGCGATAACAGAGTCGCTTGAGCGGGACTGAACCCGAAGCGACCTTACATAGCGGTTAATAAGAACCGCTTTTAAAAATATATATTAGATAGCGGTTAAACGTCAACCGCTGTCTAAGGTCTGTGAATAATCGACTATAATCTATAATAATCGATCATATTCTCTCATTTTTCTAAAATCGCTCAAGCGACTTTATCATCGCTCGAGCGAAGCCATCTGATAGAATGGGGATTCTCGGGTTGTGTTTCGCTTGAGCGACTATAGTCTCGCTCGAGCGACATTTGATTGACTTTGCAGAGCGGTTAATATTTTAACCGCTCTTAAAAGTGAACATATAATAGCGGTTCCATGTTAATCGCTATCTAAAATATACTTTTAATAGCGGTTATTTCTAGAACCGCTCTTTTTAGTAGGTTTAGATTGCGGTTTCCAGAACCGCTATCTAAAGTCCCAATTTTAAAAAAAAAATTCCTTAATATTTGGTTTGCTTATTAGGTCCAAAAACTAGGTTTGCTTTAAAATTATCTAAATTCCCAATTTAAAGTCTCAGAACTATTTTAATATTATTGGTTTGTTATATACTGAAATGTCTACAATTAGGTTTGCTTTTTTTGAAGGTAGTTTCGTTGTTATCATGCGAGTGTGATTTTTATTACATGTCTTTCATTCGACGTAATATAGAACCGATGATTGTTACGTAAATGTATGGACCATCAACTCGCTTATAAATGCATTGAAGAAATTAAAATTGTCTGTTACATTGTTATATTTACATCCACAACTCTTACAAGATCAGATTGTATAGTCTACACTACTGTTGCACGTCTATGTCCTATCATATATACTCTAACAAAATCAGAATGTATAGTCTACACTGCTATTGCACGTCTATGTCCTATCATATATACTTTAACAAAATCAGAATGTATAGTCTACACTACTGATGACGTTATCCAGCCAACAAGACATTGAATAAAAAAAAACACTCGTCAATCAACATTGTTATATTAACACTTATGTCCTGCAAGTTGAAGAAGAAATCATTAGTATACATCAACGCCATGCAATTCTAAACTAATGTAATATTCATTGTTGACAAAGTATTTCATTAAAAAAACAATGTTTCCAAACCATTTAGTTGAGGAAGACAATTGTGTGCCGTCAACATTACTGTCAAGTGATGTCAACAACGACACAAAACCAGTGGTACCCAATGTTGATGGCTGCAAAGGGCAACAATTACATGAGTTTTGACAAATGACTTTACTGCCATTTTACATAACATAAACTGCATAAACAGTATATCAATCTCACAAATAAATTCAAATGAATTGCATATCACACTTTAAATAAAGCAAATTCAATTGAACAATCACTATAACATGAAATAAATTTCATTTTTGACACACACCAATCCAGATGACCGATAATCAACATGAGTTTCTATGTGCAGGGTTGAGTTTAATAACTCGGGCGAAGTTCCTTCAGTGTTCCCTTGTAATGGCCAAGATAAGATATTAATGAACTTATGAAATCATCCAATACAAAATAACATGACAGTTGTGGATATAATACTTACAATATTTGTGGTGCACGTGTGCTGGCCTTTATTTTGTAACCTTCGCGTTGCAATTTTTTCACTTGTTGACACCTTTCGGAGTGAACGTGGTCTTCCTTTCCTTTTAACATGCAACGGGCTACGAATATCAATGTCAACGTTGTCAACATATAAGCTTTGTGAATCTCTAGGAGTATTACTTTCGCAGATATTGGTATCTATTTGAGTTTGAGAACGTTGAGATGTATGTGTTGGAGCAAATTTATTCATCATTTCATGCAACATGTCCGTCTGCTCAATTGACTCTGATGCAACTTCCGCAATCTCATAAAATCTTTTGCACAACTCATCGTATCGTTCAATCTGCGGTTGCTTCTCCTTTACATTTTAGGTGGTTTTCATATAAGTATGCTTCCTTCTCACATTTTTACTCCATCTACTTAAAATGTATTTGCAGGGAATCTTTTTAACCCTTTGTTGAGCAAGGACGACCAAACAATGTCAGCAAAGAATACCTTTGAATTCAAATAGCAAGCACGTGCAACTGACATTTTGGTCATCACGGTTGAAACTTACACTGTACAGGTGTTCTTTAGAATCTTCACCACAAATAGATTCCTCCATAACGTCATAAAACCAAACAGATCCAAGGCAAGACACATGCACAACACTGCAGTTCATTTTTCCTCTAAATTCTGCTTGAACCTCTGCGAATTTTGAATGTGTATACTCCGATTGAAATTGCCTCTCTATCGTAGACTGTGATCCACAATTAATAATTGTATGCATGGATGCAAAATCAGCTTCATATTCCTTCTCAGCCTTGTCTTGTAAGGCATTTTCATACTGCTTGACAAATTGTTGGAGGGATGTCATTGAGTGGATATATCCATCAAAAAATGCATTCATACTTTCACTTCATTGTGTAGCATGGAACCCATCTCTGTTTCTCTTGGAAAAGGCTATTCGACCACTCATTGTCTTGTAAGCCAAAATCTGATATGAAATTAGCCCATTTGGATGTGAATTCAGATATGGTGGAAGACTCATAAACAACCTCCTTCATAGCATACTTAATATTTTTATATTCTGCATAACCTTTCAACTTTTCTGGAATTTTTTTCATTATATGCCATAGACACCACCTATGACAGGCTTCAGGAAAAACTATCTGAATGGCATTTTGCATTGCCTTGCACTGGTAAGTGATAATACCCGTAGGAGCCTTCCCAGACATGCAACGTAACCATGATTCAAATAACCAAATAAAAGAAGTGGTGTCTTCACTTGATAACAACCCACACCCTAACAATATGGAGTGTCCATGATGATTTACACCCACAAATGGCGCGAACGGCATGTCATATTTATTGGTCAAGTATGTTGTGTCAAATGAAACAACATCGCCAAAGTATTCACAAGCCGACCTACTTCTAGCGTCAGCCCAGAAAACATTTTTCACACGATTATCATCATCCAGATCTATATCAAAATAGAAATCCTTGTTTAAGTCCCTCATTTGTGAAAAATAATTCAATAGAGCTTTCCCATCACCTTCTTTTCCTAGTGCACGTCTTTGTTTATTGACATAGTTGCGTACATCTCGTTCGACAAATTGGAGGTTTTCATAACCTCCTGTAGTACTCACAACTGACCGAAAGCTTTTATTGATCCTCACACCTGCATCATCATTTATGTCTAGAGTCCTCTTCACATGCAAACTAATGTTCCTATTGCTTCGGAACATTCTGGATTTCTTTGGGCTAAGAGAATGTGAATGTTCATCATTTATCGACATAATATACCATAGTCCTTCCTTCAATACAACTGTTATCCGTGCAGGACATGATTTTGTTTTGGTGGGTTGGGTTCTAATTTCAGTTGGTGTAGCAGCAACATACTTACCTGCCCTTGCACACACCAACATGAAGTACCGCAATTGGTTATCGGGGCCCTTCTTTGAACTCCTTGTTTTGATGTCAAATCCTTTTTGTATGGCATATTGTCGATAAAATGACTTAACTGCATCTGTAGTTTCAAAGGACATTCTTACACATGGAACAGAACCGTCGTATTCTGTTGTAGTCCTGACATCTGCGTCAGGAGATCCTTCATCATGGCCAACCAACACTTCTTCATGTAAACTTTGTAAGGTCTCTTGAGCGACTTTATCGTCGCTTACATTTAATTATGACAGATAAATTAATATTATAATCTATTAGCTTAATATAACCGATCATATACCACTTATAATCGATCATTTTATCTGATTTTTCTAATCTCGCTCAAGAGAAATTAACATCGCTCGAGCGACGTCACCTGCTAAGATTGGGGATTCTCGGGTTGCTCAAGCAATTCGCTTGAGCGACACTAGTCTCGGTCGAGCGAAATCTGATTCAACATGTGCTCACCCATGTTACATTATGCGGCTAACTTTGATCGACGTTCACTACAAAAAAAAAGCCTATTACCTACGGCAAAAATCCGTAGGTAATGGCAAAAATCCGTAGGTAATGTCATTTTACCTACGGATTTTTTTCCATAGAAAATCCGTAGGTAATATGGTCGTAGGTAATTACCTACGGAATTACTATCCGTAGGTAATGTCGTCCGTGGGTAATTACCTACGGATTCTGTTCGTAGGTAATTAACTACGGATTGCAGTCCGTAGGTAATTACCTACGGATTACAATCCGTAGGTAATTACCTAGGTAATTAACGGATTGCAATCCGTAGGTAATTACCCACGAACAGAATCCGTAGGTAATTACCTACGGATTGCAATCCGTAGGTAATTACCCACGAACAGAATCTGTACGTAATTACCTACGGATTGTAATCCGTAGGTAATCACATCATTCAAAATCCGTAGGAAAATCACTAGGTAAATTTATACAATTTTATCACCACCAATTTAACTAAATTTTACCTGTTACATGCATATTACACATAAAATATTTAGATATCAAATTTAACAATATTCCATAATATTTATATGCACCAAATGCATATTTAGATATCAAACACAAATCCTAATATTAGCATGCATCAAGTAGTCCTTGAAATATCTAAGAACATACAAATCCAAAGAAGTACTATAATAAATATTATGACAATATTGTTTGAGTGTCCTAATAATTATAGTAATGTCCTTGTTCATCTTGAGGCTGCTCTTGCTCGCTCTTGTCGCTCCTGTTGTGATTGTTGTTGTGATCCTTGTTGGGAATGTTGTTGTTGAAATGCTTGTCGGGCATCAGGTGGAAGTAAAGAAAGGACAACACCGACAAGTGTTTGTAATTGGTGGTTCAATCTTTCATTATCCTCCCTATAACTAAGCACTTGTTTCTTTAATTGTGTAATCTCACGAGAATCGATGAGATGCTTGAATATGAGAGGGTATCTCCAGGCCTAAACTTATGGGCAAGTTCTCCAACACCATAGATCCGACCCTTTTTGTTGCTAGATGCAGCAAGAATCCAACTTTCAGTCCTTATTCTCTCCTCCTCTATAGGATCTAATGGAGATGACTCAGTTTCAGCGAGCACAGGATGCTGCCTCAGATCTAGCCTCGAGTATCTTCTCCGAAATTCTTCCTATTCACATACAAATAAAAATTATGTACGATATACAACACATATCCATCATAACATATAAGAGAGTAATAGAGTAATATTAAATAAGTTCACAACTCACATGAGTTTTTCTAGACCTTTCATCAACAAATTCACCATTAACCTTTCGTATATGAGTCCGTTTGAACACCTCATCAATATGTGCAGGACGACCCAACTCCTTTCCTGGAAAAAAAATTAATTAATAACATATCATGAAGAAATGAAAGAAAGAAACTTTTGTTATAATTTCATATTTACCATACGAATGGCGTGTTCATGCATACTAATAGAACCACCTGTGTGTAAACTACCACCCGTCTCAGAAGATCGATTCTTCTGAGCTTGTGCACACTTTGCACGATAATCAATTGAGTTCCACTTGTTCAACAGAGTTTTCCACACATCATCGAACATCCAATAGGGCTTTTGACCTGTCCTTCTAGCATCTTTGAACATTTCAGATAGCCTATGTGAGGCCTTTGAGTGAAAATTCTTTCGAATCCTATCCTCATCTTCAGGTCTCCAGGTGACCTTTCTCTTTGCAAATGATTTACACAAAAAAACAAATAATAATAATTGTGTCAATGAATGTAACTGATAAAGAAATTCAAAATTTCCAACAAACTGATAAAGTTGAGTTTAGTTAAATTTGACTCCAATCACCCACCAGAGTTGAAGGCATATCAGGGTATTCATGAGTATCCACTTCCCTTCCCTTTATTTTCTAACTTATGACCTAATCTTCCATTTTTGATGTTATAATGAACATTTTTGTAAATCGCTCTAGAAGGATCCAACTGGACCTAAATTTGTCAAATATGCTCATAAGTTTTTTGGGGTCATGATTATGAAGCATTTGTAAGGTGGAAACACATTCTTAACTCACCCACCAAGAAACTAAGCCACAGAGACATGAACCAAGCCAATAGGACTTGGATAACACCAGTCTCAACCTCATCAAGTGAAAACCACAGATTCAAGTCAAACTAAACAGAAATAACGGTACAAAAAACCTTAATAAACCAAGATCTTATTCAACTAACAGAGCCACCAATTCAATGATTCATATGCAAATAAACCAGACCCGGGCTTAATAGTTAACTAAGCAGAACAGTTCAGACTCCAAAAAATGTGAAAGAAATAGGATTAAAGCATAATACCAGGCTTAACTCGCTGCCTCTATATCTCACATCTAGCTCAGTGGCACAATGGGGGTGGGCTGGAGCGAGGAGAGGCGGTGACCGCAGCCGGCGTCGAGGTGACTCAAGTTCCAGGCTGCAGGGATGCTGCGCGACAGGGGGTGTGGTGGCGTCCTGACCTGGAGGTTGATTTGCGGCTGGGTTCGCGGTGGCCGGCTATGGGCAGTGAGATGTGGTGGTTCCGATGAGGGTGATTGGGCGAGAATCTGGAGGCTGAAAGCTAAGATGTGGTGCGACTGCGGGGTGGTTCTGCGTTGGTGAGAAGCTTTGGTGAGTGAAGGTGGAATTAGGGCACGGGTATGGTTGTGGTGGTGACGGGGAAGAAGCCTGGTGGTGACGGGTATATGGGTTCAAATGAGGATACCGTGTGGGGTGCTCGAGAGTGGGGAGGCTGCAGCTAGGGTTGTGGTGAAGGAGGTGGGTGGCGGGTTATAGAGGAGGTTAGTGAAATTGAGGGAGACAAAGGAAGGAGTTAGGGAGCTTGAGTGAGGCGCGGAGGAAGTGTAGCGAGGGTTTTTTCTTTTTTTATTTTTTTTTATTTAACATCCGTAGGTAAATGAGTAGGTAAAGTAGTAAAAAACATTACCTACCTCCTACATCTGTAGGTAATGCATAATCCTCACATCCGTAGGTAAATTCCGTAGGTGGGGATCAAATGAATGATCATCATCTTTATCTTCTGCTTATTTCTATCTTTATATTTTTTGCTTGGACTGTAATATTACTGGTGTTATACCAGGTACATTTGCCTTAACCTTGATTGATATGATTTAGGGTCTAATTGAGATTAAACTGGCATAGATAGAAGTAGATCATAGATCCCTAAGAATCTAAAATCTGATATTGTTAAATCTGTTAGTAAAAAGACAATCAATATAGTTGATAGTAATCTAGACAATCAGTTCACAACATATCCAATAGATTAGATATGAAAGATTCACATCGGAGATATTATGATTTTCAAAATCTGGTTGTTTTAGTCAATAAAAATACCTTTTAATCGGTTAAATAAACTTAAACAACAGTTTTCATTATCTGGTTTTAATCGATTTAAAATCGAAATAATCGATTATTTTCACTAAAATCTCATGTTTTCAAAATCTTAAATGTTTTAATCGATTAAAACTTTCCTTCAATCGATTAAAATCATTTACCAAAAACATTTTAACCGATTATGCTCGTTTTTAATCGATTTTTATTCTGAAAAGAGGATTAAAGGCTTTAGTTAATGGTTGTTCCTGTAACATGCTACTAAAGCGTGATTCCCTTATCTTTACACGTGTTAATTGTATTCATTACAAACGTGTTAATGGAGATAAGCTTGAATCAACTTTAATTGATTCTTTTCATGAGTGAAATATTGATTTACTTTGTATTTTCAAAAACTTGAGCACATTTCAAATCCTACATTTTTTTCTCTTCTATTCCCTATTTTTGATGAAGTCAAAAGGGGGAGAAATAGTTGCTTTATTTGAGGATAAATTTAGAAAAATAACTCTTACATTAAGAGAGCAACATTTTAGGGGGAGAAATAAGTTTTAGGGGGAGAAATAAAACTTTATTACATTCTTATATTTCTCACCTAACCTCATTATCAAGTGACTTATTTTGCAGAGATTGTTTTTTCAAAATGGTGTTTGTCTTCATCAAATAGGGGAGACTGAAAGTGATCCTAGCAAAGATCTCGAGTGATTTGATGAAGTCAAAGATAAAGTCAAAGGTCAACTCGCAACAGTCAAACAAGTCACTCGAAGAATGGAGTCGAAGACTTAGTGTGTCTTAACGAAAGCTTAGGTAAAACCACTTTACCTTTTCTACTGCATGAAGCTCCTTCACTCAATTTGCAAAATGCCTCAAAAATAGTTTTAAACAAATCAAACAAAAGCATTTTGACAAAGAACTTTCTTAACAATGTTTTTAACCGATATAGTTTTAAAAGAAACAATTAAAATCACTTAGAATGCGTAAAGAAGTGTTTTTACAGTATTTTAATCGATACAAACTTCTTTTAATCGATTAAAACCCTTTATGACCGATTAGAATTCGAATATGACAGGTCAGAATGAAATATAATCGATCAGACTTTAAAAATGAGCGATCAGATTTATTTTAATCGATTAAAACACGTTTCAATCGATTAAAACCACTTTGAAGTCAGGATGATCGATCAGAATGAAATTATGACTGATCGAAGTTGGTTATGATCGATCAGAATTGAATTATGACCGATCAGACTTATTTCAATCGATTAAAACGAATTTCAATCGATTAAAATGACTTGAAAATTTTTGTACAGAGTTTCAATCGATTAAAACGCATTTCAATCGATTAAAATGACTTAGAAAAAATTCTGTGCAGGTTTTTAATCGATTAAAACTTCTTTGTATCAGTTAAAATAACTTGAAAAGTGTTATAAGAAAGTTTTAAACTAAATCAATCGATTAAACCGCGAATCAATCGATTAAATCACTCTTAGAAAATGTTTGTAAAATGTTTTAACTGATATAAACATGGTTGTATCAACTAAAACCATTCTGTTAAAGAAACAAGAACGCATTAATGGGTTGAAAGGACTTTTAACAGATTATAACGGCTATTTCAACAGATTAAAACAAACTTTCAACAGATTAATTAATGCAGCTTTTTCTGAAAACTCTTTTAAAAACAAATTTGCTTGGAACTTTTTACATATCAGTTTTCATACAAACTAAGCAACAATTCAAGCAACTGTTAAGCATCCTTTTCCAAGAAAGATTCGCAACTGCTTTGTGAACTTCTTTTGAAATCTTTCTTGAGGCACTTTTGCATTACTTTGAAGAAGAAACTTACTGTGGATTAGTGTAATCCGGTTTGCGCTTTCTAAGTCTCTTCTTTTCAATTACTGTTAATTCTTTTGTATTGTGTTGTACCTGGAATTTGGGTACAAGTTTTCTGCAGCTGGTAGGTGGTTGTAGAAGTTTCCAAGAACTGGAATTTGGTTCTTGGTGGAGAGGTTGAGTACAGGAACTGGAATTTGGTTCTTGTACTTGTGTGGTGCCTGGAATTTGGAGTACTCGGGTTCTCTCGTGCTGGAATTTGGTTGCAGAGGTTTCCAAGAACTCGGAATTTGGTTCTTGGTGGAAAGGTTGAGTGCAAGAACTGGAAGTTGGTTCTTGTGTTAGAGTAGGTGTAAGATTGTTGAGTCCGTAAAACATCTATTCTAGTGGAACCCAGCTGGAATTTGGTTGGAGACTGGACGTAGCCCTGGTATTGGGTGAACCAGTATAAAATACCGGTGAAATCTTTCTTAACCTTCCTCTCTTTAATTTCAGTTGCTGCGCCAAATATTGTTTGATTGCTTGGTAATTCAAAAAGATTTTTAGAAACTTAATTTTCGAATTAGATAATCTGAGATTTGCGAAAAACTTTCAAAAGATCAATTCACCCCCCCTCTTGATCTAAAACTACTTTTCTAACAAAGATGTGGTGCGACTGCGGGGTGGTTCTGCGTTGGTGAGTGAAGGTGGAATTAGGGCACGGGTATGGTTGTGGTGGTGACGGGGAAGAAGCCTGGTGGTGACGGGTATATGGGTTCAAATGAGGATACCGTGTGGGGTGCTCGAGAGTGGGGAGGCTGCAGCTAGGGTTCTGGTGAAGGAGGTGGGTGGCGGGTTATAGAGGAGGTTAGTGAAATTGAGGGAGACGAAGGAAGGAGTTAGGGAGCTTGAGTGAGGCGCGGAGGAAGTGTAGCGAGGGTTTTTTCTTTTTTTTTTTATTTAACATCCGTAGGTAAATGAGTAGGTAAAGTAGTAAAAAAACATTACCTACCTCCTACATCCGTAGGTAATGCATAATCCTCACATCCGTAGGTAAATTCCGTAGGTAATAGATAATTTATATACGAACATACTTTTGTAGGTAAAATCCGTAGGTAATGTAAAATTTACCTACGGATTTTTACCCGTAGGTAATATTCCGTAGGTAATAGGCTTTTTTCTTGTAGTGGTTTAGCCACAAGTCAACAATCGCTCAAGCGATATTTATATCGCTCGAGCGACGCCACCTGCTAAGATTGGGGATTCTCGGGTTGAGTTTCGCTTGAGCGACCATAGTCTCGCTCGAGCGAAATATGATTCACTTTTAAGAGCGGTCAAAGTATTAACCGCTCTTAAAAGTGATCATATAATAGCGGTTCTTTCTAGGACCGCTCTCTTTAGTAGGTTGAGATAGCGGTTCTGGAAACCGCTATCTAAAGTCCCAATTTTAAAAAAAAATTATTTAAATTTGAAATGCCAACGGAACCACGTTGACGATGTTGCCGGAAAAATTGTACAATGCGGTGGTGGGTGAGTTCGACTGACAAGTTGGGCAAGTTCACAATCGCGAAGGTCGAGGTCGAGGTCGACGAAGGAACGAGAAAGTTCTGTGTTACAAAAATGAGAATCAGAGAAGGAGGAGAGATGACCAAGGAATGAATTATTTAATAATAAAAACACTGTACATTTAATATTTTTTATTCAGTAACACTGTACATTTATTATTTTTTTATTGGGTTGTCGAATGGATGTTTAAATCCGGTTGTCAAAATATCAGCCCTCTTAAAAAAAATATGTCCTAAATCAATTGTACTTGTCCATAATTTTTTACAGTTGGCATGCTCATCTCCCTTTTTCCTCCGTTATGAAGTTTTTCCTGACATGAAAGAATCAAAATATCAACAATAAACCCACCACCGGTGATAGTGATGGAAATCTTTTAACAAAATGTGACACAAAAGAAAAAAAAGATAGTTAAGAAAAAAAATCACTACAATTAATTAATGATACAATGCATCGAACTGAGTCACGCCCTTTCACAGTCAAATTATGTGTGCACACGTGAAACTGGCGCAGCATAGTTACTCGTAGACAATTCCCAGTGTAGCTAAAATATTCAAAGCCCCTCCATCTAATTCCCATTCCTCCCCTTGGCCAGAACAAGTCCATATTTTTTTCTTTTGATTTCTCCTTTTTCTCTCTGATCTCTGTCAGTCGGTCCTAGCACGCACTCACATTTGTCTTTTTTTGTGGGTCGATTATGTTGTTTTACATCTGAAACCTTACACAATAGCCAGTGCTAATTATAGTCTCCGAGTCAATTAAAAGGGGTTGTGACTATAATAAGAAAGTAGTACACCATCAAATTGTATGAAAAGAAATTAAATTAGAGAAAATGAAAGGACAAAACAGAGAATTCATTGATTCCGCATCCTCATCGGTACCGGTGGTCTCGAACGCGCTTCAGCAGCGTCTCCAATTCATTCTGCAGAGCCGTCCGGAATGGTGGGTCTATGCCATATTCTGGCAAGCCACCAAAGACAGCGACTCCCGTTTCACACTGGAATACGGCGGCGGCTTCTTCAGGGGTGCAAAGGGGAGAGAGGAAAGGGAACATAGCATGTTGGAGGAGCAAAGGAGGAACGTGAACGACATTGAATGGTTCTACAGGGTGTCGCAAACTCGGTCGTACGCCGCCGGGGACGGTGTTGTCGGGTGTGCCTTCAACTCAGGGGTGGATGTTTGGTTGAGCGGAGTGAACGAGTTTGAACTGAACGAGTGTGACGAGAGAGTAGGGGAAGCTCGCAATCATGGGATCCACACTTTAGTCTGCGTTTACGTAGCACGTGGCATCCTTGAGCTGGGTTCGTGTGACGCGTTGAAGTTGGATCATGGGCTTCTTCAAATGGCTAAATCGGTGTTTGAGGAACGTGAGAGTGAGAATCCACTATACAAATGGTGGATGGTTACGGGGAAGGAGAAAGAGAGAAGAAGAGAGCTGGATGGATCGTCGACGGACTCATCAGGGCCTTCTGATGCGGAGGCTCCTTTGGCGTTTGCGGAAGGCAGCAACAATGTTCCGATGATGACGAGAAGGGTAGGGAGCGGACGTGAGATGCTGCCCATAAATCACGTGGAGGCGGAGAGGCAGCGCCGAGAGAAGCTGAATCAGAGATTCTACGCTCTTCGCTCTGCGGTCCCTAATGTCTCTAAGATGGACAAAGCCTCCCTGCTTTCGGACGCTGTTTATTATATCAATGAACTCAAGGCCAAAATCAGCCAGCTGGAGGCCGCATTGGAGACCAAACAGGAAGCTGCTGTAGACCATGTTCAGCCACTCACCTCTGCAACCACTAACATGAGAGTTGAGGTGAAGATCTTGGGGTCCGAGGCCATGATAAGGGTGCAGAGCCTCAACGTGAACCACCCCTCTGCCAGGTTAATGGATGCTCTCAGGGACGTCGATTTGCAAATTCTGCATGCCACAATCTCCAACATCAAAGAGATGATGCTGCAAGACGTTGTAGTCAGGGTTCCCCATCACCTCATGACCCAAGATGCGCTCCAAAATGCTATTCTTCACAGACTCTGACATCTTACATTAAGGATTTCCTTCACTCTGGCTATATATATTATCATCATTATATATATCCATTACTCCTCTTTCAGTGGTGTTTTTTTTTTTTTTTTTTTTTTCTTCTAAATTTCCACTTCATTGTCCGTGTATCTTCTAGTTTTTAGATTTCCAAATCATCTATGTGGCATCCGTAACTGCACGAAATTACAATCTTTCAGTTTTTTGTCTTCTGTATATTGTTAGAGATCACTCTATAATATATGCACTCTTTTTACCTTTACGTTTTGAAAGACACGAATTAGCGGTATTAAAAGTTGTTTTTGGGAGAAAGTGGAGTTGAACAAGAGAAAGTTCAATGGATGACAAATAATGATTGAATTCATTTACTTGCTATGACCCACGAAAATGATTTTGTTTTGCTTATTATTGCCGGGAAAATCCAGTAATAAATAAGTTTCAGATCACTAGTGCAAAAAGGGGCTTTTACGTCAGGTATTTAGGGTTTTTTACGTCGTATTTAAGTCCGACGTTAAAGCGGGAGACGTAAATTTACGTCGGACCCTTTTGCCCGACGTAGATTTACGTCAGTTATCAAGATCCGACGTAGATTTACAATAAATAGACGTAAAAACCTTTTCAATTTAAAAAAAAACAAAAAATTTACGTCGTATATGGTATACGCGACGTAAATTTACGTCGCATATACCAATACGCGACGTAAATTTACGTCGCATATACCAATATGCGACGTAAATTTACTGTTTTTTTTTTAAAATTCGGTTTATTTATTCTGTTTTACAACTAAAACCTGCAAATAGTAATCCAGACAGTCCAGAGGTTCAGTTTTCTTTAGCTAGTAAATTAAAAATATAATATTATATAATTCAAACTACATAATAAAACAATATAATACAAACATACAAACTAAAAAATCTATTACAAACTAAGCTACCTATACAAACTAAGCTACCTATACAAACTAAACTAAACTACATAATACACACAATATAATGACTTAAAAAATAATGTACTAGAATTGTTGAACAAAAAATTTTGCCCATTGTTCTCTAATTTACGTAATCTCAGATTCTCGTAATGGAGATGGATCTTGAAATACCTGAAACATGAATTTGACTCTTGTAAGCATGCAACATGAATAAAGTTAAATAAACTTAACTAATGTTAAAAGTAATTACCTCCGTCCAAGAATCAATTAAACCCGCACAAACTATGGCTCTCATCCAATACATTACATAATAACCACATTCAAACGAGTCAGTTTGCTTATTACACTTGAAATGATGAAAAAACATAATATTATTTTCAAAATTGAAATACAAACAATAATTATGGTATTCACTTATATAAATAAGTTTCTAACCTTAGGATAAATGAACTGCAAAGTCTTTGTTCTAGGTTTTCCACTTAGAACATTAGTTCCGGACACGATTCTAAGTGAAAAAAAGTCATATATTATTCAATATGTATTCACAATTTAAAAACATAATTAATGAATAAAAGATAAACTTACCCTTGTAATAAGCTTTTCATTTCTTGACTCGGTTTCGATGTAATGAACAAAACCACACCACGAGTGTAATCCTGGGCATGATTACAATTAACTGCCAATGGGACCTACATTGTATGACATAAAAATTAGTTACAAAAATATAAATTAAAATACAAATTAAAATACTAACCCTTCAATGTATGGAGCCAAATATATATGTCTTCTTGAGTCACTCATCCATGTTTGCATATATTGTTGGATTCCAACCTTTGTATTTCCAGATTTTTGGATGGATTGAGGCTCAATAAATCCGTACACTTCGGATTTTTCTTGTTCCACACTCAAATTGTCAAGGTACCTAAAACAATTAATTATAAGTTGAATATAATTATTATAATCTTAGAAACATAAATGAAAATGACTTACATTGCCCACAATTGTATGATGGAAATGTTTAACATGCAATTTCCCCAGGCAATTTCTAAAGCATCGGGCAAGGAAATGTACAATGGAACACTTGGAATTGTCAATTCCAAACACTCTAACATCCCATTGTATTCGACACGGTCTCTTCCTCAACCGTGGTAATACGGCTTAACAACATAGAGATGGGATCATCATCACATTCATCGAGATCCTCATCAATAATAGGTTGTTTTTTATGCTTTGCACGACGCAAGTCCTCCTAAACAAATGATAACAATTAATTAAACATTTATATAATTATAATACTAGAAAAGAGTAAATAGACAATATGTATATATATATATATATATATATATATATATATATTACCTTGGTACTGTGTCGATAGTGGCATAACCAAACGTCTTGGCCAAGCCAAGAATGTCCCGCTTGCCTGCCCCACTAATTGAATCTCTTCATTAGGAAAAGGCACTTGGAGCATTAGCATCATGAACTTCATCAACTACTACTCGTGTCCAGTCCGGCTGTAGAGGGACACCATGGATGGTTAAGCCACCCTCAAAAACTTCGACCAACGACCCACTAGACGCGGGGGTCATCTTCAACATATAACTCACACTCGGTGTGATGCATCGATCTGAGTATATTCTCCTGAAGGATCAACGGTAGTAGCAGCACAACTCCCTTTAGTGCTGACTCGAACAATATCATGTTCAATTGTTTGAGGTGTTCCTTGAGTCTCGTTGCTTGAGAGCGGGCGAGAGATTCAATTTTCTCATCAAACTCTTGCTTGCAAGGACTGCCTTATTTGATTTAACTTTTCTTCAAACTGCATCTCCATTTTATGCAAGGCCTCCCGGCTGCAAGAGTCGCGAGTGGTCCTTCGTGATGTTGGACCAAAGTAATCACGAAGGCCCCAGGTTCCACCAGGCACCACGCACACGTCCTGAGTAATCTGGTTTTCCTATGGCTGTCGCCAATATATCTTGTCGACCATGAGGAATAAATGATCCTTGGCTGGTCTGCTCAACTAAATCATCCTACAACACATTAACAATAATTAAGTCATACACTAACTTTCAAATTAGAATCAATTCAAATTGACATTATAACTTACGATTTTCTGAGCAATGATTCGTGCAGACTCAGAAGTCATTTGTCCATCAGATTTTGTCCGGGCTGCCTTCCACATCTGATAGCGAGGGGTGGAGATGCAAGGTCGGTAGAATCAACTCCTGCGACTCTTCTCTGGATTTCATGAGACGTTGCTCCAATAATGCATACCCTCCTCGTGACAATACATGGGGTGCATCATTCAACCTCTGACGTTGTTGGGCAGCTTGTCTTTTATCCTGCCAAGAGGGGTCCATTCGGCTGGCACAAAACTGTAACCAATCCTCCTCACTAATTTGATACTTTACACAGGGAGATTCATCTCGAAACTTTCCAAATACATACTCCCGTGTCAAGAAAGTCTTAAAGTCCCTCCATCTAATGGCAATGGAGGATAAAATCTTCTTCCTCATCACCTCAGTGTTAGGAACATCAAAATTTTGCTGTGAAATGACCAATAAATGTTAAATTCAATTAATAATGATATATAAAGTATTCAACAAATATAGAAATACCTGAACATCCTGCCACATGAGGTTCTTCTCGGTTTCCTCAACATCATCCCAAGATGGAGTAGTAATCGGAACATGGTGTCGAGCTAGTAGTCCCAAATAGCTCTTAAACTTAGCAGCATTTGGGCCAGATGCCTTACCAGAACGTGGATCAACTTCAACTTGAGTTTTCTCTCTAGCTACCCTCCTTGCTGTCAACCCCTTTAACCGAGTGACAGATCTACCTTTATCACCACTTCAGCTCCTGCTACCTGCCACTACCACTACCAGTACCAGTTGTGGAATCCGACATATCCCGAAAAACAAAACAATATTAAGTCAACATACTTTATAAGTTTGAATAAAAAGAACTAGAAAATGTTAAGATAAACACCTATTATGTTGGTATGTTTTCCCATATCCCTTCATCATGATCACTTCGAATTGCATGTATGTCATCAACTTCATTGTCAACTATGTCATCAAATGGTCTACTTGAAAATGAAGGTGTTTCATGTATATCTAGAGACTCATCTTCATGAATTCCGTGCATGTTTCTTCCTTCTAGGACAATTGACCATCTCTCATTACATGGATCCTTGACATAAAATATTTGTCTCGCTTGATATGCCAAAATAAAAGGTTCATCCTTATACCCAACTTTACTCAAATCAACCAAAGTAAATCCTAGGTCATCTGTTCGCACACCTGTATTCCCTTCAACCCATTTACACTTGAAGACAGGCACCCTAAAAGTAACATAATCAATTTCCCATATCTCTTGTATGACCCCAAAATAACTCATAGAAGCTGTGATAGGATTTTTGTCTTTAGAACTAGAAAAATGCATAGATTCAGACTTGAATTGTGACCCCACTATTTTGTACTCTACCTTTATCATCTTCTATTTTTGAGTAGAAACAATAGTTATTAATGTCATACCCACCAAATGTAATGACATCACTATTAGGCCCACGAGCAAGTCTCAGAAGTGTTTCTGAAGCATTAATCTCAACATATACCCTTTTTTTAAACCAAGAAAGGAAACTTTTGTTATGTTCATTCAATACCCATTTTTCATTCATTCGTGGATGTGTTGCCTTTATTTCAGTTATGTGTTGTGATATGTAAGGGATTACTTCATCGAGTGTTGTTCAATATGTATAAATGTGCTTGGTCAACTTCTTTCCGACTAACATTTTTAATCTTCAAATTTCGAGTACCCTTACCTTCACATCTTCCATCATGTCTCATCTTAGGAATACCTATTGGTTCTGATTTTGACATGTATCCTTGACAAAACTCAATGGCTTCTTCTGCAATGTACCTTTCCACAATAGAAGCTTCTGGCCTGTACTGATTCTTCACATATCCTTTTAAGATCTTCATGTATCTCTCAACAGGATACATCCATCTAAGAAAAATTGGACCACATAACCGAATTTCCCTTACCAAATGGACTATCAAATGCACCATGATATCAAAAAATGAAGGGGAAAATACATTTCTAACTGGCACACTATCACAATTGCTTCATTTTCTAATTCATCTAACTTTTTTGGATCAATTACCTTTTTACAAATGGCGTTGAAAAACAAACATAACCGAGTAATAGCAATTCTAACGAAGTTGGTAAGATGTTTCGAATAGCCACTCGGTAAAAGTTGTTGCATCAACACATGACAATCATGAGACTTTAAACCAACTAATTTCAACTCTTGCATAGACACAAGACTCTTAACATTTGAGGAGTATCCTTGTGGCACTTTGACCTCACGTAAACACTCACAAAAGCTTCTCTTTTCTTTCTTTGATAGAGTATGACAAGCTGGAGGTAAGTAAGTGCGTTTTCCAACTGATTGTGGATGTAATTCAGAACGTATACCCATGTCCGCCAAATCTTGTCTTGCTTTTATTCCATCTTTTGTCTTTCCTTTTATGTTAAGCAATGTCCCAATTACACTATCACAAACATTTTTTTCAACATGCATCACATCTATACGAGTGTCTAACTTCCAACTTACACCAATAAGGAAGATTGAAGAATACAGACTGTTTCTTCCAAATGTTTTTCTCATTGGATTTCTTTTGGGTCTTTCCAAACACAATATTAATATTTTTCACTTGCTCATATACTTGTTCACCATTGCGTGGTACTGATGCAACTGCATTCTCCTGACATCCATTAAATGCTTTCTTCATTTTACGATATGGATGGTTAGCAACTAGAAACTTTCTATGCCTATTGTACGCAGTTTTTTGTCCATGTTTCAATTGGATATAACTTGTGTCTTCTTGACATATAGGACACGCTAAATGACCTTTCACACTATAACCGCTCAAATTACCATATGCTGGAAAATCATTTATAGTACAAAATAAAATTTGCACGCAACCTGAAATTCACTTCGTGATATGAATCAAATACATCCACTCCTGTTTCCCACAACATCTTCAAATCATCAATTAAAGGACTAAGATATACATCTATGTCATTTCCTGGTTGTCGAGGTCCTGAAATCATCATAGATAACATCATATATTTTCTCTTCATGCATAACCAAGGAGGCAAATTGTAAATGATCAACATAACTGGCCATGAACTATGTTTACTACTTAAATTTCCATAAGGATTCATCCCATCTGTAGCTAATCCAATTCTCAAGTTTCTTGGCTCTGCACCAAATTCTGGAAAGGTTTCATCAATCCTTTTCCATTGTGGAGAATCAGTTGGATGTCGAAGAAGATTGTCACATTTTCTACCATTTGCATGCCATGTCAAGTTTCTTGCATCTTCTTTTATGGCAAATAATCTTTTAAACCTAGGTATAATTGGCAAATACCATAACACCTTAGCAGGGGACCATCTAGTTCTTCCTCACCACTACTTTCCTCAACTTTGGTTTTGAACCTCGACAAACCACATGTCGGACACATCTTTAATTTAGCAAAATCATTTCTGTACAATATACAATCATTAGGACATGCATGTATTTTCTTGTACTCTAAACCCATTGGACATAATATCTTCTTTGCCTCATAGTTACGAATAGGTAATGTATTATCTTCAGGAAGCATCTCCTTCAACAACTCCAATAATTCGGTGAAACTTTTATCAGTCCATCCATTTCTTGCTTTTAAAGTAAACAATTTTAAAGTTGCTTGATAATCTTGTAAAACTACATCCTATGTACAATTGTTGCGCAAAATCAGATTTCAAAGAATCATATAGATGTGCTTTCATAAAATGTTCTTCACCAATATCACGTATCATATCCTCTAGATTATCATCCATCCCTTCATCAAAATTGTCTGTAGTTGACACAGTTGGGATGTCTAATATTTCTCCATGCCATGTCCATATTGTATAACTCTTAATAATACCATAAACAAACAAGTGATCACGTATATCCTCAAGTTTATGACGAATTTGATTCAAACAACGAACACATGGACAATAATATGTCCCTTTCATAGCTTTTCCATTTTCACTAGCAAATTTCAGAAATTCCTCAACTCCCTTTTCGTACTCTTCACTAATACGACGTGCATTCATCCAACTTCGATTCATATTATGTTATAAAGTTTCGTCACTCCTAAAGATTTAAAAATTATATGTAAAAAAAAATTAATATACAAACAACAAAGCACGTTCCAACAACAATGGAGTGTGTAAACCGAATGCACTCAAACAAATAAACAAATAACTACATTCCAATAACAATCCAGTGGAGACATTCATACTATAACGTGATTGAGATCCCCAAAAACAATCATGGATTCAATGTAAACATATAGCAATGACAATGAACACTAACCTCGAGTGTAGACGAAAACTGATTTCAAACTCGAATCCAATCGGGGAGAAAGATGAAGTTCGTCAAATGACACGACAATGTAGATGCTTTTCACTGTAAAACTGCTCGCAAATGGTGTGCAGAGGTAGCTGTTGTCGTCGTTCTCGTCGTCGTTCTCAAAAACCCTGGTTGCGCGAGACGAGGAAGTGGGCTGGGAGGGAAATAAAATAGACTTTTTACGTCGCGCAGTGCAGCAAGCGACGTAAAAAGCTAAGGCTTTTTACGTCGCGCCCCCCAGTACGCGACGTAAAAGGCCATCTTTTACGTCGCGCCACCTAGGTGCGACGTAAAAGATGACTTTTTACGTCGCATATTGGGGTGTGCGACGTAAATTTTTTGTCCCATATTTACAAAATTGCCACCGCGTTTTATTTACGTCGAATATACGTGCATGCGACGATAATTGGGTGACGTAAAAGCCCTATTCTGCACTAGTGGATAGGTTAAATAATAACTTAGGACATACCAATCTAAATTATTATTATCTAAAATCTTCTAGATCCAACTATTTTAAATATTAAAAAGAATAGAAGGTCTATCTATGAAGTCCTATTTAAACAAGATTGAGAAAAAAAAAAACTAAGATAAGTATATATATATATATATATATATATATATATATATCACTACTACAGAAAACACTTTCTACGACAGCATCCAACGTCGGTTATCACGAAGACCGACGTTGTACAAGACGCGGTGGCAAACTTGTAATTATGAAACAAAATTTAACGTCGGTTATATAATAACCGACGTAGTAACTGCAATTCAACGTCGGTTATATGACAGACGACGTTAAATGTTTAAATTTAACGTCGGTTATGTATAACAGACGTTGAATTCTAAAATCAACGTCGGTTACATGATTTACCCGACGTTGAATGTCCTTTATACCTCTCCTCCTAGGCGTGCTGCCCCCTCGTCTGCTTCTTCTTCGTCCCACATACTCCCTCCTTCTGCTTCTTCTTCGTTGTGCCTCAATCCTCACTGCTGCCCCCTCGCCGCCCCTTCGCCGCCCACTTCGCCGCCCCCTCGCTCTGCCCCCTCGCCGCCCCTTCGCCGCCCACTCGCCGCTGCTACCTCATTCGCTGTGGTCTGCTGCCTTAGTCCTCACTGCCGGTGCTCTGCCCCCTCGCCGCCCCTTCGCCGCGCTCTCATCAGGTTAGATTAAGTTGTATGAATGATTTACAGCATGCATTTAACATAAATATGGATTATTTAGAGCATTTCCTGCGTAGGAACATTAGAAAGATGATGGATGATTTTGTATATATGGTTTGATTTGATCTAGGTTCGTTTGGGTTTCGAAGTGGTATATGGAACATTAGGTTTCGTTTAGGTTTAGGTTTAGGTTTCGAAGTGGTATATGGAACATTAGAGCATGTATGGAACATTAGAGCATTGTTAGGCAATGCACACGTTTTTTTTGTATTGTTTTGTTAAACCTTTTCTAATAAACCTTGAATATCTAGGCAAGCCTTTTTGTGTAGTTAGATGGATCGAACTTGGGTCAATGCAAGTCGTATGTCAGAAGAGTATGAGAATGGAGTTGACTCCTTTTTGAAATTTGCCGAACAAAATGCTCCCAAAATGAATGGAAAAATCTACTGCCCATGCGTTAATTGTGTAAATGGCAGAGTACAAGAGATGGACACAACGCGGGAGCATCTTATTTGCGATGGGATGATGAAGAATTACACCATATGGACATGGCACGGTGAAGTGGTTGATATTCCAACAGTATCACAAACTATTGAGAATGATGTAACCTACGAAGATCGAATAGAGGACATGCTTTGTGATGTGGGTCAAGAGAGCTTTCTTGAAGCACATGCATCTATATATGATACATTGAGGACCGATTCAGAGACACCTTTGTATCCCGGATGTACAACTTTCACACGGTTGTCATCTGTGTTAAGATTGGTCAATCTAAAAGCAAAATTTGGTTGGAGTGATACAAGTTTTAATGAATTACTCCAACTTTTGAAGGAGATGCTCCCAGACAATAACACCTTGCCGGACCGTATGTATGAAGCGAAGAAGATACTATGTCCGATGGGTTTAGAATATAGGAAGATACATGCTTGCCCTAATGATTGTGTGTTATACAGGAAAGAATTCTCATCTTTAGACCAATGTCCAACATGTGGTGTATCACGTTACAAAACGAAGGATGGTGATGATTGTAGTCAGGAGAGTGGTAAAAAACGTCCTCCTGCAAAAGTTTTATGGTATCTTCCAATTATTCCAAGATTTAGGCGGTTGTACGCTCACGAAGATGCTGAAAATTTAATTTGGCATTCAAAGAGAAAAACATGTGATGGGCAAATGCGACATCCATCGACTCTCCCCAATGGAAGAATTTTGACCGTCTATTTCCAAGTTTTGGTAGTGATGCAAGAAACCTTAGACTTGGATTAGCAACAGATGGGATGAATCCTTTTGGAAATTTAAGTAGTAACCATAGTTCATGGCCCGTTTTATTGATGATTTACAATCTTCCACCATGGTTATTCATGAAGCGCAAATATGTCATGTTGTGTATGATGATTTCAGGTCCAAGACAGCCAGGAAATGACATAGATGTGTATTTGAGTCCTTTGATAGAAGACTTAACACTATTATGGGAGGAAGGAGTAGATGCATTTGATGGGTATCGGCAGCAGAAGTTCAAGTTGCATGCAATGTTATTTTGCACCATTAATGACTTCCACGCCTATGGAAACTTGAGTGGGTATAGTGTGAAGGGGCATTATGCTTGTCCTATTTGTGAAGAAGAGACCAGTTATATACAATTGAAACATGGAAAGAAGACAGTTTATAACAGAGCACGAGAAAATTTCTCCGCATGACCATCCATACCAGTAGGTCGAAGAAAGCTTTTAATGGCATACGGGAGGATGAAATTGCCAGGAGAACCATTGACTGGTTTAGAAGTTTACGATCGAGTGAAGAACATAAGCATTACATTTGGAAAGACCCAAAAAGGTCTTCTGACAAGAACATGTGGAAGAAGAGATCAATTTTCTTTGATCTTCCATATTGGAGCCATTTAGAAGTATGACATTGTATTGATGTTATGCATGTGGAGAAGAATGTATGTGATAGTCTCATTGGCACATTGTTAAACATTCAAGGAAAGTCAAAGGATGGGATCAAAGCACGTCAAGACCTTTGTGAGATGGGAATACGTCCTGAATTACATCCAAGGCCTGAAGGCAATAGAACATATCTACCACCAGGCATGTCACACCTTGTCAAAGAAGGAGAAACGTAGTTTATGTCATTGTCTTGCAAGTATTAAAGTGCCACAAGGATACTCTTCAAATATTAAGAGTCTTGTATCCATGAAAGATCTGAAGTTAATTGGATTAAAGTCCCATGATTGTCACGTTTTGATGCAACAGTTGTTACCCGTGGCTATACGTAACATATTGCCTAAGAATGTTAGACATGCCATTATGCGACTATGTTTTTCTTCAATTCTATTTGTGCCAAGGTTATCGATAAAAAATCACTAGATGAGTTGGAAAATGAGGCTACGGTTGTGCTATGTCAATTGGAGATGTATTTTCCTCCATCATTCTTTGATATAATGATTCACTTAATTGTTCATGTTGTGAGGGAGATACGAATTTGTGGGCCGGTTTATTTGAGGTGGATGTACCCAATTGAGCGATACATGAAGATCTTCAAAGGGTATTCTAACAATCCATATAGACCTGAAGCTTCAATTGTTGAGCGGTATATTGCAGAAGGAGCCATAGAATTTTGTTCAGATTACTTGGCAAGAGTCGTACCTGTGGGTGTACCTAGAAATCGTCATGATGATAGGCTAAATGGTAAGGGAACTCGTGGTATTAGAATTCAAACAAAAGATCATGTAGAGTTGACCACCGCCCACTTGTATATTTTGAACAATACAGAAGAGGTTATTCCTTACATAGATGCGCATAAAGCAATGTTAAAGGACCTAAACCCCAAAATGGGTGAAAGGTGGTTGATGAAAGAGCATAACAACAACTTTATCAATTGGTTTCAAAGCAAAATATTTTCAAGTGACAATGCCTACGATACACTTGAAATGGCTAGCACATGGGCCTAGATATAATGTTATAACTTGGCAAGGGTATGACATTAACAAATACTCATTCTATACGAAGGCACAAGATGACAAAAGTACGGTCCGAGAATAGTGGAGTATCTATTGAGGCAACATCTATGCACTTTTCTAGTGCAAAGGACAAAAACCCCATCATAGCATCAATTAGTTACTTTGGAGTGATTGAGGAGATTTGGGAGGTCGACTATACTAAATTCAAAGTGCCTTTATTTAAATGTAAATGGGTTGATAGCAATACTGGTGTCCAAAGAGACCAAATGGGATTTACTTTGATTGATATAAACAAGATTGGTCATAAGGAAGAACCCTTCATAATGGCATACCAGGCAAAACAAGTGTTTTATGTCACTGATCCATCAAATGATAGGTGGTCAGTTGTCCTCAAAGGAAAAATGATTGATGTCACAAATGAGAATGGAGAAGAATTAGATGATTTTATTAACATTCAAAATTCACCACGGTTGCCTATTGCTATATCCCAATTGGAAGAGGACTTTGTTCATGCTACTCGCAATGACCATGATGAAGGCATATGGGAAAATATTAATACAATCTAAGTTATGTTTCTATTTATTTATTTTTTTAACATGTAATTGAGGAGACTTTGCATGTGTATTGATATAATTCTATGTTTTTTTCATTACAGGTAAATGGCATCTCCTCCACCATCTCCTCCACCATCTCCTCAGGCATCTGGAAAGACATTTTCCAGTAAGAGGAGTCGACAATCTACACGGTTGAAAGGCTTGACCGTTAGACACATATCTGGCCGGAAGTTATCCATTTACTGTTGATCCTAGGACTGGCAAGGTGTCAGGTCCCTTCGGTACCCAATTTAGTAGCTACTTGGGTACACTAGCTAGAGAGAAGGTATTTATTCTATTTCAAAGTTAATTTCATTTCAAATATATTGTTGATACTTATGTTGTTTATGTTGTGTAGATATCTATTCTCCATCCTACTTGGGATCATGTGGAGGAAGCTGTGAAGAACTTGTTATGGCAAGATCTTCTTGTAAGTATGTGTATTTAGTTGTTTATATTGTTTATACATTATTATCAATTGGTTAACTAAAACTTGTTTGCTACTTGTAGGAACACTTTGATTTAGTTAATTCTGAGGATGTGAGGAGGAAGATAATGACAATCATAGCAAAAATGTGGAGGCAGTTCAAGTCCACATTGACCACTAAATGGGTGTATGCTTGAGGACAAAGTTAGCAAGGGATTAACCCCTTGCCAAAGATATGGCATAGATGAGGACACTTGGAAGAAGTTTGTACATAGTAGGACTTGGTTCAGAGTGGGAGGTAATAGCTTATGGCTTAATTGACTTGAATATTTCATAATGAGTTGTGTATCTAATATTGTGTTCAATTATGTTGCGAGGAAAGAAGAAAAAAAGCAAAAGACATTCAAAGGAAGAATGTCGCCCCCACCTTCGTCTCGTGGGGAGTACGACTTATTGACTAAGAAGATGATGGAGGAGAAGAGTAGACTTCGACGAGTCGGAGTTAGCCTCTTCTGGTTTAAGCGAAGAGCAGATTCCTCCACCATCTCCTCCAAAACGTCACCAGAAGTGGAAGAGAGCGCGTACAAAGCCTTCGGTGACATGACGTCGTCTGGAAGCCCGAGAAATTGCTGCTCGGATTGTAAGTAAAAGAAGTTAATTTACTTTGAATTAGTTATATGTAACATGTTCATTAATAAAATTAACTTTTATAATGTAGGATGCCTTGGAGGAGCGAGTGTACACGGGGAACTTTCATCCCTTCTGGTCGTCGAGGATATCTTGACCACTTGCTATTGGACGACCAGAACATCCGAGGTCGTGTTCGAGCTGTTGGCCAAGGTGTGGGTGTCCGACGGTATTTTGGACCACCATCACGGGATATCCGCACCTCCACATCCCTGAGCCAAGAAGATATTGCTGCCTTGGAGATGGCTCTCACAGAGAAATTGACACCAGCCATCAGGGCAAAATTGGAGGAAGAGTTGACTCCTGCCATCAGCGCACGACTTGAGGAGACCATCACTGCACGTGTGCAGGAGCAGTTCTTGCGTATGACCTCCATGGGTACTTCATTTGCTGATGTTCATCGTCCATCAGGTGCATTTTCAACCACAAATTGGTACTTGACTTGTGTTTCTAAAATCTTAGTCCTTATTGGAATTTACTATATTTGTAGGTCCAAGAGTTAGCACAAAGGGCAGTTGTGCTGAAGCCACTATCGAGGTCACACCTGAGGTGGCATCTATTCATCCTGAATCCACAAAGGATGATCGATATGGCTTGTGGGTTGAGGTAGATGAAGGTCTAAGGCTAGTGGCCCATGGATCAGTTCATGAAGGGGCTTCAACCATCCACAATGTGCCTTTGGATCCTAACTTGGTCAAAGTAGTGGTTGAAAAGGTGGTTGGCACTGCGGCTAGTGTCCCTATCCCCACTGAAGAGGTGCGGACGGTGGGCCAAGCCCTTCAGACCTTCATTACTTGGCCCAGACATTTAGTTAGGTCAATAATGGCAAAGGTATGTATATGTATGGTTATAATACATCTAACACATAAATAAATTGATTTATTGTTTATGATTATATTTTATAAAATATGTAGGATGTTCGGCAGCCAAAAGACTTGGGTAAAGCTATTGCCACTCCTACTGCATCTAAGGAGAAGACACCGGTTGTGGAGACTTCTCCAAATCCAATTTTTGATCTCTTGTCTCTTTCCCCACAATTGTATCTGCAGTCATTCCCAGTTCCATGGGATTGTACATTATTTGGGATGGCTTCTAGCAATATCCCCCTATACATTTCCCACACTGATGCCCTGGAGATTGGGATGGGCAATCAATGTCTAAATATAGGCTGTTTTACAATTTTGGACATTGTAAGTTCATATCTTTCATGACTCTTTTCATTTTAGTAAATATATAAGCTATAAGTTCACTTAAATTGGCATATTTTAGGATGATGCACGAAATGATAGTGGAGCAGGGCATTGGTCATGTGTATGGATTCTTCGAGCCTCAATCCATACAAAAGTGCAGGAATAAGCGTGATCAAATTCTCGGTTACATGCGAGAATTGGATGACTTGTTTCTAAAAGAGATATTTACCTTGGAGCATACCATCATTCGTAAGTTATCCCAGCCTCTTCGGTTTTACACAAGTTTTTTTAATAGATTCTAATCATGTGTATATACAAAAACCACTGGCAACTATTAGTTATTTGTCCAAAGCAGAATCTTGTGTGTTAGTTCTGCTCATTGGGAAGAAAACCGGACATGGAGCTAAAAATATTGTAAACGAGTAAGTATTTATTATATTATGTCTAAACATCTTGATTATTCTATTTCTAAGCCCCTTCTTTTCAATATATAGTGCTTTAAAGGTTTGTAGTACATTAGATGGAAAACACACAAGTAAAAGCACGACTCCCAATTGGAATTTTATCAAAGTAAGTAGCTTTTATATATATTATACTATCTATTAATTTACGTTCAAATTTAATAGTTATTTTTAACATATTTACTCATTTTTAGTGTAACAAACAAAATGGAGGCTACGAGTGCGGCTACTATGTAATGTATTGGATGTGGCTCATCATTTTTGGTAGCATTCAGGATAGTTGGGACGAGGTAAGTTGACATTTGCTATTATATTCAATTCCTTTATTTTTATTGCTTAGGGTTTACCATTCTATTATTGTGAACTTCTTACAGGCATTTAAAGATATAGAACCTTTGCCTATGGATACTATAGACATGGTTATAAACAAATGGGCAGAAAAGTTTGTACAAGTAGTTAGGAATAATAGGATTGATTGATAATTTTTGTGTATTATGTACATAATGTGGCTTGGACTGAGATTTTTGTGTATTGTGTAAATATATAGTGATTAGGTGAAAAGACCTGGTTGAGATTTTTGTATATTGTGTATATATTGTGTAAATCTGGCTTGGACTGAGATTTACGGATTCGAGATTTATAGCGAGGTCGTGTATGGTAGCACAAAAGCAGAACAAATTTTTTTAAAAAAAAGGGATATTCTACATCGGTTATTGCATTAACCGACGTTGTAACGTCGATCGCTTGAGCGAAACGTCGGTCGCTTGAGCGAAACAGCACACGAGAGTCCCCTTTGTTTGAAGGCTTCGTCGCTCAAGCGAGTACACGGTTGCTTGAGCGAGAAAGGACTTTCAACGTCGGTTAGTTCAATGTCAGACGTAGAAATGAGTAAATTCTACGTCGGTTATTGAACTAACCGACGTTGAAAGTCCTTCTCGCTCAAGCGACTGGTGTACTCGCTTGAGCGAAACAGCACCCAAGAGTCCCCTTTGTTTGAAGGCTTCGTCGATCAAGCGAGTACACCGGTCGCTTGAGCGAGAAAGGACTTTCAACGTCGGTTAGTTCAATAACCGACGTAGAATTTACTCATTTCTACGTCGGACATTTGCTTAACCGACGTAGATGTCTAACACTTTCAACGTCGGGTATTACGAGCCGAGCGTAGAATCCTTTGACATTCAACGACGCCTTGATTCAACGACGTCATTGGAACCGAGCGTTGAAAGCCTTCTACACCCGACGTTGAATGCTCATTCTGCAGTAGTGTATAAATATGAAAATAAATTAATAGATAATCATATATTATAAGATTCTTATTGAAATATTTACAAGTAATCATTTATACATTTTTAATGTTAATTATTACTTTAATGATATCATTATGTATAACTTAGTAATTAGGTATATTGATTGGTGAAATGATTTAAAAGAGAAAATATTTTTATTTAATGTAATTAATGTAAAAATCCAACTAAGTACACAAGTTCTCCCAACTCAAAGTCTAATTTGAGTGTTATAGATTAACTTAAGTAGTAAAGATATTACCAAACTTATATTTTAATGTACCAACCTCATCATATTATTTATGTTTGCATGGATAATAACACCTAATGTTAATCTTTTCACTTTCTTTTCATAGGTTATGATTGTTTTTTACATGCATTAATGAGGTACAAATTCTTTGTCACCCATCACAGGTTTTTCCTTAATAGTTTTTCCCAATGTTTAGGTAAATGCATCGAATTTGAATCATTTGTGTTTGTATCATTCGGTTTTTTTCTATCGTGCTTATCTTCTTTAAGTTTTTCTTCTTCGAAACTTCTTTCATCCTAGGTACGTTTGATTTTTCAATCCTTTTGATATTATGTTTTCTTCTGATTTAGGTTCCTCTAGTGATTCCAGTGGTTTCGTCTATGCTAAACCATTAGTGGGTGGCCAAGACAACTTAATTATAACTTCCTTTTTGTTTGTAATTGTTTTTCTTGACTTTGAACAATGTATTTCATTTTCAAATTTGAACTTTCATTATGTTGCATATCTTGGGCTTTATAACTAGGATATCAGTATCAATCGAAACTCATATCAATTTGACTTGTATGAGTGTATAAACTCAAACTGAAACAAATTTATAAACGATTGTATCAACTTATTATATTCATCAATACGAATCGCGACAACTCTGTCTTATTAGTTTTTACTATATAATTATGACAAGTTGCAATAGTTTTACCCTTTCATACTAGTTTTATTCCAATGGCATCACACCTATTGGTTGTCTATTGATTGCTTTCCCAAGAGGATGGTTAGCAAACTATGGATGTTGACTAAATTTCATCATCCTTGTGGAAGTTCTTTGATTGAGACCTACAATTTGCAATGAAGATAGGCATCTCTTTGAGGGTCACTAAGAAAGATGTGTATACCTCGATAAAGACTTTTTGCCTCTTAAATGATTTCATGAAGCACTAATGAAGGAATTTGTTATTAATGAAGTGCACAAGAGCATAATTGGTTAAGGCTAGAAATTTATCTGAGGTTGAAAATGAAAGCAATAAGGGGGAGATTGACGACAATGTGAAACATGTCCCTATATTCTCAAGAGATGATTTTGATGATGATTCAAGTCAACAACATTCAAGACTCAAGCAAGTCAAATATATGATTATTCAAATCATTCCAAGATGATTCCTGAAGATTAGATAGATTTTTAGAATACTGGATATGGAGGTACAAGTTGATGAAGTGATATTATGCATAAGCCTCCAAAGCACAAGTGTGACAAAATTTTGTAACATGACATTTTTCACTGTCATAATCGATTATGTGAGGGTCATAATTGATTATATCAGCAAATAAACTTAATATGACATTTTTCACTGTCTTAATTGATTATATAAGTATCATAATCAATTACATTAGTGTCATAATCGATTATGTGAGGTTCATAATCGATTATGTCATCAAATGAAGCATTTGTTTTGAAATACATGGTCATAATCGATTATATAAGTGACATAATCGATTATGTAAGTGTAATAATCCATTATGATGCATCAGAAATGAACAATTGATTTTTCCCCATCATAATCGATTATGCTGAGATGATAATCGATTATGGCAGTTTCAAAATTTGAAAAATAAATTTGGTTTGAAGAATTATAGTTGTTAGGAACTTCCTGATTTCTTTCTATATATTTATTATTGAGCAACAACTATTTTGGATTCATTTTCTGATGCTATTTTCCTATTTAAATGAGTTTTGATGAAAAACAAAAAATATGCAATTACAGAATTCGAAAATTCAATTTACATTCAATCAGTTTTGAGAAAAGAATTCTGAGTAAGGCAATAAAGCACTTTTAGGTTTTTTGAGAAAACTTTTTCATACTTCCTTCTGGACTTTCACTGTCAATCACACTGTGTTCTTGGAGTTATCAGTATAAATTCTAGGGAGGTGTTCATCCTTTGTGTGTTGGTTGCAAATGAGGTGTTTCTCATCCTTTGATTTGTTCAGAGGAGGTGTTCATCCTTAGTGGGATTCTAGGGAGATGTTCATCCTTAGTAGGTTTCTAAGGAGGTGATTTTCTTTTTAATTAGTTTACTCTTTACTGGTTTCTCTGCTGAGTTAATTGTAATTTGTAAACTGAATTTTAAAGATAGTGAATTAGGGTCATTCTTGTGTTAAAGGTGACTAGGAAGCTGGATGTAGGGTTGGCTATACCAGAACCAGTATAAATTACTGTGTGCTCTTCTCTCTTCACTTTATGACTCTTGGTTTTTGTTTTACCTATATCTGTGCGCTTGTATTTTACCCTATATCTTCCTAATTATATTATCACTTTCGTTTTATCTGTGTTCAAACTCAATTTAATAAATTATTGACATCTTAAATAAATTTTAATTTGACATCTATTTTAATTTGTGCATCTATTCACCCCCCCTCCCTCTAGATGCAATTTGTCTAACAAGTGGTATCAAAGCTTGGTTAGATAAATTATTTCTAAAAGATCGGTCAGGATGTCTATTGTAACATCTCAATTTCTGTAATTAATTATTTGCTTAAGTTCCTATAAATTATTATATAAATATTATGTAAACTTTTTTTGAGAAGAAAGGATATGTTAAAAATAATAATAATAATAATAATAATAATAAAAAAAAAAACAAAAAGAGAAAAAAGAGAAGGTCGGTGATGTACCAGTGACCTTAATACATTTGAATTAAGGCAGTGAAGAATTTAATTGAGGCGGTGAAGAATTTAAATTAAGGAGATGAAGAAACTTGGAGAAGAAATTAAGTCGGTGGAGAGGTATATAAATAGAAGAAACCCTGTAGGAAAATCATACAAAATCAAAAACCCCTCCAACACCAAAAGCCATGACCAATTTGAAGAATAAGAGAGAGTCACCAAATTAAGAAGAAAAATAAGAGAGAAAGGAGGAAAAGAGGAGAGTCAGAAGATCTTAGAGAAGTAAGGTATAAATTAGATGTTTAACTTTATCATATGAATGTCTGATTTTGAAGATAATTGATAATTGCTTACTGTTTTACAAAGTTTGAAATTTTGATGAAATTCTTGAAATTAAGGATGAATTACTTGGTAAGATTGTTGTTTTTGAATCAAATAGGATAGGTTTCCTATTTAATTTGAGTTTGGAATTAGTTTGATTGATTGATATGTGAGAATTTGAAATCTGAAGAAACTGAATTTCGTTACTGGGCGAAGATTGAAGAAAAAGGAAATGATGGGAATTTTTGAAATTAAAAATAAATTATATATTAAAATTGTTGTTTTTAACTTAAATTGAATATGTTTAGGGTTTAATTTGAATTTGGAACTAATTTTGTTGTCTGAAACTAGAAAATTTGAATCTAAAATGTTGGAAATGACGTACTTGGAAGTGCGGAAGAAGAAAGGAACAAGGTGAGAATTTTTTAAAAAGATCAAGGGCAAAATAGTAATTTCACATCTTAGGGACATAAATGAAATTTCAAAAAAGATTAAGGGTATAATGGTAATTTAATAGTGATTTTAGGACATGGATGGAATAATAGGAAATGTTCAAGGGTAAAATGGTCATTTTACAACCTAGGGACATAAATGGAATTTTGAAAAAGGTTAAGGGTATAATCGAGACAAAGTCAAATAGTATATTACGACCTCTTTGTTTACTAGGAAAATGAGTCAGAAAAAGTTCTAATTTGAGGATAGTGCCTTCATCAAAGTTATAGGTTATTGTCTTGTCTTTCCAACACAATTGGAATCATCTTAAAAGGAGGTATGGAACTCGAGATATGGAGAAAATACTGAACCCAACGAAATAGATTATTAATAGAAATTGTCTTGTTTAAAGCAACTATGAATTGTAATTGAAGTTTTGAATATATGAATGAGATGTTTCTAAGTACTTAATTGATGATAGGTTGTTTTGTTTCATACAAGACATAAACATAGTGCATGAAATGTTTTCTGGAAGTCATATAAAAGTTTTTACAGAAAAGTATTTGGAAATTTCTATTAAGTTGCTACCAAGGACGATTGGTAGTAATAATAATGTGCAAAACAGAATTTTTGAAATATTTTTGTGAGTCATTTTCTTAAAAATTTACTATCAAGAGCATCTGGTAGCGGAATATGACGACGAAAATGTAGGCCAAATGAGATAGAGAATGTATGAGAATGAATGATTAAGAATCGAGCTACCAGTATCTCTGATAGTAAATGGGGGAGTAGAATAGGTAAGACAGGACCTCTGGTCTATGGGGTTGGACCTCTCTTCTAGGGAGTGTTTGGGCATGGGCAATCCCATAAGTGGCCAGTCTTTATTTGATTATGTGTCATGGTAGCCTACCGGGTGCACTGACACTTTGACTACTGTCTACTTGTTTGCGTTTATTGGGACATTGCCGAATCACTGGACAGGGTGATGTTAAGCTTTAGTTCCAGTAGACACTCATATGAGTCTCCATGGAGCACTGAGTCAATTTTGATTTTTAGATTTTGAGTCAAAAGCATGATTTTCAAGTTTTACGTTTTGAGTCACATGTGCATATGATAAACATATTGCATGATGAAATTGTAGATTATTCATGATTTGTATGATATTCTTTATTATGTTTCCATGATTGATTTATTTGTTTCTCATAATTAATTTTCGAATTAAATTATATATGGTTGTATATTTATATGTAGTTATGAACTTATTATGAAGGAATGTTTCATTGTTTGATTTTATCGTATGAATGTTTGCTTTGTTTGCTTTGGGTAAAATTAAATGTCTAACTCTATAAATATTTTCAATCACAGATGTTGGTGACGTGTGGTGCAGGAACGTTGAATTCAAGAGATAGATGTTAGATGCAAAAAAAAATCCAGAGCATAGGTTGGGGATTGTATAATAAATAAGTATGACTTTATAAAAAACTTCACTTAAAATTTTCTATTACTTGTGATATATTACTAAATTATATAAGAAATTAGGATTAATAAATGTAATCTGGAAGGGTGTTACATTAGTGGTATAAGAGTTCTGGTTATGCATCTTTAGGACTTGTAAGTGTAGGTCCATTAGGTGGAAGATCATTAGTTCTTTGTTGAATTGTGTTAAATTGTTTGAGATTGAGTATGATTTTTCTGATTTTTGCATGATATTATATAATTAGAACATTTTAGAATAGATATTAATAAAAATTAAATATACTATAGTTAGAAAATGTCACCTAGACGTGATCTTATGGCCGATGTGGCACAAGCTATGCGAGAAATGGTTGCTGCCTTAACTCAACAAGCTTTGGCTCAACAACAAAACTCTGTGGATAAAACTACCTTAGCTGACTTTAAGAAAAAAAGATCCACCCCATTTTAGAGGTGAATATGATCCTGAAAAAGCGGAAGAATGGGTTCAAATACTTGAGGATATTTTGTAGCTATGGAATGTCCAGATGAGGGGAGAGTTTCCCATGCTAGTTTTCAACTTTAGGGTGATGCTAAAGTGTGGTGGAAGGCAACCCAAAGAATGTTAGAGAGTAGAAGAGAAATAGTTATGTGGGAGTTATTGAAAACGGTGTTTTTGGAGAAATATTTCCCCACTAGTGCTAGAAATGCAAAACAGGTGGAATTTAATAAACTTTATCAAGGAAACATGACAATTTCAGAATATGTTGCAAAATTTGAGTCCTTGGCAAAATATTGTAGATATCTACAGCTTACTTCTGACAAAGAATGGAAATGTAGAAAGTTTAAAGGAGGACTCAGATATGAAATTAAGAGGGCAGTTACTCCATTAGGTATTAAAGCTTTTCTTGATTTAATGGATAGATGTAAGATAATAGAGGATATGGATCGAGTTCAAAGAAGTAGAAATATGGGAAATGCTAATAAGGAAGGTGTAGGCCAAGGAGAACCAATACGAAAAGGAAAATTTGTTCAACCTCAAAAACCATATAATAGACCCCTACTATCACAATCTAAAGAATATGGAGGGACAGGATCCAATGGAGGTAATAATAAACCATTCCAACAACCACAATTGACCTTGAAATGTGGAAAGGGTCATTTGACCAAAAATTGTTCTTTATTGAGCCAAGTGTGTTTTACTTGTGGGAAACCAGGTCACTTAACTAGAGATTGCCCTACCAACAAAGTAATGGTATCAAAAGAAGTTTCATTTAAAAGTGAAATTCAAAAGTACATGATTTCCACTACGGAAGGAAAAATAGAGAAAATTTGTATAATCTCTACTCTAATAGTAAATGAGTATCCTGAAGTATTTCCTGATGATGTTCCTGGGCTACCACCTGAAAGAGAGATAGAATTTTGTATAGAATTGATGTTGGGTACTAGACCTATTTAAATACCACCTTATAAAATGTCACCTTTAGAATTTATTGAACTTAAGAAACAATTAGAAGAATTATTAGAGAAACAATTTATTAAACCAAGTGTATCACCTTGGGGAGCCCCAGTGTTGTTAGTTAAAAAGAAAGATGGAAGTTCTAGGTTGTGTAGATTTCATTTACCTAGAATAAATTATTTAATGGATCAACTTAGAGGAGCTACTATACTCTCTAAAATAGACTTAAGATTTGGATATCATCAAATAAGAGTTAGAAAGGAAGATATACCTAAGATTGTATTTAGAACTAGGTATGGACATTATGAATATCAAGTAATGCCTTTTGGAGTTACTAATGCCCCTGTCGTCTTTATGGACTATATGAATAGGGTATTTAGACCTTGTTTGGATAAATTTGTAATAGTATTTATAGATGATATATTGATATATTCTAAAACTAGAGAGGAACATGAAAATCATCTTAGAATAACTTTACAAACTCTGAAGGATAAACAATTATATGCAAAATTGTCTAAGTGTGAGTTTTGGTTGGAGGAAGTAAAATTTTTAGGACATTTTATTTTTAAAGAAGGAATAAGTGTAGACCCTTCAAAAGTAGAAGCTAAAATACAATGGGAACAACCTAAAAGTATAATAGAAATTAGAAGTTTCTTAGGACTAGCCGGATATTCTAGAAGATTTATAGAAGGATTTTCAAGAATAACAGGACCCTGAACCCAATTAACTAGAAAAAAAATCAGCCTTTTATTTGGAGCTTAAAATGTGAAAATAGTTTTTAAGAATTAAAGCGTAAATTAACCACTTCTCTAGTATTAGTGTTACCCAACCCCACAGAACTTTATAAAGTATATTGTGATGCATCATATCAAGGATTAGGTTGTGTATTATGTATTAATGCAAAATAAGAAAGTAGTGGCTTATGCTTCTAGACAACTAAGACCACATGAAAGAAATTATCCCACGCATGATTTGGAATTAGTAGTTATAGTGTTTACTTTAAAAATTAGGAGACATTATCTATATGGATCTAGGTTTGATGTCTATAGTGATCATAAGAGTTTGAAATATTTATTTGATCAAAAAGAGTTGAATATGAGACAAAGAAGATGGATCAAATTTATAAAAGATTATGATTTTCAGTATCATCCAGGAAAAGTGAATGTAGTAGCGGATACCTTATGTAGGAAAATTGTTCATGTTTCAACTATGGTGATTAAAGAAATGGAATTGATATAACAATTTTAGAGATTTGAATTTATACACTATTAGTGAAAATGATAGAATATAATTAGGAATGATTTCTATTAATAATGAGTTTCTATATAAAATAAGAGACAAACAAAGAGATGATGAGCTTATATTGGAAAAGAGACAATTAATAAGGACTAATAAAGCTGAAGACTTTAATTTAGGAATGGATGATATATTAAGATTTAAACATAGAGTATGTGTGCCAGATGATAAAGAAATTAAGGACTTAGTTTTAGAGGAAGGACATAAAATTAAATTAAGTATACATCCTGGAGTTACTAAAATGTATAAGGATTTGAAAGAAATGTTTTGGTGGCCTGGAATGAAGAAGGATGTAGTAGAAACTTGGAGAAGAAACTTGGAGAAGAAATTAAGTCAGTGGAGAGGTATATAAATAGAAGAACCCGTGTAGGAAAATCATGCAAAATCAAAAACCCCTCCAACACCAAAAGCCACGGCCAATTTGGAGAATAAGAGAGAGTCACCAAATTGACAAGAAAAATAAGAGAGAAAGGAGGAAAAGAGGGGATTCAGAAGATCTTGGAAAAGTAAGGTATGGGTTAGATGTTTAATTTTATCATACAAATGTCTGATTTTGAAGATAATTGATAATTGCTTCCTGTTTTGCAAAGTTTGAAATGTTGATGAAATTCTTGAAATTAAGGATGAATTACATGATAAAATTGTTGTTTTTGAGTCAAATAGGATAGGTTTCATGTTTAATTTGAGTTAGGAATTAGTTTGATTGATTGATACGTGAGAATTTGAAATCTGGAGAAACTGAATTTGGTTACTAGGCAAAGATTGAAGAAAAGGGATATGGTGGGAATTTTTGAAAAAGATTAATTTTTGAAATTAAAGATAAATTATATATTAAAATTGTTATTTTTAACTTAAATTGAATATGTTTAGGGTTTAATTTGAATTTGGAATTAATTTGGTTGTCTAAAACTGGAAAATTTGGAATCTGCAATGTTAGAAATGGCGTACTGGAAGTGAGGAAGAAGAAAGGGACAAGGTGGGAATTTTTGAAAAAGATCAAGGGCAAAATAGTTATTTCATATCTTAGAGACATAAATAGAATTTCGAATAAGATTTAGGGTATAATGGTAATTTAATAGTGATTTCAGGACATGGATGGAATAATAGGAAATGTTCAAGGGTAAAATAGTCATTTTCAGGACATGGATAAATAATAGGAAATGTTCAAGGGTAAAATGGTCATTTTACACTCTAAGGACATAAATGGAATTTTGAAAAAGGTTAAGGGTTAATCGAGACAAAGCTAAACAATATATTACCACCTTTTTGTGTTACTAGGAAAATGAGTCAGTAAACATTCGAATTTAAAAATAGTGTCTTCATCAAAGTTATAGGTTATTGTCTTCTATTTCCAACACTATTAGAATCATCTTAAAAGGAGGTCTAGAACTCGAGATATGGAAAAAATACTGAACTCTACGAAATAGATTATGAATAGAAATTGTCTTATTTAAAACAACTATGAATTGTAATTGAAATTTTGAATATATGAATGGGATGTTTCTAAGTACTTAATTGATGATAGGTTGTTTTGTTTCATACAAGACATAAACATAGTGCATGAAATGTTTTCTGGAAGTCACAGAAAAGTTTTTACAGAAAAGTATTTGGAAATTTCTATTAAGTTGCTAACAAGGACGGTTGGTAGTAATAATAATGTGCAAAATATAATTTTGGAAATATTTCTGTGAGTCATTTTCTTAAAAATTTACTATCAAGAGCATCTAGTAGCGGAATATGACTATGAAAATGGTCGGCCAAATGAAATAGAGAATGTATGAGAATGAATGATTGAGAATCGAGCTACCAGTATCTCTAATAGTAAATGGGGGAGTAGAATGGGTAAGACAAGACCTCTGGTCTATGGTGTTGAACCTTTTGTCTAGGGAGTGTTTGGGCATGGGCAATCCCATAAGTGGTCAGTCTTTATTTGATTATGTGTCGTGGTAGCCTGTCGGGTGCACTGACACTCTAACTACTGTCTACTTGTTCGCGTTTAGTGGGTAATTGTCAAATCATCGGATAGGGTGAAGTTAAGCTTTGGTTCCACTAGACACTCATATGAGTCTCCATGGAGCACTGAGTCAATTTTGATTTTTAGATTTTGAGTCAAAAGCATAATTTTCAAGTTTTACGTTTTGAGTCACATGTGCATATGATAAACATATTGCATGATGAAATTGTAGATTATTCATGATTTGTATGATATTATTTATTATATTTCCATGATTGATTTATTTGTTTCTCATAATTAATTTTCGAATTAAATTATATATGGTTGTATATTTATATGTAGTTATGAACTTATTATGAAGGAATGTTTCATTGTTTGATTTTATCGTATGAATGTTTGCTTACTTTGTTGTGGGTAAAATTAAATGTCTAACCCCATAAATATTTCAATCCCAGATGTTGGTGACGTGTGATGTAGAAATGTAGAATTCAAGAGATAGATGTTAGATGCAAAAAAAAATCCAGAGCATAGGTTAGGGATTGTATAATAAATAAGTATGACTTTATGAAGAACTTCACTTAAAATTTTCTATTACTGTGATATATTACTAAATTAGATAAGAAAGTAGGATTAATAAATGTAATCTGGAAGGGGGTTACATCTATGCAGAATTAGGTTTACAGGGAAGAAGCCTCATTAAACAGACCACCATTATTTGAAGGAGAAGACTATTAATTTTGGAAGGCGAGAATGAAAATATTTTTACAAACACTAGATTATGGTGTTTGGGATGTTGTACTCAACGGTTCCTACATTCTGATGAGAATAACAGAGTCTGGAGTTGTTCCAAAGACTTTTGACCAATAGACACCGAATGAAAACAAGCATGCCCAATATGATGTAATAGCCCAAAACGTACTCGTAATGAATTTTTCAGGGTCTCACAATGCAAGACGACAAAAGAAATATGAGACACTCTTGAAGTGACACATGAAGGAATAAATGAAGTAAAGCGAGCATATAAGAACACACTCATCCAGGAGTATGAATTGTTTCAAATGCAACAGAATGAAAGCATCACGGATTTCTAGACACAGTTCACACATATAGTAAATCACTTGAAAGTATTAGGAATGAGTTTTGACAATGAGGAGTTGAACACAAAGGTATTGAAATTCTTAGACAGGAATTGACAACCAAATGTCACTGTTATTACAGAATCAAAGGATCTCACAAAATGAATATTTCTACTCTATTTGGAAAGTTGCGAGAGCATGAGATGGAACTACAAAGGTTAAAGAACGGTAAACAGAACCAAGTCAAGATGATAGCTCTAAATGCAGTAAAAACTTCATAGGATGAAAGTGAAAATGAAGGTAAGTTTTCGGATTCCGATATATCTCTTTTGTTAAAAAGTTTACTCGGTTTATGAAGAATAGGAAAAAGAGACAGCAAAAAAAAAAGGAGAAAACCAATAGGCACGAGTGCTATGGACGTGGAAAGCTTGGTCATATCAAACCAGACTGTCCGGAACTTAAGAAAGAGAAGAAATATGTGAAAGAGAAGAAGAAAGAGAAGAACAATATCTATAAGAGCAAACGCAAAGCTTATATTGGTTGGGAGGATAATGATTCTTCAACAACACAAGAGAGTTCTTCCGAAAGCAGTGATAGAGAAGAAGAAGCAAATTTTTTTTTGATAACAAAGAGTGATGATGAAGCCTCATCACAAGAAACCTCATCACAAGTAAGTAGCATAACGTTCTTAAATACATATGATGAGTTGCTTGAAGCCTATCAATAAATGTTTGAACATCTTGAAAGACTAGCTAAGAAACATACTGCACTTAAACAAAAGTTTCATGCATTAGAAAACTCTGTTAGTATTCTTGAAAAAGAAAATGAGTGCTTAAAGAAAGATGTCGAGAAATTTTAAACTTTGTCTAAAAATAAAGAAGTAGATAATCCTTGCCAAAATTGTAATCTTTTAGAAAATGAGATTTTCAAGTTAAAGAAAATAATGAATGATTTGTTCAAATCTTCTGCCAATCTTGACTCTATGTTAGGTTATAAAAGAGTGGATTCTAGCAAAGCTAGATTTGGTTACGAACCCAAGGAAAGTCTAAAGCCTCATAAAACTATTTTTGTGAAAGAGACAAGAAAAACAGATGAAAATCCAATTTTAAGAACTTTAAGAAACTCATTTAGACCTCTTCAAAGAAAACCAACATGTTTTTATTACATGAAATTAGGTCATACATCAAATAGATGTTACATAAAACATTTTGGCATATATAATGGCTAATATGAATGGGTGCCTAAAGGAACAAAGCATTTATACATGTCTAGATTATAGTTTGAGCATCTAATAGATTATGAATTTTTGAAAAAAAATTCTTGTTGTTATAATCGATTATGACATCACCATAATCGATTATGATGGGTCAAATGTGATACTGATGAATTTTTTTGTTGTGATAATCGATTATTTTATTTTTGTATGTGTTGTGATAATCGATTATGTTGTCTTCTAGAGTGCAATTCCTTGTTGTCATAATCGATTATGTTAATCTTGTATTTGTTGTGATAATCGATTATGTTGTCTTCTAGAGTGAAATTTCTTGTTGTCATAATTGATTATGTTGATTCTGAAGGTGCTGTGATAATCGATTATGACAAAAAACTTTTGAAAGTTTGAAAAAAAAAATTAATTACATCATGGTTCTATTCTTTTATCCTTAGTCTTTTGGCAGAGACTTGTGATTCTACTAACTTTTTTAGGACCCAAAGATGATGAAAGTGTACCTAGATTTGTATGTTGATATTGCAGGTGATTATCAAGGATAAGAAATCAATGCAAGTTATTGGAGCTAAATGGGTGTACAGGAACAAGCTAGATGAGCAGGGAAATATTACAAAGAATAAGGCAAGATTGGTTGCAAAAGGATATAGTCAAGAAGAAGGAATTGATTATGATGAGACATATGCACTAGTAGCAAGATTGGAAGTTATTCGGATTCTACTAGCCTATGCATCTATCATGAAATTAAAATTATATCAAATGGATGTAAAGAGTGTGTTCTTAAATGGATACATCAAAGAGGAGGTGTATGTGTGTCAACCTCTTGTCTTTGAATATTATCAATATCCAGATCATGTTTATAAATTAAAGAAAGCTCTGTACAGACTCACAAAAGCACCTAGGTCATGGTATGAATGTCTACGCAATTTTTTGGACTGCAAATCAAACAGAAGACCGATGGCATCTTCATTTCACAATCAAAGTACTGCACTGAATTAATCAAGAAATTTGAATTAGAACATTCAAAGGAAGCAACTGCTCCAATGACAACATTTTGCTATCTAGATCAAGACGAAAAATGTAAGGCAGTTGACCAATCCAAATATAGAGGTATGATCAGTTCCCTACTTTATCTTACAACAAGTAGACCTAATACTATGCGTAGTATGTGTGTGTGTGCTAGATTTCAGCCTAATTCTAAGGAGTCACATTTAGTTGTTGTTAAGAGAATATTTAAATACTTAAAAGGAACTAGATCATTTGGCCTTTGGTATCCCTTAGGAGCTTCACCTAGCATTATAAGATATTCAAATTTAGATTATGGAGGATGTAAACTGGACAAGAAAAGTACAAGTGGGACATGTCATCTACTTGGTTGTTCACTTGTTTCTTGGCATTCTAATAAATAGTCTTGTGTTGCTCTATCCACAACTAAAGTTGAGTATATAGCTACAAGTAGTTGTTGTGCCCAAGTTCTATGGATGAAGCAGCAGTTAGAAGATTACAACATTTTCCTAGATCATATTCCTTTAAAATGTGATAGTACTAATGCAATAAATCTTACTAGGAACCCTATCATGCATTCTAGGACTAAGGATATAGAGATTAGACATCATTTTATTAAAGATCATATTAAAAAAGGAGATTTCATAATAGAATACATAGATACCACCCATCAGTTAGTTGATATCTTTACTAAACCATTACCTAGAGATAGGTTTTATGAGCTAAGACGGGCCTTGGGTATCCTCGATATTGCTTCCTTAATATGATGTTCTTCTCTATGACACTTTGTGATGCATTATCTTCTCTGCCTTGGTTTATGTGCTAATCTGTGCAAATTTGTGCTAAATTTCCCTTACAATATTTTTCATAATTATCAATGAAACAGGGAGAGATTTTGATAATATTAATCTATGTGAAACAGGGGGAGATTTTCTTCTCTTATAATATTTTTTTATTATCAATGAAATAGGGGGAGATTTTTTTATGAATTAAAATCTATATGAAATTCATTCCTAATTCTGAATTAAACAGGGGGAGTTAGGAGAAGTTTTACTCAGATGAGTTAGGGGGAGCTTTGTTATTAACATATCTAGGGGGAGTTTAAATATACTGTGCTAATCTAGGTTAATCTGTGTTACACTATACTGTGCAAATTTGTGCTAATCTTGAGTTGGCTACATAGAGTCAAGCATTTTAATTCATTTCAGGTGTTTCCTTGATCATCATAAAAAAGGGGGAGATTGATGGCAATGTAAACCATGTGCCTACATTCCCAAGAGATGATTTTGATGATGATTCAAGTCAACAACATTCAAGACTCAAGCAAGCCCAAGATATGATTATTCAAACCATTCAAGATTCAAGCAAGTCCAAGATAAAGCCTGAAGACTAGTTAGAGTCTTAGAATACTGGATATGGAGGTACAAGTTGATGAAGTGGTATTATACATAAGCCTCCAAAGCACAAGTGTGATAAAATTTTGTAACATAATATTTTTCACTGTCATAATCGATTATGTGAGGGTCATAATCAATTATATCAGCAAATGAACTTCATATGACATTTTTCACTATCTTAATTGATTATATAAGTATCATAATTTATTACATTAGTGTCATAATCGATTATGTGAGGTTCATAATCGATTATGTCATCAAATGAAGCATTTGTTTTGAAATAAACAGTCATAATCGATTATATAAGTGGCATAATCGATTATATAAGTGACATAATCGATTATGTAAGTGTAATAATCGATTATAATGCATCAGAAATAGAAAAACGATTTTTTCTTTGTCATAATCAATTATACTGGTAACATAATCGATTATGGCAGTTCAAATTTGAAAAATATATCCGTTTTTGAAGACTAAAAGTTTTTGGATATATCCTGATTTTTCTCTACGAGATTATTAATGACCAATGACTATTTTCTGATGTTATTTTCCTATTTAAGTGAGTTTTGATGAAAAATAAAAAATACACAATTACAGAATTCGAAAATTCAATTTACATTAAATCAGTTTTGAGAAAAGAATTTTGAGCAAGGCAATAGAGCACTTTTAGGTTTTCTGAGAAAACTTTTTCACACTACAAGAAAAAACAGTTATAGCGACCGACAAATTCAGTCACTAAGGTCAAAAAATCGATCGTTAATCAAGTAGCGACCAAAATTAGCGACTTAAATGCGTCGTCACAAAAGGCCAAGTCGCTAATGCGTGAGTGACCAATAAGGTGGTCGCTAAATAATTCGATCACTTATTCCTTAGAGACCAAAATAGCGACCAAAATTAATATATTAAAACGGTCGCTAAATCGGTGGCAAAGTAAAAAAAATAGCAACCGATTATATCGGTCGCTAATATATTAATTGAATTATGTAAATAATAATTTAAATCAGTTGCTAAATCGGTCGCAAAAATAGCCACCAGAATTAAGATATTAAATCGGTAACTAAATTGGTGGCAATGTTAAAAAAAATAACGACCGATATAATCGGTCGCTAATACATTAATTGAATTATTTAAATAATAATTTAAATTGGTCGCAAAAATAGTCACACAATAATTTTGGTCACTAAATTTCAATTGTATATTATAATATATTTCTAGCGACCGAAAATTTGGTCGCTAATCTAACCAAAACTGGAATTTGTTTTTTTAATTTTGTATATCCAATTTTCCAGAATTTGTAACTATTTAATTGATCCAAAATTTTAATCATCATAAATAGTAAATGTTATCATCCCTGAATATTAATCATCCTAAATTTTAATCATCCAATAAAATATTCTAATCAACCTTACAAATTTTCAATTTATGAATGAATGTCATCAAAGAGAACACAAGTGAAAACTTAAGAACTAAAGTCAAATTATTCAAATAATAATAGGAACATTTCAAAGTCATGCAAGCACTCAAGATTCAAAGTCATAACTGATGAGCCATTATTTTCTCCCATTTTCTTACCTTTCCGTACTTATCTTAATTGGTGCATTGTGCTTAATTGTCTAATATTAGTGCATTTTCATTGATTGGGCTTCCTTGGGCCATTATTCTGAATTTTGATTAATTTAGCATTTATTGGTCTAATTTTCATTTCTAATTATTTTTAGGTATTTTTGGTGAAGCAATTTTGGAGCTTGGACATTAATCTTAAGATGAAGAGAGTTTTCACGTCACCTGCCACGTCATTGCCACGTCGCTACCACATCACCTGCCACGTCATTGTTGTCTTTTTCATTTTCTTTTATTTTGTAATTTTATTGGGTCAGATTCTTTTTGGGCCCAACTGGTCTGGTGAAGGAAGGGGGATTCTAGGTTTAAGTTTCCATGAAGCTAGAGAGGGGAGCGACAACCATTTGTAGGGTTTTTCACATTTTGTTCTCATGTTGGTTTTCTCTGCACTTTAATTTGGACTGCTCAAGACTCATTGATAGGTGAATATGGTTCAATTTCGTTTTCTACTGCCATGAAAGTTTGCATTCTTTCACTTCTATTGCAATTTTCATTTGTGTAGTTCAGTTCAGCCCAATCTTGTATTTCAATTTCTGCTGCAATCCATTTTGCTATTCTGTTGTTCCATCTTGTAATTTCATTGTAATTTCGTGTTAATGGACAACCACCACATTTTCTGATATTCTTTTTGTTCTTTCTTGGGATTAGATTCACGAAAGCATCCATCATTTGGTATTTTACGTTTTGTTCTTCTTCTTCTCTGCACTGGATTTTGTTTTTATGTTTTCTGCTGCATTTCTGAATTAATGGAAGGTTAAACCCCTTAAGGTTGGCTCCTTGAACAAATGACAATTCTCTTTGAGGATATTGCGTTCATGTTAATTAATCTCTGTTCTATTTGGCTTTCCAATATATTGTCCCACAGGTTGCATTCAATCTACATTGATGCTTAATGAACTTGAGTTGTGTCTAAACTGTAACTTCAGTTTCCATAGTTTACTTAATTCTGTGGGCTGAGATAATATGTTCTGCATGATGCTTAATCATGTAGGGAAATCCTGATCACTCTCCGCTTAGTGGATTGGTGTTGGATAGAACAAGGTTGAGTAGGGCAGAGAATTTGTTGTTACCCAGAGATAAGAGACTTGAAATCTAATCCAAATGTCAAAGAGATAAAAATAATGGGCGTAAGGAGAGTAATGCAGTGAAAAAGAGATAAGGGAAATAGAAGAGCACACAGTGATTTATACTGGTTCGGGTATAGTCAACAGTCAACCCAACATCCAGTTCCCAATCAACTCTTAACACAAGAGTGACTCCCAATTTACTATCTTTCAAATTCAGTTTACAAATTACAATCAACTCAGCAGAAGAACCAGTAAAAAGTAAACTAATTAAAAAGACAATCACCTCCTTCGAAACCCACTAAAGATGAACACCTCCTCTGAACAAATCAAAGGATGAAAAACACCTCCTTAGAATCCCACTAAGGATGAACACCTCCCTAGAATCACACTAGGGATGAACACCTACCTGAATAAATCAAACGGATGAAAACACCTCCTAAACCCACAAAGGATGAAGGAGTAAGATAAGAACAGTCTCACCTTAGGTAATGGAGACAAATTGTAGAAGCCTGTAGAATGCTAATATCCAAGAACAAGTGTGATTAATAATGAACGCACAGAAGGCAATAGAGAAGAGGGTTTTCTCAGAAGGTGTAAACTATCTCTGCTGTCTTGTTCAGAATTCTTTTCTCAAAACTGATTGAATGTAAATTGTATTTTCGAATTCTGTAACTGTGTGTTTTTTATTTTTCATCCAAACTTAATTAAATAGAAAAATAGCATCAGAATATGGTCGTTGAACATTAATATTTTCGTGAATAAAAATCAGGATATATTCAAAAATATTTATTCTTCAAAACAAATATATTTTTCAAATTTGAATTGCCATAATTGATTATGTTACCAGTATAATCAATTATGAGAGAGAAAATTGTTTTTTCATTTCTGATGCATCATAATTGATTATGACAGTGAAAAATATCATGTTATGAATTTTATCACACTTGTGCTTTGGAGGCTTATGCATAATATTACTTCATCAACTTGTATCTCCATATCCAATATTCTAAGACTCTATCTAGTCTTCAGGAATCATCTTGGGCTTGCTCGAATATTGAATAAAATCTTTATCTAAATCATATATTGGGCTTGCTTGAGTCTTGAATGTTGTTAACTTGAATCATCATCAAAATCATCTCTTGGGAATGTAGGGACATATTTCACATTGTCATCAATCTCCCCCTCATTGCTTTCAATCTCCCCCTTTTTGATGATGATCAAGGAAACACCTGAAATGAATTAAAATGCTTGACTCTATATAGCCAGCTCAAGATTAGCACAATATAGTATAACACAGATTAACACAGATTTGTATCAAGTGTCAGAGTCTCTTAATCTCCCCCTGGATATATTAATAACAAGACTCCCCCTAACTCATATGAGCAAAGACTTCTCTTAACTCCCCTTGTTTAATTTAGAGATAGGAATGAATTTCACACAGATTTTAATTCATCAAAAAATCTCCCCCTGTTTCACACAGATTAATATCATCAAAATATCTCCTTGTTTCATTGATAATTATGAAAAATATTGCAATAGAAATTGAGAACAAATTTGTACATATTAGTACATAAATCAAGGTAGAGAAGATAATGCATTACAAAGTGTCATAAATAATAACATCATATTAAGGAGGCAATATCAAGGATACCTAAGACAAATGAAGAGAGAGAAAGATAGGGGATAGAATGATTGTAGAGATAATGGAATGAAATGCAGTAGTTTTCCCCAATTGCAGTCTTCTTATTTAGGCATATTTCAAATTCAAATTCACTCATATTCCATATTTTAAATTTCAAATTCAAATTGCAACAAATTTCAAATTACAATTCAAATTCAATTTCAAAAATCTCAAACTGCAAAAATTTCAAATTTCAAAATCTCAAACTACAAAAAATCAAATTTCAAAAATCTCAAATTGCAAAATTTCAAATTTCAAAAATCTCATACTACAAATTTTAAAAAAATCTCAAACTGCAAAATTTCAAAAATCTCAAACTGCAAAATTTTAAAAAAATATCAAACTGCAAAATTTCAAATTTCAAGAATCTCAAACTACAAAATTTCAAACTTTAATAATTTCAAATTTTCATAAATTTAAATTTTCAAAATTCAAACTTTCAAATTTAAAAGTTGGTCAACAATCAAATTTATGTGACAGATAAGTGTAGATATTCAATATAGAGGCTTGAGAGACAATCATAAACTTATCTTTGTAATATTTCTCTGTGTTAAAAAAGGAGGCTGAGATCAAGAAGGGGGCTGAGATCAAGAAAAAACAAGTAATTGAAATAAAGGCAGCAACATAATTAAAAAGAGTAAGATTTAGAGAAATACAAACAAGATTTATACTGGTTCACCCAATCCCAGGGCTACGTCCAGTTCTCAGCCAAATTCTAGCTGAGTTCTATTAGATTGAATGTTTTACAGATTACAGATTCCAATCACACACCCAACCTTACCACAAGAACCAAAATTCCAGTTCTTGCACCTAAACTTTCACCAAGAACCAACTTCCAGTTCTTGAACCAACCTGCAGCCAAATTCCAGCTACAGAACCAGTGCCCAACAATTCCAGACACCCAACATACAGTAAATAAATGTAAAGAAACAAAGAGAAGAAATTAGAACACTCAAACCCGGATTATGCAGCTCTGCAAAATGAGTTTCTTCACAAAAGAAATGTAAAAATTGCCTCAAGAAAGAACTTTGAAAAACTTCACAAAACTTGCATGATTCTTTCTTGAAAGTAGCTCTTATGATTGCTTGATTGATTGCTCAAAGGTATATTTTAAAAGACTGAAGCAATCCTGTTTATATAGAGATTTGTTCTAACTATTGGTTTAATTAATCTATTAAAACAATCTTTTAATCTGTTAAAAGTCTTGAATTAATCTGTTAAAACTTCTTTTAATCTATTAAAATGTTCTTGATCATTTTCCAGATTTGTTTTAACTGATACGACAACACTTATATCGATTAAAACACTTTGTAAAAAAATCCCTTAAGTTGTTTTAATCGATTAATTCGCATTTTAATCGATTAAAATTCTGCCAAATATTTTCATAAAACTTTCTAAGTGACTTTAATTGATAACAACCAGTTTTAATCGATTAAAACAGTTAGCAAAAAATTCCTTAAGTTGTTTTAATCGATTAATTTGATTTTACATCGATTAAAATTCTGGCAGAACTTCTTTCAAAACCTTTCTAGTGGTTTTAATCAATTAATTCAAGATTACATCGATTAAAATACTGACAGAGCATCTTTCAAAGCACTTCAAGTTATTTTAATCGATTGTTTCGAGTTTATATCGATTAAAATACTGCCAGAACACTTTCCAAAACATTTTAAGTCATTTTAATTATTTATTTCGAATCTATATCAGTTAAAATACTGGTAGAAGGTTTTCAAAAACTCCTTTAATGAAAATAATCGATTAATTCGAAGATATATCAAATAAAACATTTCCAGTGAATGTTTTAAAAGGTTTTAATCGATTATTTCGAAAACCTATCAGTTAAAAACCATTTAACTGATTACTTTGGTTTTTAATAGATTAATCATCTTTAGAGGCATTTTCAAAATCTTTTAAATGATGAAACCTCATGCAGCAAAGAGATATGAATGATTATACCTATGTATAGATGCAGACTCACTAATCACTTTACCCTTTTAACCAAGTAACCTATGACTTCATCAGAATAGCCTTTGACTTCATTTGACTTCATCAAATCAACAAGATCTTCGTTTTATCAAATGATTCAATAAGATCTTCATCACTTTCACCCTGTTCATCTAGCTTGTTCCTGTACACCCATTTAGCTTCAATAACCTGCATTAATTTCTTATCCTTGATAATTACCTGCAACATCAACATACAAATCTAGGTACCCTTTAATTATTTTTGGGTCCTTAAAAAGGTTAGTAGAATCACAAGTCTCTACCAAAAGACTAAGGATTAAAAGAATATAACCATGATATAATAATCCATTATCACAACACCTTCAGAATCAACATAATTGATTATGACAACAAGAAAAAAGTTTATGATTCTGATAATTAATTAGATGCTCAAACTATCATCTAGACATGTATAAATGTTTTGTTCCTTTAGGCACCCATTCATATTTTCCATTAGATATTCCAAAATGTTTTATGTAACATCTATTTGATGTATGACCTATTTTCATGCAATAAAAACATGTTTGCTTTCTTTGAAAAGGTCAAAATGAGTTTCTTAAAGTTTTTTAAACTGGTTTCACATTTGTTTTCCTTGACTCTTTCACAAAAATAGTTTAATAAGGTTCTAGACTTTCTTTGGGTTTGTAACCAAGTCCAGCTTTGCTAGAATTCCCTCTTTGATAACCTAATATAGAATCAAGATTTTCAAAAGATTTTGAAAACTTGCTTATTATTTTCTCTAACTTGAAAATCTCATTTTCCAAATGATTACAAATTTCACAAGGTTTAGCAACTTCTTTATTTTTAGACAATGTTTTAAATTTCTCAACATCTTCCTTTAAGCACTCATTTTCTTTTTCAAGAATACCAACTGTAGACCCCAAATCTTGCCCGGCCTAATAATAAAGACCAGAAGACCTCCTTTTCAAAGATGGACGAAGCCTAAGAAGCCATTAGGAGAGACTATTAGGCCCCATACTAGGATAGGAGGGATTTTTGGTCCAAAAATAAGGATTTTTGCCTCTTAAGGTTGAGACCGCCGTCTCGGATTCGAGACCGCCGTCTCACCTTGCGCAAATGGCGAGACGGCCGTCTCGCCACTCGCGAATGGCGAGACCGCCGTCTCAGCATTCTTGCAAGGCGAGACCGCCGTCTCGACCTTGTCAGACGAGACAGCCCGTCTCGACCTGACAGGCGCGAATCCCTATAAATAGGGCCCCTATTCCCCTCATTTCCAACAAGTTCTTACTCCTTCTCTCTAGAAATCACTTCAAATTCTCTCTCTAGAACCCCTCCCAAGCATTTCCGGAATTTCTGAGCGTTTCTAAGAGTATTTTTGAGCGTTTCTAGAGGTTTCCGGCGCTGTGTAGAGTGAAGGGCTGCCGCAAAGCACCCTATTTTTAGAAGGAATTAATAAGAAAAGCTTGCTTCGGAGGTTTATACTCTCTCTCTCTACTTTTACCGCTTTAATTTTAATTGTGCAATAGAGATTAGGGTCATGTAGTCGTAACTTTAAATTCCGCAAAATAAAAGGGTAAAAGCGCATTTTCCGATTTATTTATTCAAAGCAGCTAGCCTATCATAGGGAACCCGAAAGGGGCGTCGTAAAGGAACTAACACTTCCTTTACGCGTAACTAACTCCCTTACCTAACTCTGGTTCTGATGACCAAAGTTGGTTTTTCGAAAACCAACGCCTTTTAAACTCCTTTTCCGATGTTTCCGGTAAAAACATCGGTGGCGACTCCACAGAACCCTTCAAAACTAGCTCTTGGATTAGCCCGGTTATCGGACAATCCAAGAGCGCCCTTTCGAAAATCTCGCCCCTAGTTTCAGCCCGGTTATCGGACAACCTAAAGGCGTTGTAACCACCAATAAAAACGCGAAAAGCAGGAAGTCGAAAACCAATGCGTTGCTCCGACCACCCTCGTTTTTTACGGCGGTGACAGATGGCGACTCCACTGGGGAAGCCTAGAGAGTTGATCCCATTTAGTGATGGGCTAGCATAAAAATAAATAAACCAAGAAAATAACGCTTTTACCCTACCTTGTATTATAACATGTTTTATTGCTTGGCTTTAATAACTGTTGTCTGTTTATACTTACATAACTGTTTGAAATACAAACTATACACAAACCCTTGCACACAACAGTTCCCCCTATACCCGGGGGCAAGTGAGAAATCCATAGGGAGTGGGTGGCAGGTACGGTTCGCTGTAGTGATGGCCTTGTGCCCACCAGTGTGATCAGAAACGACCACTCAAGGTGATAACCTTCCTCTTTTGGCACAAAGACTGACTATGGCCTTAATGTTAAGCATGGTCGGAAGGCTGGAGAGTGGGGACCCTATAATGGGGGCACCTTGGGGGCCTTAGCCTTGGTGAGAACAGTTAGAACCTACCTTCGCCAATGCACTTTTCTACAGGAAAACCCTACCTCGTGATTAAAACGACTTCTCGCTTGTTCGCGGATGTTCGAATTGTGTGTGCACATGTTTGTTGCATTTGTTTGCTGCATAGCATAACCAAACAACAGAAAAATAATTTTTTTTTTTATTTTTGCAATAAACACCCCTATGTCGGACAGTCTGCCTTTTAGCTAGCCTGGTTTCAGGTTCTTTGTAAGCTAAGTAGCCACGCAGTCCGACAGAATAGATAAAAGGCTATAAAATAAAAAAATAAATAATAATAATAATAATAATAAGAATAAACTTCTGAAAAAGTCGTATCATCCATATTACATCATATCATGAGTAAGGAAATACCAAGAGAGAAAATAAAAAGTGAGAGCGCATCTAGCATCATTTAAACAGAATCTCTCATACATATCCATGCTAGTTCAACACTCAACATGCATTAATAAACTTTCTTCCGGGCATTCTAGAAAGTGGCTGGTCCTCTCCCCATCCAAACTCGTGCACAAAAGGCCAGAGCAATGGAGCACTTAGAAGAACAAAACCGAAAGCTCACTGCGGAGGTCAATACTCTCCACGAGAAAATTACTCAATTGATGGAGGTCGTACGCCAAGGCCAGAACAAGGGCGAAGCCCAAACTAAACACGCCTCTCGCCACGGAGAGGAAGAAGAAGAAGAATACTTCTACGATGATAAGATGCTAAAACTGTACGCATCCTCACCCCAGAAGTTTCTAAACAACAAATATCCGCCCTGGAGGAAAGGCTGAAGGCGGTAGAGGGGCACAACTTTGACGTCAAGGAGGTGGCGGACATGTGCCTGGTGAAAAATATCCATTTCCCTCCCAAATTCAAAATCCCGGACTTCCCCAAGTACGCCGGGATGACCTGCCCAAAGAACCACCTTACGATGTATTGTCGTAAGATGGCCACACACGCTGAAAACGAGAAACTCCTGATCCACTGCTTCCAAGAGAGTCTGACGGACACAACTCTCAATTGGTATATGCAATTGGAAAGGGGGCAGGTCCAGAACTGGAAGCAACTGGCTGATGCTTTTCTTTGTCATTACCGATACAACATTGATATGACCCCTGATAGGTCAGATCTCAGGACTCTGAGCATAAGGGATGACGAACCCTTCAAAGCATACGCCCAAAGATGGAGGGAGATGGCCGCCCAAATAGAGCCTCCTTTGACGGATAAGGAGACAGTGGCTATGTTCATAGATTCACTGACAGGAGCGTACTACAACAAGGCAATAGCCAGTACCTCCAATCTTTTTGCGGACATAGTCACTGTGGGAGAAAGAGTGGAGCAGGGGTTAAGAAGCGGAAAAATAGCATGACCTTCTTCTTCTAGTACTTCGTTCAAGAAACCCTTCAAAAAGAAGGAAGAGGCCATACACGCCATCAATTTTGCAACCCCTTCCTCCACTCCTCAGGCGGAGAGGCAGTCACGAAGAAAGGAGAGGAAGTTCACTCCTATCCCCACCTCGTATGCGAAGCTGCTGCCTCAGTTATTACAGGCCAACCTCCTAGCCCGCGTCCCTCCAAAGAAAATGGAGCCTCCCTACCCCGAGTGGTACAAACCCAACGAAAATTGTAGTTACCACTCGGATGCACCTGGGCATTCAACAGACAACTGTTTGACCTTGAAATATAAGGTCCAAGAGCTAATTGATGCCGGTTGGATAACCTTTGATGGCTCTGCTGCTGACATTGACGCCAAACCTCTGGCTAAGCCAGAATAGTAGAGAGGGAGGACTGGAAGGATCAACCCTAGTTTTTTTTCTTTTTTAAGCTTTCTCTTGTATCTCCTGCGGTCCCCGCCCGTGGCCGCAGGAATCCTGATTAAAAGGGCATGTACATACATTTTCATTTTCATTTTCATTAATACATGATGCATTCTGTCATATTCATTCTTTTCCCTCTTTTATTTATTATTCTTTCAAAAATAAATGAATAATAAAATCTATGACTAAAACAGAACCTAAAACACATCATGTCTATGATTGATGAATCTCTGTGGACCTTGGGAACCGAGAGCAAATGGGTCGAATCCGACAGTGAGCAGGAGACCATTTCTCCGGACATGCAAAGAATGCTGGAAAAAGAAGCACGCATTATACAGACCACATCAAGGAAAGACAGAAACTGTCAATTTGGGGGAAGGGGGCGATGAGAAAAGGATAAAACATCGGCACCCAAATGGAAAGTAGTATGAAAAAGAGGTTGATACTGTAACATCCTAATTCTCAGTACCTCTACAACTTTTGTCAAAATTTTAAAAATTAAATTATTAGGAATTGGGTAAAGTAACTATAGAGTTTTATGTTTATTATATTATTTATGATTTTCAGGAATTTTAAGAAAATACTCGTATGTGTGTGTGTACCTGAACGTTGAGTATGAACTTAACAATTTTAATTGTCACATTTAGAAATTATTATTTTCTTTTATGCATTGAGTGTGGGTACATTAAAAGTTTATTATGTGTATAAATTGACATGAAACATATGATGGTTAATATGGTTTGTAGTGATGTTGGAGTCTTAGGGGTTGTGGGTTCAAATCCTGGCTAGAATAAAAAGGAGAAAATAAAGAAAGTTTTTTTGTAATGTAATCCGCTGTGCAACCGTAGTTTCTCTCTTTCTCTCAAAATTTTCCTTACCTTCAAGCTTGATTTGGATGGGAAAATCTTGATTTTCTTGAGAAGCTCCAAGAGGTAAGTTGGTTTATCTCAATCTCTTTTACATTTCTACCGTTTTATTTTTCAAAACGGTGCATTTTCTATTTTTATCCTCACTTGAATGAGCTTGAATGGAAGTAGGAAGAGTGTTATTGTAGGTTTTACACCTAGGACACTAGATTAATACTTAGAATTGAGGATTAGAAGTGATTAAGCTAAAAACCTTAAGCATCCTAATTCGTAAGTCACTGTTCATTGAATTTTGGGACGTTTGTGAACAGAATTAGGAATTGGTATCTTCATGAAAGTGTAGTTCTTTAAGTTGTCGAAATTTAGAAACTGGTTTCACATTAAACAAATTTTTATAGCTTATGTTATGCCCATTTTACTATCAAGTGTTCTAGCTGTGACGTTAAGAGGTAGTCCTGTTTCAACAGCCTAGGTTTTTGAATTACTGAGATGGATACGTGTGAAATTAGGACTTTATTCCTTCATAAAAGTTGTAGGAAATTATCTCCCCGAAATTTAGAAAATTGTTTCATGTCAATAGCTTATGTGTAGCATGAGTTATAGTCAACTTTCCAAGGCATGTTCAGAGTGGTATTGTAGTTGAGCCATGTTGGAAACAACCACTGTAAACTGAAAAACTGCATTTATTCTACAGGGTATTTGAATTTATTTCCTTCATCAATATTGTAGGTAATTAAGTTATTGAAATTTTGGCTCTTACCTCATGCCAAAACAGCTTATATAACTCTAGAAAATTCTGAAATACTGAACCTTGTCCATATTTGTTATTAGGATTCTTCCTACTCTAAGTGTATTACTTCCATTTCTCTCTTCTACTTGTATTAATTCCATTAGCATCAATTTAGGCCCTAGAAATGATTTTATAACTCAAAGAACCATAGTCTTGAATTTTAGAATTTTAGGCTATGAAGGAGGTGAGATTTTAGAGGTCTAATATAATTGGAATTAAGGATTTAATAGGGGTATTTAATTGGCATGTAGGAGGCTACTTAGAGGTGCAAAGAGGAGACCCAAAAACTTGATAGATTATTTGATCAAGAGTTACTCTTCACCAAGTTACAACATAAGGTAAGGGGTAGGATAATTTTTATAATTCACTTTTGCTTGAAATAGCATTGAGAAGAAGTCTCTTTACTTCTAAGTTAATTAGAAATTTATTTGGAATTATTTGAATGTTATTTCTATTTTTGATGAATTTTTAAAGTTTTAAGATTATGTGAATTTTATGGCTTCTAAATGGAGCAACTTGAGTGTATGGAACCTTGTATGATTATTGAAGCACTTGGTGGATTTGATGAAGACATAGATATAGCTTAGGTTGTGGGTGTGTAGATGATTAGGTTTTTAGTTTAAGCACTTAATCTCTTGATAGTCCATTATATTTTGTGATAAGCACCTTAAAACATTACATCTCATTGAAAATCATTTTCTGCATGAAAAACTCACATTCAAGTATTAGAAGAACAAACTAAGTTTTTTTTAATCTGTTGAAAAAGATTTTCAATCTGTTAAAATCACTTAACAGAATAAGTGGTCATACATAATCGTATTTTCAATTGATTGATTCGTAGAATCAACAAGTTAAAATAACTTAGTGAATTTTTTCAAATATCATGGTTTCGCATTTTCCATCTGTTGAAATAATTTTCAATCTGTTGAAACAGAGAGGTTATTTTTCTGTTTAAAAGACTGCAGGATTTCAATCTGTTGAAATGATTTTCAATCGATTAAAACAGAGAGCTATCATTTTTTCTAAAGCTGTTTCAATCCATTGAAAACTCGAAACAATCGATTGAATAAACTTTTAAATGAAATCAATCGATTGAATCGTGGTTTCAATCGATTGAAATGTAATCTGATCGATCATAGTTTCATTCTGATCGATCATAACTCGGTCTGATCGATCATACTTCAGTTCTAATCGATCAGAGTCTCTTCTAACCTGTTATACTTCAAACTAATCGATCTTGTGACTCTCTGAAACAGTTTTTGACAGATGAAACATTCTGATTCTTTGTTTTACTCTATATATACATAATTGATCTATCTTTTGAAACATATACAACACACTACTTGAGAAAACTTGTGAAATCAATCTATGAAACTTTCATATACGTGACTTTCTCTCGCATTCAAGAATCTTTTCATATCATAAGGTGCTTGTGATCAGAATTGTGGTCAATCAAAGAGAGAAAGTGCTGTTAGAATTTGTTCTGGACAATTAGAACTTCAAGTCCAGGTTTTTTCTTTCCATACTCTTTTGTAAAAGTGTGATTGTGCAGGTTGGATTGTGATCTGCACTTGGTACAGTAACTGGATTTGGTTACTGGGTGGTTTTCAAGATTCTATCTTGTGGGTTTGCAAGATAGTTCTTGGGGTAGATTGGTGAGTATCTACTGGTTGTAATTTTCACTTGGAATTAGTGGAACTTGACAGGTTTGTCAAGAACTGGATGTAGCTCTGGATTAGAGTGAACCAGTATAAATTTGTGTGTTAAATTTCTTCTTTCATCTCTTTTATTTTCTATCTATAAACTTGCTGTGTTTAAACCAAATTACCTTTGCAAAAATTGAATAAAGATAACTCATTCTTCCAAAAGAAAGTAAGTTTTGCGAAAAAGTTTTAAAGTTCAATTCATCCCCCCCCCCTCTTGAACTCAACCATTAATTCTTTCAATTGGTACCAGAGCTGGTTCTTGTAAGCTACTCAAGAAATCGGTTCAATGACTGAGGGAAAGATGAATTTTTCAGAAGGAGCCTCCATAAACAGGCCTCCATTTTTTTCTCGGTGTGAATTATTCTTTCCGGAAGGTTAGAATGAAAATCTTTATTGAATCTCTTGATAGAGGCATTTGGGAAACAATTGTTAATGGTCCTTACAAACCAACTCATACAGTAGATGGTAAAGTAGTTGAAAAAGATTGGGCTGAATTAACTCGATGTAGAAAATAGGAGAGTCCAATATGATTATACTGCAAAAATATTATTACCTCTCGCTTTAAATCTTGATGAGTTTTTCAGGGTGTCTCAAGTGTGCCTCCGCCAAAGAGATGTGGGAAATTTTAGAGGTCACACATGAAGGAACATCTCGATGTGAAAAGGGCAAGAAAGCATGAGTTAATCAGTGGACTATGAATTGTTTAAAATGCAGCAAGGAGAAACAATTGCAGTATGTGCAGAAAGGTTCACGCACATAGTCAATCATCTAATCGGGTTAGGAAAGATTTTTGACAAAGAAGAGTTGAACATCAAAATCTTAAAGTGTTTGGACAGAACGTGGCAACCAAAGGTGACAACTATATCAGAATCAAGAGACTTGATCGAAATGTCTACCGCTTCACTTTTTGGTAAGTTAAGGGAACATGAGTTGGAAATCAATCGGTTCAAAGAACAAGAGAATTCAGAAAAGAAAAGTAGAAATATTGTTCTCAAGACGATTGAAGAAAACAATGGATCTGAAGAAGATGAATCAGAGAACTCGACTTTGTTGGTTAAGAAATTTGGGAAATTTCTTAGAAAGAACAGAACCGACCAAGTAAAAAGATACAATGATAAAAAGACTGAATCTGTTCAAAATACTATTACTTGTTATTCTTGTGGTAAACAGTGGTCACATAAAGAGTGATTGTCCGGAAAAGACCAAGAATCGAACAAGAAAGAATCAAGATACAAAGGGAAAAAGGCCTATATAGCCTGGCAAGACAATGATTCATCTTCCAGCTCTGAATCCGAAAGTGAAGAGGTGAACTCGTGTTTGATGGTCGGTCGTGAATCCTCTTCATCACATGTAAGTTCAACTCCTACAGAGAATGAAATGAATTACAACACATTACTAAATGCTTTCAATGAAATGCATAGTGAAGCCAGAAATTTATCTCATACAAATAATCGGTTAAAAGGTTTAAATAACTGGTTAGAAAATAGAGTTAAAGTTCTGGAAAAAGAACTATTAGAAAGCAAAACAGATTTAGAACATCTAGATATTATCTATTCATCTGCGGATAATGTTGCTGTTAATAAGAATTGTGAAAAGTGTATTGTTTTACAAAATAAGGTTGATTACTTGACTAAAACCTTGACAAAATTTACTCAAGGTAAAGAGAATTTAGATGCACTTCTTGGGTCTCAAAACTGTGTGTTTGAACATTCTGAATCGGTACAAACCTAAGAATGGGGTAAAAACTAAAAAATATTTGAACTTCTTTTCATACAGAAAAACAACAGCATCCCCTTTCTCATCTTGTCATTACTGCATGAAGAAAGGACATACTATAAAATTCTGTCATGCTAGAAAATATTTTGTGCCGCAAGGTAGGAAGAGATGGGTTCCAAAACATGTTAAACAGAAAATTTGACTCCTAAGGACCCAAAATACGTAAGGGTACCAAATACTTGATGTTTGATCTTTCAGGAACAGCAACAAGAGTCCCTTTGGTACCTAGACAGCGGATGCTCAAGGTACATGACAGGTGACATTTCAAAATTCCAGAAGCTGAAATTGAAGAATGGAGGTCATGTGACTTATGGAGACAACAACAAGGGAAGAATTCTAGGTTCTGGAGATATTGGAGATAGTGAATCAGTAACCATTCACAATGTTCTTCTTGTTGAAGGTCTCAAGCACAATCTGATAAGCATAAGTCAGAATAGAACAACAGGTACTGTAGATGAAGAAGAATTAACTGATAATTCTTATCAGTTGAAACATGCCAGAAACACAGATCAATATACTGTTGAAGAAGATGATCCATCAGTGGACCCTGCAAAAGCTGAGTCACCAACAATTACTGAAGAACAGGAAGAAGATGTTTTGGAAGAGCTTCCTAAAGAGTGGATTGTCCCAAGAGATCTCTCTCTAGACAATGTCATCGGGAAAATTAATAAGGGAGTATCTACTAGACATTCTCTTAACCAATTCTGTAATCATATGGCATTCATTTCACAAATAGAGCCTAAGACAGTTAAAGAAGCATTAAATGATGAATACTGGGTTAGTGCCATGCATGATGAGCTTAATCAATTTGAAAGAAATAAAGTGTGGGAATTAGTTCCTAAAATCAAAGATATCAATGTAATTGGTACTAAGTGGGTATTCAAAAACAAGCTAGATGAACACGGCATTATTACTAGAAATAAAGCTAGGTTGGTAGCCAAAGGGTATAACCAACAAGAGGGTATCGATTTTGATGAAACCTTTGCACCTGTAGCTAGACTTGAAGTTGTTAGATTATTATTAGCTTATGCCTGTATAAGTGGTTTCAGATTACTACAGATGGATGTAAAGAGTGCCTTTCTTAATGGACTCATCAATGAAGAAGTATATGTTTCTCAACCTCCTGGGTTTGAAGATCACAAGCATCCTGACCATGTCTACAAATTGAAAAAGGCCCTTTATGGTTTAAAGCAAGCACCTAGACAATGGTATGAGAGGTTAAGTAACTTCCTAATTGATCAAGGGTACAAGCGAGGTGAGGTTGATAAAACTCTATTCATTAAGAAATCTGGAACTGACATTATTCTGGTGCAGGTGTATGTGGATGATATCATTTTCGGTTCCACTAATAATGCCATGTGTAATAAGTTTGTAAAAGAAATGCAAAGTGAATTTGAAATGTCTATGATGGGAGAATTGAATTTCTTCCTTGGTCTCCAGGTTAAACAATTAAGAAATGGCATTTTTCTTAGTCAATCTAAATACTGCAATGAATTGTTAAAGAAATTTGATATGCAAAATTGCAAGGAGTCCTCTACACCCATGTCTACTAACTGTTGTCTAGACTTAGATGAAAAAGGAAAACCTGTTGATCAAACTAAATATAGAGGTTTGATTGGTTCACTACTATATCTAACTCGCTAGTAGACTCGACATTATGTTTAGTGTGTGCCTTTGTGCAAGATTTCAGGCAAATCCAAAGGAATCACATCTTACCGCTGCCAAAAGGATTCTGAAGTACCTTAAGGGAACAGTTAATGTTGGACTATGGTATCCTCGAAGGTGCATCCCTTAAACTTGTTGGATTTTCTGATTCTGACTTTGCAGGATGTAGATTGGACAGAAAAAGTACCTCGGTACTTGTCATTTACTGGGAGCAGCTCTTATATCGTGGCACAGCAAAAAGCAAGCGTGTGTTGCTCTGTCAACCGCAGAAGTCGAATACATTGCAGCTGGGAGTTGTTGTGCTCAAAGCATCTACCTCAAGCAACAACTGACAGATTATGGAGTGACTCTAAACAAGGTACCTCTGGTTTGTGACAATACTAGTGCAATAAACTTAACTAAGAATCCTATTCAACACTCTAGAACTAAGCATATTGAACTTAGACATCACTTTATTAGAGAACACGTATCTAGGGGTGACTGTGAGATATTATTCATTGAATCTGAAAAACAGTTAGCTGATTTATTCACTAAACCACTTCCTAGAGATAGACTTAATATGCTTAGGACTGAATTAGGAATTCTAGATATATCTAGTATTGCATAACTGATTCTTTACAGTGATTGTATGCTTTTTAACAGGCTGATAACAAGTTCAATCGATTAATAATTGCATGAATAACTTGATATTATTTGTTTCAATCGATTGAAATTGCGAAATAATCTGTTGATTTCCTGATTCTTACTCTCTGGTATTGATATGTTATCAGTTTAATCGATTAGATAAGCTTTTAATCGATTTATTTCATTAACCTTGTAGCTCTGCATACTTTCTTCTATAAATCAATCGATTAAATCTTCGATTCAATCGATTGAATTTACTTATGATACTCTGCATGATTGTTTCTTACAATAACAATCAATTTAATTCTCGATTCAATCGGTTTATTTTACTTTTGAGTATCTACGATTACAAAATCAATTGGTTTCACGGAATATCAATTGATTATTTTTTTTTTGCTAGTTGTATGTACTTTGTCTCTAAACAATTTCTGCAGAGTAAATTGAAAGCATTTACAACAAGATAAACTTCAGCTACTCTCTTTAATATCTAAGATTTTCAATAAAAGCTTATTGACCCTGATTGGATATCTACTGTAAGGGTAATTAAAGTGTACAGTAGCAATTCTCTCTCCTCTTTTATCATCACTACGCGGAAGCAGTAATACAATAAAGACAAAACTGTAAAGTTGAAGAGTTCGTGTGCTCTCATTTCTAAAGAAAACAGTAGTATTTTTTTTCTTCTTGAATCATCCTTTCTTCTCGGTTCTTTTCTGTTCATTCCAAAAATTCAAGCATGCTCAAACGTACTAAATCCGGTAGGAAGAAGTCCAGCAGAGGCGAGTCTTCTAATGCAAGGCAAGAACCAAATGTTGGAGGTCGAATTGAAAATTGGTTCAATGGGGACCAAGAGAAAATGGATTTGTTTATCCATGAATTGAGCAGGAAGCAAGTCAACATTCCGAAGATGTTAAAGTTCTCCTGGTTTGATGCCGAAGGATTCAGAGGCATTCAAAAGCTACTGCAACACCAAAAGCTTCAGAAGTTTCTGGAGTTAAATGGTAGGATTTATCCTGATTTGATTAAAGTTTTCTTCACAAATTTATCCTTTGAAGGTTCCACTTTGAAAACCAAAGTTAAAGGTGTAGACATTGAAATTTCACCCAACATCTGGAAGGAGGTTGCTGGAATAAAGGATGTTGGTGTAAAAGTCACCAAAGGATACACTTCAGATGTGGACGAATTTAATAAAGTTCAGTACTTTCGGTCATGCATGAAGAATACTCGTGATTCTGTTAGCTCTTTCAATACTGGGAAGCTAAAACTGGAAGAAAGAATTCTCGCTTTCATTGTGTCGTGGCAGCTCACACCCAGGGGGAGCAATCATGCGGTGCTAAACGAAGGAGATTTAGTACTGATGTACTGCATTCACCACAAGATACGGGTAAACTGGGTCTTCGTCATCAAGGACCACATGATCAAAGCCAAGAGACTTAGTGATTTCAGGTATCCTTATGCTATTCTGATTTCTAAGTTTTTAATACATTTTGGTGTCAATGTAGAAGGAGAACTTGTTGAAACCGTCCGACCAACGAATGAAATAAATAATTATGTGCTTCACAAAATGGGATTCATTAAAATTGATGGTGAATGGATCTCGAAAGAAGATGCTGGGAGAAGTGAAGAAAGTGAAGAAGAAGAGCAAGAGGAAGGAATCAACACTGATATTTCTGGAACTTCTACAGCACGTCCGTCTGATCCGATGGAAGAAGTGACCCCACTGGAAATGATTCCATACAATCCACCGCCTGACCGTGGCACGCTCTGTCTCGGCTCGAAAGAACAATGTTACATCAAATGAGCGAACCGCATTCGGACCAAAGGAGGCATATGCGGATGATCGCTGCTCCGAGGGCTCGACAAGCATTATTTGGATGAAAATTTCATTGCAAGGTTCCAGCGATATTGATAATCAACTAGAAGACATTTACAACAGGATTGTGGAACTACAATTCAATCAAGGCCCCGGGGACGAATGAAGACTTTTTATGTTTCTGTTATTCTGTTTTCTTTTCTTAGTTTTTAATGTTTTGTTTTATATTCGGGGTATCCACGTGGCCCCATTGGACTGTAACTAAAACAATCTATTTGATGCAGTCAAATAGGGGGAGAAGTATTTTGCTTAAAACTGTCACTGCACACACACCACAAAATATATGTCTCGTCTCTGGTCTATTATTTTTTATGCAGGTGCAGTGGTTATTTGTCTCCATCAAATAGGGGGAGATTGAAGCACTTGGTGGATTTGATGAAGACATAGATATAGCTTAGGTTGTGGCTGTGTAGATGATTAGGTTTTTAGTTTAAGCACTTAATCTCTTGATAGTCCATTATATTTTGTGATAAGCACCTTAAAACATTACATCTCATTGAAAATCATTTTCTGCATGAAAAACTCACATTCAAGTATTAAAAGAACAAACTAAGTTTTTTTTAATCTGTTGAAAAAGATTTTCAATCTGTTAAAATCACTTAACAGAATAAGTGGTCATACATAATCGTATTTTCAATTGATTGATTCGCAGAATCAACAAGTTAAAATAACTTAGTGAATTTTTTCAAATATCATGGTTTCGCATTTTCAATCTGTTGAAATAATTTTCAATCTGTTGAAACAGAGAGGTTATTTTTCTGTTTAAAAGACTGCAGGATTTCAATCTGTTGAAATGATTTTCAATCGATTAAAACAGAGAGCTATCATTTTTTCTAAAGCTGTTTCAATCCATTGAAAACTCGAAACAATCGATTGAATAAACTTTTAAATGAAATCAATCGATTGAATCGTGGTTTCAATCGATTGAAATGTAATCTGATCGATCATAGTTTCATTCTGATCGATCATAACTCGGTCTGATCGATCATACTTCAGTTCTAATCGATCAGAGTCTCTTCTAACCTGTTATACTTCAAACTAATCGATCTTGTGACTCTCTGAAACAGTTTTTGACAGATGAAATGTTCTGATTCTTTGTTTTACTCTATATATACAGAATTGATCTATCTTTTGAAACATATACAACACACTACTTGAGAAAACTTGTGAAATCAATCTGTGAAACTTTCATATACGTGACTTTCTCTGCATTCAATAATCTTTTCATATCATAAGGTGCTGTGATCAGAATTGTGGTCAATCAAAGAGAGAAAGTGTTGTTAGAATTTGTTCTGGACAATTAGAACTTCAAGTCCAGGTTTTTTCTTTCCATACTCTTTTGTAAAAGTGTGATTGTGCAGGTTGGATTGTGATCTGCACTTGGTACAGTAACTGGATTTGGTTACTGGGTGGTTTTCAAGATTCTATCTTGTGGGTTTGCAAGATAGTTCTTGGGGTAGATTGGTGAGTATCTACTGGTTGTAATTTTCACTTGGAATTAGTGGAACTTGACAGGTTTGTCAAGAACTGGATGTAGCTCTAGATTAGAGTGAACCAGTATAAATTTGTGTGTTAAATTTCTTCTTTCATCTCTTTTATTTTCTGTCTATAAACTTGTTGTGTTTAAACCAAATTACCTTTGCAAAAATTGAATAAAGATAACTCATTCTTCCAAAAGAAAGTAAGTTTTGCGAAAAAGTTTTAAAGTTCAATTCACCCCCCCTCTTGAACTCAACCATTAATTCTTTCAATTATAAGGCATCCATGAATGTTGTTTGAATCGATTGCTTAATCATTAGTAATTTTATATGATTTATTGATGAATTTAGATTGAGAATTAGCCTATTTCTATGTTTAGTATTATGATAATTGTTTTAAATTGATTATTGAGATATATTGTATGTATGTTATGAAGCATGATAAGTAAAAAATTATTGTGGAATGTTTTTGTTAAGATGGATTAGCATATAGAATTGCATTATATAATTTGGTGGAATGGAAGAAAAGTGTGAGAAATGAACTATGTGAGAAAGAAAAATATTTTTTTTGATATATTAAATTGAATTTTATAATTTAATTATGAAGTGAATTTTTATATTTTTATTTAATTAATAAATATTTTTCAAAAGTATTGGAATAATTTTGATCTAGAAGAAAACAAGTAATTGCAAGTGAAAATGAATTTTTAATAATTTTGAGGAAATTATTTGCAATTATTATTATTATTTAAGAAAAATAAATTAAAATTGAGAAAATTATGATTTTGAGTGATGATGAATATGATGAGGTGGAAGGATGGTTTGGTGAAAAGTAGAAGTGTTCTGGGCTGTTTTTGGTTATTTTGCAGGTGTTAAAATTTTTGGGAATGTCCAGATTTATAGGGGAAACTCTGTCAGATTTTTCTTAAGAAATAACCTAGTATTATTTTGAAGAAGTTAAGATGTGATTTAAGTATAATGAGGTGAAACAAATTTGAAAGAGTGTGAAGAAGTTATGATAAGTCATGCATCATGTTCATGAGTCAGAGATTGAGTGTATGAGGAGGATATGGAAAATCAGGGTCGGTTCCATGCTAACCTCGGGGATGATTGAGTGTGATCGAGCTCATATGTGGCTCAGGCTCGCTACCTAAGCTGTGAGACTCTCACTACCAAGCTTGATTATCCTGACTAAAGCCCTAGGGTTTCTCATGATCAATTGAGCTTGACAAGTAATTATGAGTATACTACCACAAGGTGGTGAGAGGTTCCAGTGAAACTCCTAATCCTTCTCGAAAAGAAAAAAAAAACAAAACAAAAAGAGAAAAGAGAAAGTGGTTTTGGGATCCCCATGGTCTTGCATACTAGGATGTGTCCTAGAAAAGATTAGTGGATACATTGCATTCATAATATCATATCATTTGTGTGCTGATTACTAGTATGTTTGTATGTGTAATTTCTAATTAACCCAATGTTATTTGCATGCTCTAAGTGAATATAAAGTTGTCTTACCCTTTCTGTGCATGTATTGTTATTATGAAATGTTTGCATAGGTGACGTTGAACACAACTCATCCCCGGTATCATCTCCAAGTAAAGTTTAAATACGATCACTGCAAGTACTAAGTAGAGGACTTGATCGGACACCACTACAGTGCTACAAGAGATACTTCATTTTAGTGGACGTACAAAATATATCTCCTCTTTAGTTAGGTTGTATAGTTAGTTTGTCTAGTTTGTTTGTTTGCTCTGGTCTTGTGAACCCTTGTTAGGTGTATTTTGGGATGACTTTATGTATATTTACTATCTAGTTATACTTGACACTTATGAATGATATGTATATTAATCACTAAGTGTATGTTCTAATTATTGTGTACTTTACTTCTACAAGAGTGTATTGGTAATCAAATACTAAGAGGAACCAATAATAATTAATAAATCATAATAAAGTGAATGTTGGTATTAAAGGTATCACAGATACGGCTTCTAAAGGAATATATAGACGTATTCGCTTGGTCTTATCATGACATGCCCGGGCTTGACACGAGTATAGTAGAGCATCGGTTACCATTAAGAGAAGGGGTCTGACCTGTAAAACAAAAGCTCAGAAGAATTAAACCAGATTGGTCCCTAATGATCAAAGAGGAGGTACAAAGGCAACTGGACGCCAATTTCCTGGTAGTTTCCAAGTACCCAGAATGGTTGGCCAATATAGTACCCGTCATCAAAAAGACCGGGAAGGTCAGGGTATGTGTGGATTATAGAGACCTTAATCGAGCAAGTCCAAAAGATGACTTCCCCCTACCGCATATAGACACGCTGGTAGACCACACTGCCACCAACACATTCTACTCCTTCATGGACGGGTACGTGGGGTATAACCAAATTAAGTTGGCCATTGAGGACAGAGAAAAAACCTCCTTCATTACACCATGGGGCACCTTTTGCAACCGCGTAATGCCTTTTGGGCTTAAGAATGCAGGGGCTACCTATCAAAGGGCTTTGGTCACATTATTCCATGACATGATCCATAAGGAAATAGAGGTATATGTGGATGACATGATTGCCAAGTCTAGAAATGAGATGAACCACATTCAATACCTCAAAAAGCTTTTTGACCGACTCCGGAAATATCAACTTAAACTAAACCCAGCAAAATGCACTTTCGGAGTACACTCGGGAAAACTATTAGGGTTCATTGTCAGCGAAAGAGGAATTGAAGTGGACCCCGACAAAACCAAGGCAATTTTGGAAATGCCTCCACCCAGAACGGAAAAGGAGGTCAGAGGTTTTCTAGGCCGGATTAACTACATTGTCCGTTTCATAGCACAGTTAACGGATAAATGTATACCCATCTTTAAACTGTTGCGCAAAAATCAACCAACAGTGTGGAATGAAGAATGCCAACAAGCATTTGATAAAATCAAAACATGTTTAACCAATCTGCCGGTATTGGTACCACCCGTTGAAGGCAGACCTCTGATCCTATACTTGTCAATACTCGAAGAGTCCATGGGATGTGTGCTCGGACAACAAGATGAAACCGGGAAGAAAGAGCGAGCCATTTACTATCTCAGCAAGAAATTCCTAGACTATGAAACCCGTTATACACCATTCGAAAAAACCTGTTGCGCATTGGTGTGGGTCACTCAACGTCTCCTCTCAGAATTTGACATCATTCATGTCACCCAGAAAGCTATTAAAGGTAGCCCCCTAGCGGATTATCTAGCTCATGGATCAACAGACGAATATCAGTCCCTACAAGACGACTTTCCCGATGAACATATCATGCATATTGAGCACAAAGAGACCAAAGAAGAGGCATGGACTATGTTCTTCGATGGGGCCTCAAACATGCTCGGACATGGGATAGGGGCTATTCTGATATCCCCTGAAAAGAAACATATCCCCGTAACGGCCAGGCTTAATTTCGACTGTACCAACAATATGACCGAATACGAAGCATGCGCGTTAGGGATCCAAGCAGCTTTAGATCATGGGGTCACTAAACTCAAAGTCTTCGGTGATTCATCCCTTGTCATCTACCAACTTAAAGGTGAATGGGAAACCCGCAACTCTAAATTGATCCCATATCTAGAGCACATCCAAGATCTAGTCTCAGGAATGGAAAGTGTCACCTTCCAGTATATTCCTCGGGAAGACAATCAATTTGTTGATGCCCTTGCCACTCTATCATCCATGTTTTCTTTGGGTCAAGAACATGAGATGCCAATCATCCAAGTTAAGTTGCATGACAAACAAGCTTTTTGCATGGCAGTAAATGGCGAGCGCGACCACAATCCCTGGTATCATGACATCAAACAATATCTCATGAGGGGCGAATATCCCGAAGGAATTAATGACAATGATAAATGAACCATTCGTAAAAGGGCAGTAGGGTTCACGTTGCTTGAAGGAACCCTCTACAAAAAGAGTCTCGACTCCACTCTCTTAAGGTGTGTGGGCCAAGAAGAAGCCCAAACCTTGATAAGAGAAATCCACAAAGGGGCCTTTGGGACTCACGCACCTGGGCATGTCATGACAAAGAAAATCTTACGGGCAGGGTATTTTTGGTCCACAATGGAAGCCGATTGTCACCAGTATGCTAAAAAGTGTCACAAGTGTCAAATCTACACCGATAATATCCACGTGCCGCCCGCACCCCTCAGTACCCTGGCTACACCATGGCCATTTTCTATGTGGGGCATGAACGTCATTGGGCCCATAGAACCCAAAGCATCCAATGGCCATCGTTTTATTTTGGTAGCCATTGACTACTTCACCAAATGGGTTGAGGCAGCATCATATGCACATGTGACTCGGAAAGTGGTGACCACCTTCATCAAGAAAAATATTATATGTCGGTACGGCATTCCCCATAAGCTCATTACTGATAATGGGACCAATCTCAATAATAAAATGATGGAGGAGCTATGTCAAGACTTCAAAATTCAGCATCACAATTCGTCTCTGTACCGACCAAAGATGAACGGTGCAGTAGAGGCAGCCAATAAAAATATTAAGAAAATCATCCAAAAGATGGTAGTAACCTACAAAGATTGGCACGACATGTTGCCCTTCGCCCTACACGGCTACCGAACGTCGGTACGAACCTCCACAGTGGCTACCCCATTTTCCCTCGTATACGGAATGGAGGTCGTACTAACAGTAGAGGTTGAAATACCCTCCCTACGAGTTATTATGGAAGCCAAGTTGACAGAAGCCGAATGGGTCCAAAGCCGATACGATCAGCTAAACCTAATCGAAGAGAAACGGTTGGACGCCATATGTCAGGGGCAAGCTTACCAAAAGAAAATCAAGAAAGCCTATGACAAGAAGGTCAATCCTCGCACTTTCCAAGAAGGGGATCTAGTAATAAAGAAACTACTCCCAACCCAGAAAGACAAAATTGGAAAATGGACAGCAAATTACGAAGGACCCTTCGTGGTCAAACGAGCCTTCTCAGGAGGAGCCCTCATCCTCACCAACATGGACGGAGAAGAGCTTCGACATCCTGTCAACTCAGACGCGGTAAAAAGGTACTACGCCTGAAGACATTGCTCATGACCCGTCAGGATGAAAACTCGCAAAGAGCGTCCTGGGCAAAAGATAGGGTCTGCATCCCTCGCTAGGATACGTCCTAGGCAAAAATTAGAGGTTTCAAAAAAAAAAAAAAAAAGAAGTGAAAAAACATCAAACAAAAAAAGAAAAGCAATGATTACCTTGGCCGAAAACCGCAAAGGCAACTAAGGTAATACCTTCATGGAGGCAGGCAGACTTCGCATAGTCTTCACTCCGAGTTCGAGCATCTCAATCAAAGTGACCAGGAGAAACAGAGAAACAGAAATCATGGGCATGATTGTTGTACCCTATACAGTTTAGCCAACCTTGGCCAACATTGCTTACAAATTCCTTTGTAAATCCCTCTGTAAAAACAGACCCTTTGGTTATATCAATAAAAATTGACTTTTCTTCTCTTTACCTATGTGAATGTCTCTGCATTAATGAAATATGAGCATGCATAAAATAAACAACACGAGGAAGCATAAGAAAAATAAGACAAACAGCGTTGACCAGGCCCATCCCAACCAAAAGCATAAGGTAGCCTGCTAGATCAAAAACCCGCAAAGGGCGGTCTAGGCAAAAGTTAAGGCATCCAGGAAAAAAGCCCACCAAGCAAGAATTAAGCCCGCTAGATCGAAAACTCGTAAAGGGCGGTCTAGGCAAAAGATAGGGTTAAAAAGAGAATACTCACGAGAGAACAAAAAGGAAGTACCGGTCACTTTCTAGATGCCCCCAACTAAAATAAATTGCATCAAAAGCATCCACACACAAGTAACTGCACAAAAAGACTTTGTCAGAATCAAAACAAACAAATATACTTCAGATAAATAAAAGACCGAAAAGGCATTCATCCATACTTGCATAGGGAACACTCAAGGTATCCCGGTAAGACCTTGTCAATTATGTATCCCAAAAACAATAAAAAATTCTTTGACAACCAACCAAAAGTCGAACACAAACAAAGTTCAATCCGACCAACCAGCAAGGGTCAGGTGATCACCATCAAAAAACCACAAATAAAGAATCCCCGGCGACCAACAAAGCTGGATGAAACACCAACAAAATCCCCGGCACAGACCGGACAACCAAAGAGAAGACATCTCAACAATCGGCGCATGAGCTAGAGCAGTAAGCCGCCACCACAGCCAAAGGATCGGCTACCGCAAGAAGGAGCATCCGGAGGCACAACACCAGATGGGGGTGTATACTCATCAGGCCTTACAAAAGGGGGCTTACCGGACGAGGGTTCATACTCGTCAAACACCAGATGGGGGTGTACACTCATCGGGCCTTACAAAAGAGGGCTTACCAGACGGGGGTTCATACTCGTCAAAACCAGATGGGGGTTCATACTCATCAGCCGAAGGGATCAGCTACCATCAGAAGGAGCATCCTGGAGGCGCATAACGCACTTTTCCCCAGAGGATCGACCGCCGCAAGTCGGGACGTCTGAAGGACAACCGGGCAAGACGGTCAACTCCTTTACCCTCCAGTCGATCTCCTTGGCACAGTAGGCCAGCAGTCGACTAGTCAGGTAAAGGGGGGGCAGCTGTAGACCCCAAATCTTGCCCGGCCTAATAATAAAGACCAGAAGACCTCCTTTTCAAAGATGGACGAAGCCTAAGAAGCCATTAGGAGAGACTATTAGGCCCCATACTAGGATAGGAGGGATTTTTGGTCCAAAAATAAGGATTTTCGCCTCTTAAGGTCGAGACCGCCGTCTCGACCTTGTCAGACGAGACGACCCGTCTCGACCTGACAGGTGCGAATCCCTATAAATAAGGCCCCTATTCCCCTCATTTCCAACAAGTTCTTCCTCCTTCTCTCTAGAAATCACTTCAAATTCTCTCTCTAGAACCCCTCTGAAGCATTTCCGTAGTTTCTGAGCGTTTCTAAGAGTATTTTTGAGCGTTTCGAGAGGTTTTCGGTGCTGTGTAGAGTGAAGGGTTGCCGCAAAGCACCCTATTTTTAGAAGGAATTAATAAGAAAAGCTTGCTTCGGAGGTTTATATTCTCTCTCTCTACTTTTACCGCTTTAATTTTAATTGTGCAATAGAGATTAGGGCCATATGTAGTCGTAACTTTAAATTCCGCAAAATAAAAGGGTAAACGCGCATTTTCCGATTTATTTATTCAAAGTAGCTAGCCTATCATAGGGAACCCGAAAGGGGCGTCGTAAAGGAACTAACACTTCCTTTACGCGTAACTAACTCCCTTACCCAACTCTGGTTCTAATGACCAAAGTTGGTTTTTCGAAAACCAACGCCTTCTAAACTCCTTTTCCAATGTTTCCGGTAAAAACATCGGTGGCGACTCCACAGAACCCTTCAAAACTAGCTCTTGGATTAGCCCGGTTATCGGACAATCCAAGAGCGCCCTTTCGAAAACCTCGCCCCTAGGTTCAGCCCGGTTATCGGACAACCTAATGGCGTTGTAACCACCAATAAAAACGCGAAAAGCAGGAAGTCGAAAACCATCGCGTCGCTCCGACTGCCCTCGTTTTTTACGGCGGCGACACCAATAGTATTTTCTAATGTATAAAACTTTTGTCTAAGTTCATTGTATTTCTTAGATAACTTGGTAAAACCTTCATACATATCTTAATATTCTTTAAACAACTCATCATATTCATTTAAGGATTTTGTACTACTTACCTGTGATGAGTCTTCATCATCACTTTTTGTCATCAAGCAAAGATTTGCTTCTTCTTCTCCATCACTGCTTTTGGAAGATTTCTCTTGTGTTGTGGAAGAATCATTATCCACCCAAGCAATATAAGATTTACGATTTCTCTTATAGATATCGTTCTTCTCTTTCTTCTTCTCTTTCACATCATTCTTCTCTTTCTTAAGTTCTGGATAGTCTGGTTTAATATGGCCAAGCTTTCCACATCCATAACACTCGTATCTATTGGTTTTCTCTTTTCTTTGTTGTCTCTTTTTCCTGTTCTTCATAAAGCGAGAAAATTGTTTAACAAAAAAAGATATATCAGAATCTGAAAACTTACCTTCATTTTTGCTTTCATCTTGTGAAGATTTTTTTTCTTTTAGAGTTATCGTCTTGGTTTGATTCTGTTCACCATTCATTAACCTTTGTAGCTCCATCTCATGTTCTCGCATCTTTCCAAATAGAGTAGCAATATTAATTTCTTTGAGATTCTTTGATTCTGTAATAGCAATGATCTTTGGTTGCTAATTCCTGTCTAAGGATTTTAAAATCTTTGTGTTCAACTCCTCATTGTCAAAACTCTTTCCTAATGCTTTCAAGTGATTTACTATATGTGTAAAGCATGTCTGGAAATTCGTGATGCTTACATTTTGCTGCATTTGAAATAATTCATACTCTTAGATGAGTGTTCTCTTACGTGCTCGCTTTACTTCATTTGTTCCTTCATGTGTTACTTCAAGAGTGCCCCATATTTCTTTTGCCATCTTGCATTGTGATACCCTGAAAAATTCATTACGAGTTAAGGCAGAAACAATAGCATTTCAGACTCTTACATCATAATGGGCACGCTTATTTTCTTTCGGCGTCCATTGGTCAAAAGTCTTTGGAACAACTCCAGATTTTGTTGTTCTCATCGGAATGTAGGGACTATTGAGTACAACATCCCAAACACCATAATCTAGTGTTTGTAAAAATATTTCCATTCTTGCTTTCCAAAACTAATAGTCTTCTCCTTCAAATAATGGTGGTGTGTTTATTGAGGGTCCTTCCCTGTAAACCTGATTCTGCATAGACATTTTGACAGATCATTTAGAAATATCTTATCTAACCAAGCTCTGATACCACTTGTTAGACAAATGACATCTAGAGGGGGGTGAATAGATGCACAAATTAAAATAGATGCCAAATTAAAAATTTATTTTAAGATGTCCAATATTTATTAATTCAATTTTAATTATCAAATTAAACAAAGATAAAGTGGAAGCGATATAACCAGAGAGATAAAATATCAATAAGATAAAGACAGATATAGATAAAAATAATGGACATAAGGAGAGTAATGCAGTGAAAAAGAGATAAGGGAAAGAGAAGAGCACACAGTGATTTATACTGGTTCAGGTATAGTCAACCCTACATCCAGTTCCTAGTCAACTCTTAACACAAGAGTGACTCCCAATTCACTATCTTTCTAATTCAGTTTACAAATTACAATCAACTCAGTAGAAGAACCAGTAAAAAGTAAAGTAATTAAAAAGACAATCACCTCCTTAGAAACCCACTAAGGATGAACACCTCCCTAGAATCCCACTAGGGATGAACACCTCCTCTGAACAAATCGAAGGATGAAAAACACCTCCTTAGAATCCCACTAAGGATGAACACCTCCCTAGAATCACACTAGGGATGAACACCTCCCTGAACAAATTAAAGGGATGAAAACACCTCCTAAACCCACAAAGGATGAAAGAGTAAGATAAGAACAATCACACCTAAGTAATGGAGACAATAAATTGTAGAAGTCTGTAGAATGTCAATCTCCAAGAACAAGTGTGATTAACAATGAAAGAACAAAAGACAGTAGAGAATAGGGTTTTCTCAGAAGGTGTAAAATATCTCTGTTGCCTTGCTCAAAATTCTTTTCTCAAAACTGATTGAATGTAAATTGTATTTTCGAATTCTGTAATTGTGTGTTTTTTATTTTTCATCAAAACTTAATTAAATAGAAAAATAGCATCAGAAAATGGACGTTGGACATTAATATTTTCGTGAATAAAAATTAGGATATACTCAAAAACATTTATTCTTCAAAACAGATATATTTTTCAAATTTGAATTGTCATAATTGATTATGTTACCAATATAATCAATTATGACAGAGAAAATCGTTTTTCCATTTTTGATGCATCATAATTGATTATGACAGTGAAAAATATCATGTTATGAATTTTATCACACGTGTGCTTTGGAGACTTATGCATAATATTACTTCATCAACTTGTACCTCCATATCCAGTATTCTAAGACTCTATCTAGTCTTCAGGAATCATTTTGGGCTTGCTTGAATGTTGAATAAAATCTTTATCAAAATCATATCTTAGGCTTGCTTGAGTCTTGAATGTTGTTGACTTGAATCATCATCAAAATCATCTCTTGGGAATGTATGACATGTTTCACATTGTCATCAATCTCCCCCTCATTGCATTCAAAAATAAGTTATAGATAGGAAAAATAATATATTAATATTTTTGAAATCCTTAGTACATTACATAAAATATTTGTGAATAAAAAATATATGTAAAACTATAACTTTTTATTTGAAATTTGTGTAGTTTAAAATTATAGTTTTTAAAAGAGTTATATGTTTATTAGATTAACAATATATTTATATTTATTGTTAAATGTTGTAAAATAGTATTTTTAAAATGTATTATTCAATTTATTAAAAATATTAAATAATAGGAGATGGAGAAATAAATTAATTAAGAAGTAAAAAATGTTGAAGTGTATTTTTTAATAGTGTTATTAAGTTTAATTGTATTAAGTTTAATAATATTTAATCATACAAATAATATATTTAATAATATATTTAAAAAGTATTATTTTACTACTTTTAACAATAAATCTAAATATATTATTATAATTTAAGTTAATAATTATTATTTTAATTTATGCAATATATATATATATATATATATATATATATATATATATATATTTGTATTTTAGAAATGAAAATAAGTTATATTTTGGAAGATATATATCTTCCAAAATATTACAAAAAAAAACATTTCAAAAACATAATTTTACATAAAAATATTATTTCATCTTATATACATATAATTTTTAAGATTTTATTATCCTCCTAATTTATCATTAATTTCTAAAAAAAATATTACAATATCAAATAAATCAAATAATTAAAAAAATTAACCATAGAAATAAAATATAAATATAATATTTAATAATATATTTTAGAAGTATTATTTTACTACTTTCAACAATAAATCTAAATATGTTATTAATTTAAGAAATATATAAATCTTTTTAAAATTATAATTTAAAATTATAAAATTTAAATAAAACATTATAATTATATATATAAATATATATATATATATATATATATATATATATATATAGTTTTTCTTTCTTAACAAAATAAACAAAAGTTCAAAAAAAAAAACAATTCAGAATTTGATTGTCGAAAGACCGAATTCTAAATGGTTTAAAAAAGATAAATAATATGCAACCACATTCGGGTTTCGTGTACCAGGGAATCAAATTCTCAAACTTAAAAAAAAATTGTGCTATGTGAAAGTGATGAAGATCTTATTGATTTGATGAAGTCAAAGTCAACTTTGTAGCGGTCAATAGTCACTTAGATAAAAGAATAGAGGGATTAGTGTGTCCGCAGCTATGCTTAGGTATAATCATTTTTATCTTTTCTGCTGCATGAGGTTTCTTCACTTAAAAGATTTTGCAAAATGCCTCTAAAAACGTTTAAGCAGTTAAAAACAAAGTATTTTAACAAAAGCTTTCTTAAACAAGTTTTTAACTGATATAATTTTGAAATAACTTGGTTGTTTTCATTAAAGAAAGTTTTGAAAACCTTCTGTCAGTGTTTTAACTGATAAAGCTTCGATATAACCGATTAAAATCACTTAAAATGTTAAGAGAAGTGTTTTTGCAGTATTTTAATCGATACAACTTGGTTTTAATCGATTAAATCCACTTAGTGTTCAGGATGATCGATCAGAATGCAATTATGACCGATCAGAATCAGATATGATCGATCAGAATCAGATATGATCGATCAGAATTGAGTTATGACCGATCAGAGCTTTTTCAATCGATTAAAACAACTTAGAAAATTTCTACACAGCGTTTTAATCGATTAAAACTTATTTTTATCAGTTAAAATCACTTGGAAAATTTTACAAGAAAGTTTTGCAGTATTTTAATCGATTGAATCACGAAACAATCGATTAAAACAAATTACAAGATTTTTTGTAAAGAGTTTTAATTGATATAAACGTTGTCGTATCAGTTAAAACAAATCTGTTAAAGAATCAAGAACGTTTTAATGGATTAAAACTACACTTTTAACAGATTAAAAGATTATTTTAACAGATTGATTAAATCAACAGTTTTGAAAATCTTCTATAAAAACAGATTGGCTTGAACTTTTTAAACACACATTGAACATCAATCTTTAGCAATCAAGCAAGAAAACTTTAATACTCTTTCAAGAAAGATTTGCGCCAGTTTTTGTGAAGTTCTTTGAAATTCTTTCTTGAGGCAAATTGCTTTCTTTTGGAGAAGAAACACTTACTGCAGAATTGCATAAAACTGGTTTGAGCATTCTAGTTTCTTCTTTTCATTTCTTTTCATTCTTTTACTTGTATTGTTTGGTGCCTGGAATTGTGGGCACTTGGTTTTTCTCAGTCTGGAATTTGGTTGTAGAGGTTGTCAAGAAGCTGGAATTTGGTTCTTGGTGAAAGGTTAGGTGCGGGAACTAGAATTGTGGTTCTTGTGGTAGATTAAGTGTAAGATTGTAATCTGTAAAACATTTGATCTAGTGGAACCCAGCTGGAATTTGGTCGGAGACTCGGACGTAGCCCTGGTATCGGGTGAACCAGTATAAACACCGGTGATATCTTTCTAAACCTTTCTCCTCTTTTAAATTCTGTTACTGCGTTTATTGTTGATTGATTGCTTTGTGATTCAAGAACAGATCTAAAATCTTATTTTTACAAATAGATAATCTATTAATTGCGAAAATCTTTTAAAGATCAATTCACCCCCCTCTTGATCTCAGCCTACTTTTCTAACACTATGTACGTAAATAAAACCTACAATATGCTATTTGAGTAATTAAAAAATGAATACATACATCTGCAGACAAAATTTCGTGTAAAAAATATTTCAACTACAGATAAATATATTTTTATAAATAATTTAATTACATAATATGAGGAATTAAAATGTGATAATTTGATGTGTTCAATTTTTTTAATATAAATTTTTAAAATATAATTTAATTTTAATTGAAATTTTTAATTGAAAAATATATTAAAGAATATTTGTTATTAAATTTTTCTTAAACATTGTATTGAATAGTTAATATCACTTCAATCTTAATTTATTATAATTTAAATTTTTAATAGATATGATTTATTTTTAATAAAATTTTTATTTTAGTAATTTAAAATTAAAGTTAATCTTCATTTTGTTAATACTTGAGACCAAAGTTTATTTTTAAAGTATATTTTAAAAAATAAATTAATTTTAAAAAATAATTTGTAAAAAATATATTAAAGCAATTAAAGTATATTTATAAAAAATAAATATAAATATAATAAAAAAAATAATTTTTATTAGCGACCAATTTCAATTCGAGTCGCTATTTTCTCATTAGCGATCGATTATTATTTAGTTGCTATTTCAATTTGTAATGTGGTCGTTAAATTAGTCGTTAAATGATTTTTTTTTAGTATGGAATAGCCACCGATTTAGCAACCGAAATTGTGTGACACAAACTATTGGTCGTTATTTCGGTCGCTAAATAAAAATGTGAAACCAAATCATACTGTCTTTTGCGCTTTCACTGTCAATCACATTGTGTTCTTGGAGTTATCATTCTACAGACTTTTACAATTTATTGTCTCCACTACCCAGGTGTGACTGTTCTTATTTTATTGCCTTCATCCTTTTTAGGGTTGAGGAAGTTGATGTTAAATTCCCTGTTTAGGGTTTAAGTGGTTACTATTAAATCCCCTTTTTAGGGTTTAAGTGGTTGCACTGTTTCTTGAGCAGTGTGTTTGTGTTTGGAGTTTCTACTGTCATCCCTTTGATTTGTTCGATGAGGTGTTCATCCTTAGTGGGATTCTAAGGAGGTATTTTCATCCATTTGATTTGTTCAGGGAGATGATCATTCCTAGTGTGATTCTAGGGAGGTGTTCATCCTTTATGTATTGGTTGCAAAGGAGGTGTTTTTCATCCTTTGATTTGTTCAGAGGAGGTGTTCATCCCTAGTGGGATTCTAGGGAGGTGTTTATCCTCCTCTGAAAAAATCAAAGGATGAACACACCTCCTTAGAATCCCACTAAGGATGAAAACCTCCTCTGAACAAATCAAAGGATGAAAACACCTCCCTGAACAAATAAAAGGGATGAACAGTTTCCACACAAGAAACCCTAAAAAAACACAACAGAATGATAGTGACTACTTAAACCCTAAATAGGGAATTTAACAATCAACCACTTATGCCCACAAAGGATGAAGGTAATAAAAAAAGAACAGTCACACCTGGGTAATGGAGACAACAAATTGTAGAAGCTTGTAGAATGCCAACCTCCAAGAACAAGTGTGATTAACAATGAAAACACAGTAGGCAATGAAGAAGATGGTTTTGGTAAAATATCTCTATGCAATGGAGAAGAGGGTTTTCTCAAAACATGTAAAATATCTCTGTTGTTTGGCTTAGAATTCTTTTCTCAAAACTAATTGAATGTAAATTATATTTTTGAATTCTGTAATTGTGTGTTTTTTTATTTTTCATCAAAACTCATTTAAATAGGAAAATAACATCAAAAAATAGTCGTTGGTCATTAACACTTTCGTAAAGAAAAAATTAGGATGTATTCAAAAATATTTATTCTTCAAAACGAATATTTTTTAATATCATGTTATGAAATTTTATCACACTTGTGCTTTAGAGGCTTATGCATAATATTACTTCATCAACTTGTACCTCCATATCTAGTATTCTAAGACTCTATCTAGTCTTCAGAAATCATCTTGGGCTTGCTTGAATGTTGAATAGAATCTTTATCAAAATCATATCTTAGGCTTGCTTGAGTCTTGAATGTTGTTGACTTGAATCATCATCAAAATAATCTCTTGGGAATGTAGAGACATGTTTCACATTGTCATCAATCTCCCCCTCATTGATTTCAATCTCCCCCTTTTTTATGATGATCAAGGAAACACCTGAAATGAATTAAAATACTTGACTCTATATAGTGAACTCAAGATTAGCACAAATTTGCATAGTATAGTGTAGCATAGTATAGTGTAGCATAGATTTGTATCAAGTGTCAAAGTCTCTTAATCTCCCCCTGAATATATTAATAACAAGACTCCCCCTAACTCATATGAGCAAAGAATTCTCTTAACTCCCCCTGTTTAATTCAGAGATAGAAATGAATTTCACACAGATTTTAATTCATAATAAAATCTCCCCCTGTTTCATTGATAATCAAAAAAATATTGTAAGAGAAAAAAAATCTCCCCCTATTTCACACATCAAAATCTCTCCCTGTTTCATTGATAATTATGAAAAATATTTCAATAGAAATTGAGCATAAATTTGTACATATTTGTACATAAATCAAGTCAGAGAAGATAATGCATCACAAAGTGTCATAGAGAATAACATCATATTAAGGAGGCAATATCTAGGATACCCAAGGCAAATGAAGAGAGATAAAGATAGGAAAATAGAATGATTTTAGAGATAATCAAATGGAATGCAGTAGTTTCCCCCAATTGCAGTCTTCATATTAAGACAGCTTTAAAATTCAAATTCAAATTCACTCATATTCCAAATTTCAAATTCAAATTCCAACAAATTCCAAATTTTAAATTTCAAATTCAAATTCACTCAAATTCTAAAATTTCAAATTTTAAACTTTCAAATTTCAACCTTTATGATTTCAAAACTTTAAAATTTCAAATTTTCAAACTTAACTTTGTGATATTTTCCTGTTCATCCAGCTTGTTCCTATACACTCATTTAGCTCCAATAACCTATATTGATTTCTTATCCTTGATAATCACCTGCAATATCAACATACAAATCTAGGTACCCTTTCATCATCTTTGGGTCCTTAAAAAGTTAATAGAATCATAAGTCTCTACCAAAAGACTAAGGATAAATGAATAGAACCATGATGTAATTAATTTTTTTTTTCAAACTTTCAAAAGTTTTCTGTCATAATTGATTATTACAACACCTTCAAAATCAACATAATTAATTATGACAGCAAGAAGTTTCACTCTAGAAGACAACATAATCGATTATCACAACACATACAAAAATAACATAATCGATTATGACAACAAGGAATTGCACTCTGGAAGACAACATAATCGATTATCACAACATAATGAAAAAGAACAGAATCAATTATCACAACGTATTGAAAAATAACATAATCGATTATTACAGCATGAATTCACAATTTGGAAGACAATATAATCGATTATCACAATACATACAGAAATAACATAATCAATTATGACAGCAAGAAATCATACTCTAGAAGTCAACATAATCGATTATCACAATAGAAAATTATTTTGCGAGAATTTTATCATCTAGACATGTGTAAATGCTTTGACCCTTTAGGCACCGATTCATATTTCCCATTAGATATACCAAAATGTTTTATGTAACATCTATTTGATGTATGACCTAATTTCATGCAATAAAAACATGTTGGTTTTCTTTGAAAAGGTCTAAATGAGTTTCTTAAAGTTTTTGAAACTGGTTTAACATCTGTTTTCCTTGACTCTTTCACAAAAATAGTTTTATGAGGTTCTAGACTTTCTTTGGGTTTGTAACCAATTCCAGGTTTGGTAGAATCCACTATTTGATAACCTAACATAGAAGAATCAAGATTTTCAAAAGATTTTGAAAACTTGCTCATTATTTTCTCTAACTTAAAAATCTCATTTTCCAAATTATTACAATTTTCACAAGGTTTAACAACTTCTTTATCTTTAGCCAAAGTTGTAAATTTATCAACATCTTTCTTTAAGCACTCATTTTCCTTTTATAGAATACCAACAATATTTTCTAATGCATGAAACTTTTGTTTAAGTGCAGTATATTTCTTAGCCAGTCTTTCAAGATGTTTAAACATTTCTTGATACACTTCAAAAAACTCATCATATGCATTTGAGGATTTTGTGCTACTTACTTATGATGAGGTTTCTCGTGATAAGGCTTCATCATCACTTTTTGCCATCAAGCAAAGATCTTCTTCTCCATCACTGCTTTCAGAATAACTCTCTTATGTTGTGGAAGAATCATTATCCTCCCAATCAATATAAGCTTTATGTTTATTCTTATAGATATCATTCTTCTCTTTCTTCTTCTCTTTCTTAAGTTTTGGACAGTCTGGTTTGATAACCTATTAAACTAGGAGAAGCTTCACATGGATACCATAATCCAAATCCTGTAGTTCCTTTTAAATATTTTAAAATTCGTTTTACTACGGTTAAATGAGATTCTTTTGGATATGCTTGAAATTTAGCACACACACAAACAGAATGCATAATATCAGGTCTACTTGCAGTTAAGTATAATAGAGAATCTATCATACCTCTATACATTGATTGATTAATTTCCAAACCTGATTCATCTTTATCCAAATAGTATGATGTTCCCATGGGTGTGTTAGCTTCCTTTGAAGTGTCCATTCAAAATTTCTTGAGAATCTCTTTGCAGTATTTGATTTGTGATATAAATGTGCCATATTTAAGTTGCTTAATTTAAAGTCCAAGAAAGAATGTTAATTCTCTCATCATTGACATTTCAAATTCACCCTACATTATCTTAGCATATCCTTCACATAAGGAATTATATGTTGATCCAAAAATAATATCATCAACATATACTTGAACTAACAAAATATGTTCTTTTACTTTCTTAATAAACAGGGTGGAATCAATTTTTCCTCTAGAAAAATCATTTTAAATTAGAAAACTACTTAATCTTTCATACCAAGACCTAGTAGCTTGTTTCAAACCATATAAAGTTTTCTTCAATTTACAAATGTGATTAGGACATTTAAAATCTTCAAATCTAGGGGGTTGTTCCAAATATACTTCCTCTATGATAAACCCATTTAAAAATTCACTTTTAACATCCATTTGATATAGTTTAAATTTCATCAATGAGGCATAAGCAAGACGTAGGCGTATAGCCTCTAACCTGGCAATAGGAGCATAGGTTTTATCATAATCAATACCTTCCTCTTGATAATAACCTTTGGCAACAAGTCTGGCTTTGTTCTTCGTTATATTTTCATCTTCATCAAGTTTGTTTCTAAATACCCATTTTGTTCTAATAACTTGATGAGATTCTTCTCTTGGAATTAATTCCTAGACTTGGTTTCTTTCAAATTGATTTAGTTCTTCTTGCATTACAATGCACCATTGGTCATCTTTGAGAGTTTCCTCAACACTTTTGGGTTCAATCTGTGAAACAAAAGCTACAGACATACAAAAATTTGTCATATTTCTAGTTCTTACCCCTTTTGAAATATCATAAATTATATTGTCCATTGAAAATCCTCTTGGTGGTTGCCACTCTTTTGCTAATTCAGCTGATTGAGATGGTTCATTCTCATTTAAGTACATTTCTTCTAGAGCTTCTCTTATGTACTCATCATCACCTGCATATTCTTTATTTGACTCAAGAGGATTTACCTCAAGGTCTACAATTTCATCAAAAGTAACATGTACAAATTCTTCAACATTCAAAGTTCTTTTATTGAATACTCTATATGCTTTGCTAGTCAGTGAATAACCTAAGAAAATGACCTCATCGACTTTTGAGTCAAATTTTCCTAAGTTATCTTTTCCATTATTTAAAACAAAGCATTTACATCCAAATATTTTTAAATGAGAAACATTAGGCTTCCTTCCATTTAACAATTCATAAGGAGTTAATTTTATGATTGGCCTAATGAGCATCCTATTCAATACATAACATGTAGTACTTACAGCATCAACCCAAAAATATTTAGGAACATTTGATTCATTAAACATTGTTCTAGCAAGTTCCTCTAGTGACTTATTTTTCCTTTCTACTACACCATTTTGTTGGGGAGTTCTAGGTGCAGAAAAATTATGTAAAATACCATTTTCTTCACAATAATTTTCAAAGTATTCATTTTGAAATTCTCCACCATGGTCACTCCTTAACACTTTGATTCTTAAGTCTTTCTCATTTTGAATTTGCTTGGCAAACTTCCTAAAGACCATAAAAGCTTCACTTTTTAATGTTAAGAAAAATGTCCAAGTAAATCTAGAAAAATCATCAACAATTACAAGAGCATAGTAATTTCCACCAAAACTTTTTATCCTAGAAGGACCAAATAAATCTAAGTGTAAAAGTTCTAAAGGTTTTGATGTGGAAATAACATTTTTAGATTTGAAAGATGATTTCACTTGTTTACCTTTTTGACATGCATCACATAATCTATCTTTTTCAAATTTTAACTTAGGCAAACCCACAACTAAGTCATTTGATATTAGTTTGTTTAATTGATGCATGTTTATATGAGCTGCTCTCTTATGCCATAACAATGGATTTTCTTCCTTAGCAACTAAGCATGTTATATTAGCATTAGATACACAATCCAAGTCAATCAAATAAATATTATTATGCCTAATACCTTTTAATGCTATATTTTTAGAATCCTTTAAATGAATGGTGCAAACCTTACTTTCAAAGATTACCTTGAATCCTTTATCACAAAGTTGACTTATACTTAGGAGATTGTGCTTTAGCCCATCAACAAGAAACACATCTTTTATCTCCAAGGTATTTGCACCACCAATATTTTCGGATCCAAGGATTCTTCCTTTGTTGTTGTCCCCATAGGTCACATATCCTTGTTCTTTCTTTGTAAAACTTAAAAATTTCTTTTTTTATCCAATCATGTGTCTTGAACATCCACTGTCAAGATACCACATAGACTTCTTGGATTTTGAAGTTTCCTACAAAACAAAAAACATAATAATCTTAGGTTCCCATAACTTTTGGGTCCTTGGGGTTAGAGACGATCAAATCATTTAATTTTAGGAACCCAAACATATTTTCCCTTTGGAACACCAAAATGCTTAATTCTACACCTATTAGATGTATGTCCTTGTTTCATAAAATAGAAGCAAGCATTAGATGTAATTCTTGAAAATGATACAATTTTATTTTGAGAAGATTTAGATCCTTTTTGAATCTATACTCTTCGAATTCTTTTACTTTTAGGCTTTTTCATTTGAACATGACAATTTTCTCTAGTTTGTACAATAACCTCATCCTTATAACAATCACTTAATTCTTTCTTAGCTTTATCAAGTAAGTGGCTAAGTATGTCAATATCATATTCATATTCTTTACATGATGCACATGCTATTTGTTTATCACCTTTTCTTCTAAACATGCAATTTTCGTTTTCAAGGATTCTACTTATTTTTCTGATTTATTCAAACACTTTTTCAAGGTTTTATATTCAGATTTTAAGTCCTTAAAAGCAGTAAACAACTCTTGATATACATTATGCAAGACATCATAATCATTTTCATCATCACTTGAAGAACAATCAGAATCACTTACCTCACAATCAGAAGAAATGTTATCATTTGCCATCAAACAAATATTTGCTTCAACTTCCGAATCGTTTGACTCCGAACTTGAGTCACTATCATCCCAAGCTATATAGGCTTTCTTTTCGAAGAATTTCTTGCCTTTATGATCATCATTTTTCTTGTTTGGGCAGTCAGATTTTACATGCCCTGTTTCACCACAACCATAACATTTAAAACTTAAAGAAGAACTTTCTTTTACCTTTCCCTTACCTTTGAAAGGTTGCTTCCCTTTGGCTTTCATGAACTTTGTAAATTTCTTGATCATAAGACTCAAGTTTTCATTGTCGCCACCATCAAAAGAGGCGGTCGGAGTGACGTGATGGTTTTCGACTTCGACTCACATTTTAAAGTGATGTTACAACGCCTTTAGGTTGTCCGATAATCGGGCTGGACCTAAAAGTGAGGTTTTCAAAAATGGGTTCTGGAGTCGCCACCAATGTTTTATCCGGAAACATTGGAAAAGGAAAAAAAAGAAGGCGTTGGTTTTGAAAAACTAACTTTGGCCATTATAACCAGAGTTGGGTACGAGAGTTAGTTACGTGTAAAGAAGGTATTAGCTTCCCTACAACGCCCCTTTTAGGTTCCCTATGATGGGTCATTTATTTCATAAATAGACCTTTAGAATGATGCTTTTACCCTTTATTTATTTGCTGAATTTAAGATATTGACTACATGCCCTAACAACTAATGCACGGATAAATGTAAATAAAAAGCGGTAAAAGAAAGAGAGAAAGTGTGGAAACCTTCGAAGCACGCTTTCGTAATTAATATTCTTGAAGTAAAATTCTTTTTAGCAATCCTTCACTCTACAACGTTGGTTGCTCTTCCTCGCAATGCTACAAAATACCCTCTAAGAATGCTAAGAAACTCCGGAAATGCTTCGGAGGGATCCTAAGAGAAGAATTTAGAAGAATTACTGAAGGGAAAGTTGAAGAATTGTGTGAAAAGGAGGGGAGCGCGCCCTCCTTTTATAGGGATTTGCACCTGTCTGGTCAAGATGACCGTCTCGCCAAGTGGGACGGCCGTCTCGCCCTTAATAAATGGCGAGACGGCCGTCTCGGCCTTCCAGGTGGAATTCCTTATTTTTTGTGTACAAAAAACCTTCCTACTCTAATATGGGGCCTATTAGTCTATCCTAGGGACCTTTTAGATCTTGCCTATCTTCGAATTCGAGGTCTTCTACTCTTTATTTTGAGGCCGGGCAAGATTTGGGGTCTACAGCTGCCCCCCTTCACCTGACTAGCCGACTGTTGGCCTGTTATGCCAAAAAGATCGGCTGGAGGGTGAAGGAGTTAACCCTCTTGCTTGGCTGTCCTTCGGATGCTCCATCTTGTGGTAGCCGACCCTCTAGACGAAAAATGTGTGTGTGCACCTCCGGGATGCTCCCTCATGCGGTAGCCGACCCTTTTGGTTAACACGTGGTAGAACCTCAGGATGCTCCTCCTTACCCTTCGGTTAATGAGTATGAACCCCCATCTGGTTGCTTGTAGCTTCGGGATGCTCCTTCTTATGGTAGCCGACCCCTTAGCTGACAAGTGGTAGAATCTCAGGATGCTCCTTCTTGCGGTAGCCGACCCTTTAGTTGATGAGTATGAACCCCCATCTGGTTGCATGTAGCTTTTGGATGCTCCTTCTTGCGGTAGCCGACCCCTTAGATGACAAGTGGTAAAACCTCAGGATTCTCCTTCTTGTGGTAGCCGACCCCTTAGCTGACAAGTGGTAGAACCTTAGGATGCTCCTTCTTGTGGTAGTCGACCCTTCGGTTGATCAGTATAAACCTCCATCCGGTTGGTAGCGTTTGTAGTCTGTCGTTGTAAGACTGGATGAGTATAAACCCCTCATCTGGTTGGTATGGTCCACTTTGTAGGACCGGCTACGACTTACTGCTCTGGCTCATGCGCCAGTTATGGGTATGAGCCCCCCATCTGGCTGGTGCAGCCCACTTCGTAGGACTGGTGGTGGTTGCGGCTTGCTGCTCTAGCTCATGCGCCGACTCCATGGGGAGTGATTTTTGCTTTGGTGAATGTTTTTGGATTTTCTGGGTGTAGTCATCCGGTATGTCAGAGATTCTTTGCTTTTGGCTTTTTCTATTAGCCATCCGACTTTGTTGGTTGTCATGGATTCTTTGATTATTTTTTTGGGCTTTTCCTATGGTCATCCAGCTTGTTGATTGCTGGGGATTCTTCATGATTGCCTCTTGATCTAGGCCGGAATCCACTGAGGATTTGTTGCTTTCTATTGATTGTGCCTCTTGATTAGGCAGATGCTTCAATAGTGGTGAAGACTTTGTGCTTGCGTTGTTTTGCCTCTGAATAGGCTAATATCCCATTATGGGGATGTTAGCTCTTTATTTGCCAGATCTTGCCTCTGGGGATGTGAGTCTGAAATTTTCCTTTGTTGTAGGCTCACTGAGGGTGATTTTTCTCTTTTTTATGATCCATTGGGGATTGATTGCCTTCTCGGGGATCTGATTTTGGTTTGCCCCCTGGAGTTTTGACTCCTTGTTAGGTACTGGTGTGAGATGGTTCTGCGATGCTCTTATTTCATTGGGGAATGGGCATTATGTTTACCTAAAAGTTAAGATTTTAATTTCGTCTTTTTCCACGATTTATCTCTTTTTTATCACGATTTTGAAATCTGGCTTTTTGATGGGGATAATACGTAAGCCTTTTTACTTTTTAGTTTCTTTTTATTACGCTGGCTTTTTTCCTTCTTTTTGAGGGGTCTACTAGGGATGAAGTTTTCTTTCTTTGGTGATCCACCAGGGAATTAGTTGACTTCTTGGGGATCTGATTTTTCTTTTCTAGGGATGGAGTCTTGGCTCCTTGATTGACGTTGATGCGAGCTAAACTTGTGAAGCTCTTATTCCACTGGGGGATGGGAATTTCTGATTCCTCCTTTTAGTAGATTTTTCTGGTATGGTCCAGTAGGGGATTTTTATTCGGCCTTCTCTATTGTGGCCCTTTCTTTTGGATATCCACTGGGGATGCAAGGGTTTTCTTCTTTCTTTCTTTTTTCTTTTTGTTGAGCCCTTGATGGTATGGATATTGGACTCTTTTAACTGTTGATGATGATGGGCTTTTGAAGCCTTTATTCTCCATTGGGGAGTGTGGAGGAGGCTTGGTTGAGTACGCTTGATGACTCATGTGGCACTAATGCTGAGCCATGAGAAGTTTTTTGGTTTGCCTTCAGAGTAGGCAGGGATCCTCTTGGGGATGACTAAGCCTTTCCATCGGCTTTTTCTTTCTTTGATGGTTGTGCATTCCTTTTATTATGTGGAGGGGAAAATGTTAGAGCTTTGACTTCAGGAAGCTCTTATTTCTTCTGAGTTATTTGATGACGAAAACTCGCTCTTCTTTCTTGAGGGAGAGCAATGTTTGAAGACTTATTACTTTCTTCGTACCTTCTTTTCTGGGTAGAAGGATGGTTGTTGGAGCTTTAACTTATGGAAGCTCTTATTTTGCTCTGAGTCGCTTAATTATTGACAACTTGCTCTATTTTCTTAAGGGGAGCTTTATTTGGAGACTTTTTGGCGCTTTCTGTTCTTCAATCACAAACATGGAGCTAGTCTCCTTATATGCATGAATTTTGTTTTTGTTATTTACTTGGAGAGATTTTTTATTTTTCATTTTTCATTTTGACAAAGTTGTATTATGAAACTATTTGTATGGATGCCTTAAATGTAATCTATTTTATTTGATGCATCTAGAAAAGTGACTGGCATTCTCCTGCTGGACTTTCATGATTATGATGAAGGACCCCTCTCTTTTATTCAGTTTTTGGTTTAGCCCTATCTTTTTCCTAGACCGCCCTTTTGGGGTTTTCGGTCTAGCGCACTGCCTTAATTTTTTCCTAGGATATCTTAGTGGGTTTTTTTCCTTTTTTATGAATCCCCTAACTTTTGCCTAGACCGCCCTTCGTGGGTTTTCGATCTAGCGGGCTACCCTGACTTTTGCCTAAGAATCTCCTAGCAGGCATTATTCTTTTTATTTTCATTTTTCTTTCTCTTCTTTTTTTGAGAGATAGGACCCTATCATATGCATGCAATGTTTGCGATATGCATCCTACAATGCTATTTCAATTAATATTTCAAAAGGATTAATCAATGCGCTTTTACTTCTGATGAGCTTCTGACGTTATGTGCTTTCGTCGACACAATAGGTTGTACCGATTTTGCCGTCTCGATTTTGTCATGACTGAAGAATGATTGTGTTGATTGTAGAGCGACTTGTCATGTCAGTGCGCCCCTCCCTTTCCTTGGGGATGTTGATCCTCCTATTGATTACTATCTCCACATTTCCTTACTAATTACTAGAATGTCGTAGTGTTAAGGGTCAAGAGAAAAGAAGGAAAGTTATTTATTCAAAGGCTTGTGTTTTAGAATTGTTTTATTTTAACAAAAAATGGTTTTTGTAAGCACGGCTAGCCAAGGTTGGTTAGAGTGTTTAGGCTAGTTTATACAAACATTTTGTTTATGGAGTGGCGTCTTAAATGATTATTCGATGGCGCCTATCATGGCTGATTAATTTCCCTAGTCTGCCCTTTGGGTTTTCAGCCTAGGATGTTGTGCTATGTCCTAACTTTTGTCTAGGTTTCCTCTTTTCTTGCTTTGGGAAACCTAGTGAACTTTATTTTGTAACCCTAATTTTTGCCTAGGCTACCCTTTATGGTTGTTCGGGTTTCCTAATGGGTTTATTGCCTTTTCTTTTTGGCCTTTAGCTTCTATGGGCTTCTTTTGATTTTTGTTTTCTTTTTGCATAACATTGGCGAAACACGACTTTATTATGATGAGGTGGAACCTTATTTTGTGTTTCTAGTCAATCAGTGATGATGGATTTGACTATTTTGATGATGACGCATTTTGATTATTTTGACGCACTTTTGAAAATGTTTGCTTAAACATTGTTATTATGAGGTTTAGACATGAATAACAAGAAGAAAAACAGATAGTAAGAATGACATTCTTTATTAATTAAAAAGGAAATATGCGCCCTACAATGCTCGGGGGTCGGGCTAGCCCGGATGAGTAATCTCTAATAGTCATTGGGTTTACATCCCTTAAAATTGGAAGAAGAACACCTAATGACTAAAGTTGCTTTTGACGTTTGACCTGTCTATTTGGGAAAAATCTGATTCGAGGTGCGGAGGGGAGACTTCCCTTTTCTTCGTGCAGCTTGATCCTTTGTAGGGTAATGCTTCAAAGGATTGTCTTTAAAATCTGGTGGCTCCCTTATTCCTTGAGAGTTTCTAATGAGCCCTTGGTTTGGGCGGCGTCCATATTTCCTCATCATGTGGGTCACCTTCATATTGTTGGGGAAGGCTTTTCATGTTGGCAAAAGATATTTCAAAGGTCCTCTTCAGCCGCATCCGTTCAAGGTAGGGCAGATGGCTTGCTGATCCACATGCCATTTTTAGCTTGAACCGTGACCAGCTTGTCACCTACCGTGAGTTTGTCTCTTTAGCGGAGCGTTGGAAGAATTGCCTTAGCGTCGTGAATCCAAAGTCTACTCAATTTCCTTTTTGGATTATGTTTTTCTTCGGTCTTTTTATTTCTTCCTTTATTGTTAGGAGCGTCATCTTATAGCTCCTTGGGAGAGTAGATTTTTCTACTTCTAGTCGTGGCCCCAATACTGACGATGCTGGATATATCCTCCTTGATGGGCGATGTCTTTGCGTATCTCCAAGGTACAATTTTATTTGATTTGAGGCATGAACAAAGGTAACGACATCCTTGCCCCCCTCTTCCTTTATTCACTCGGATGACCAATGGTTGAGGCTTATTATCCTCCTTAGGCGGATCAACTGTTGGAGAGAACTTGACGACGAAAATTTTGCTCTTATGGGAATCACATCAATTAATCCTTTCTTTTTATTATCTTATTATTATTAAAGTGAGGATGAATGTATGAATGTATGCAAATTATGAATGCAATAGACGGTTGAAGAGAGAAACAATTTTATTTATTTCATCTAGATAGTGTACATTCCTCAATACAATGTTTCAAAGTACACACATTTTTTTAAAGCGGAGAAGCCTAAAGGAACCCATAGGCGGGTTAAAATTTCTATGCATTTTTTTTACTTCCCGTGCATGACATGCAAATGCTCTATCCTCTTTACACGGTATTGAGGAATGTCCACTTTCTTCAACTTCCTATTACTAGATGCATGTTATGAGGATGAAGTTTAGTGGATACACGTATGCAAGTGTTTATTTTTTCCTAAACATTATTATGTTTGATTTCCTAACATGATGTATGATAGTGTTTGGGATTTTGTGTTTTTTTTTTATGCAGATGAGGGCATGAAGAATACCAGTCGCCTTCTAGAATACAAAAGTAATTTAAGAATGTTTACTTTTGAAATGAATGATTAGTGTAGGATAGATATGCCTTAAAACAATAACTTTGGTATCGTCCTTAAAGCTTACGCTTTACGGAGTACCATACCCATTTTGGTATAATGGTTCCTTCCTAATAAAGGTCACCATATACCTTAACATACTTGTCTCTTCCTTATGGAAGATTAGAAGTGCATTTGGGCCTCTTTCGCCTTTGTCTTAGGGATATCTAATGCCCCCGAGAATGAATGTATTTATGCATGTGCTAGCATAAAAAGGACTTTTTATGATAAAAAAGGCGGCAGATGTTCAAAGTGCGATAACTTTTGACTGAGATGTCAGATTTGGACGCACAACATATCAAAACGAAGAGAAAAAGGTGAAGAACAGGCCATAAATATTCAAAGGGGATTTGGCCTAGCAATTTTCCCAAAAAATGCTCCTAAGACCCATTTTTTAGAGATTTATTAAGATGATGCGTATGCATACTTTCCTTATGTATTTATTTTCTCTCTTGGTTCTTTCGCTTATGAAATGATACGATATGAATGATACGACTTTGTCAAAATTCTTTTTTTTTTTTTTAGATTTCGTTAGTAATATTTTTATTATTATTTATTTTAACCCTTTATCTCTTTTGTAGGTCAACGTGGCTAACCTGAAACTAGGTCAGCTAAAAGGTAGACTGTCCGAGATAAAGGTGTTTATTGCGAAAAGATTTTTTGAGATTTTTTCTATTTTTATCTGTTGTATGTTTATGTTATGCAACAATCAAATGAAACAAACAAATGCACACACAATTCACTCATCCGCGAACAAGTAAGACGACGTTTTTAATCACAAGGTAGGGTTTTCCTGCAAAAGAGTGCATATTCAGGGTAGTTCTAAATTTCCTCACCAAGGCCAGGCCCCCAAGGTGCCCCCATTATAGGGTCCCCACTCTCCAGCCTTCCGACCATGCATGGCACTAAGTCCGTAGTCAGTCTTTGTGCCAAAAGAGAAAGGTTATCACCTTGAGTGGTGGTTTCCGATCATCCAGTGGGCTCATGGCCCTCACTACAACAAATCGAACCTACCACCCACTCCCTATGGATTTCCCACTTGCCCCCGGGTATAGGAGAAACTGTTGTGTGCAAAGGTTTGTGTACAATTTGTATTTCAAACAATTGCATAAAATAAACAAGCAACAATTATTAAAGCCAAGCAAATAAAACATGTTATAAAACAAAGCAGGGTAAAAGCAAAAATTTTTATTTATTAAATTGGTCTATCACTAAATGGGATCAACTCTCTAGGCTTCCCCAGTGGAGTCTTCATTTTTCGCCGCCGTCAAAAGAGGCGATTGGAGCGACGCGATGGTTTCTGACTTTGACTCGCATTTTAAAGTGATGTTACAATGCCTTTAAGTTGTTTGATAACCGAGCTGGACCTAAAAGCGAGGTTTTCAAAAATGGGTTCTGGAGTTGCCACCAATGTTTTATCCGGAAACATTGGAAAAGGAAAAAAAGGAAGGCGTTGATTTTGAAAAACCAACTTTGGCCATTATAAATAGAGTTGGGTAAGGGAGTTAGTTACGTGTAGGGAAGGTAGTAGCTTCCCTACGATGCCCCTTTCGGGTTCCCTATGATGAGCCGTTTATTTCGTACATAGACCTTTAGAATGAAGCTTTTACCCTTTATTTATTTGCTAAATTTAAGATATCGACTACAAGGCCCAAACGAGACAGCAGTCTCGCCCTTTGTCGATGGTGAGACGACCGTCTTGCCAAGTGAGATGGCGGTCTTGGCCTTCCAGGTGGAATTCCTTATTTTTTCTGTACAAAAAACCTTCCTACTCTAATATGGGACCTATTAGTCTATCCTACGGACCTTTTAGGCCTTGCCCATCTTCGAGTTGAAGGTCTTCTGCTCTTTATTTTGAGGCGGGGCAAAATTTGGGGTCTACATTCATCTTCTTCATTTTCTGAGTCTTCTTCCTCCTTCTTGTTCTTGCTTTTAGAAACTTCAACTTTGAAGGCTAGATTTCTCTTTTGATGTTGGCCTTTTTCATCGTTTAGCCTTCTGAGTTCAAGTTCATGCTCTCTCAACTTTCCAAAGAGAGTAGTCATAGTCATGGTAGCAAGATTTTGTGACTCTGTGATGGTCATCACCTTTGGTTGTCATTTCCTATCCAAAGATTTAAGAATTTTGACATTTAATTCATCAGTATAAAAAATCTTACCAAGTCCAGTGAGATGGTTCACAATATGTGTGAAACGCTTTTGGACGTCAAAAATCGTTTCTCCTTGTTGCATCCAGAACATCTCATATTCTTGAATTAATGAGTTCTTCCTTGCTCTTTTAACATCATCGGTACCTTCATGGGTTACTCTTAACATTTCCCACATTCCTTGAGCACTCTTGCAAACAGATATCCTGTAAAACTCATCAAGAGATAAAGCAGACAAAATTATATTTCTAGCCCTAACATCATATTGGGCTTTCCTATTTTCTTCAGCCGTCCATCTAGAAAAATGGTTTAGGTTCTTCTACATCATTTACAATAACTTTAGGAATAAAATGACCATTTACAATTGCATCTCATACACCCCTATCAACAGACTCCAAAAATATTTGCATTCTAACTTTCTAAAAAGGATAATTTTGCCCCACAAAAAATGGGGGTCTATTGATAGAAGCACCCTCGGCAAATGTTTGGTTTTGTCCGACCATTTTCGTAATTTGAATGACTATCAAAGCAAGTTTTGATACCACTTGTTAGAATCGCATAGCGAAATGTTCGCGTTTAGGGACAAAAAACCAAGAGGGGGGGGGGGTGAATTGGTTTCTTATAAAAAATTAGGGTTTTAAAAATGTTCCCCAAATTTGAACGATTAAAATACTTGTAATGTAAATAGAGAAAGGGAAAGAAGATTACACAGATGATTTATACTGGTTCGGATCAAAAGACCCTACGTCCAGTTGTTAATCACTCTAAAAGAGGATTAACATTGTCACTATAATCATAAGTTACAACAGAATACAAATTGAAAAAGATAAGGATTAGAAAACACCTCTATTGAGTTACACAAGAGATAAACACCTCATTTGAATCCACAAAGGATGAACAATAACTTTTCCTAGAGACGGCACAACACACAATCCACCAAGAAATCCACTCAGTGATTCTTATCACTTCTAGCCCACACTAGGTTTTCAAAAGCCCCTTTTTCTTCCCTATAGAAAGTTCTCTAGCAGTCACAACTCTTAACTTTTGTATGAAAAAGGTTTGTTAATTTGCAGAGAGCCTTAGAGAACCTTAAGTATAGAGAATAGGGTCTGAGAAATGATGATTTTCGAAAACATAAGAATTGGGAATAGGGTTTTCATAAATTGATCCAGATTTGAATTTCAAAACTCATAACAGACGTAAATAATCGACTATCTTAAGTGATAATCGATTATTACAGAGTCATTTTCACAGAGGAGTAAAACAGGACCAGGATAATTGATTATCTATGTAAATAATCAATTATCTAGCTGGGATAATCGATTGTCCCGAGTGATAATCGATTATCACAACAAGGTTTTCAGAAAAACAATTTTTCAGTGTAGGATAATCGATTATTCTAAGTGATAATCGATTATCACAGAGTGAATTTGATAAAAATGAGTTTTCAAATGATGGACTATGTGCTGACTATCTTGTACTCTAATTATACAGACTCAAAAACATAAAACAAAGTTATTACAAGTAAAATACACATGATTCTAAGTCTTCAAGTCTTTAAGTCCTTTTCTCTTGAATCATCATCAAAATCTTTAAGCTTCATATCCTTGTATGTTTAACATTAAATACATGAAAATAGAAAAAAGAAAAAAGAAATACTTAAATTGAAGTATACTCAATACGGGTTGAAGTAAGCTCCTCAAGTATAGAACACTTGTATAAATATTTATTTTAAGGATAACATGTTTAAATGTACCCTTAGGAACATTCTCTTTATTTGAAGAAGAATGAAGGTAAAATAATATTTATTGTTCTTTACATGGATGGTCTTATCTTAATTAGAAACAATGATGATATAATTTAACAGCATAATAAAAAGGGAGTTTGAGATGACGTACTTAGGATTGATGAGGTTTTTTCTTATCCTAGAAGACAGATAAGATGAGATGAGAATATTTGTGTCTAAAGAAACATATGCAAATGAGATGTTGAATAAGTTTAAAATGACGTTACAATCTAAATTTAGCACCCATGATCAAATACGAAATTTTCTAAGTTTGATGAAGGAAATGAGTTGAAACAAACATATATTAAAACTTAGTAAGAAGTCTTCATTATCTCACAAGTATGTGATTGAATCTATTATTAAATATTGAAATTATAAGTTGGTTCACGGAGGAGTTGAACTATATACATTAGAAGACATTGAAACAAATATTGAGATATATTCGATAAATGGAGTCACTTCGCCTATTTTATATATAGTCTAAAAATTACAGGGTGGTTAGATATTGTGATAGTAATTTATGTAGAGATATAGATGATTGAAAAAAATATATCGGGATATGTACTTAAAAAAAATAACCAATAATAACACTTTAAATATGTGTAAAGTGAAGTATGTTACATATAATAACACTTTAAATATGTGTAAAGTCATGTGTAGTAACATTTTAGTGTGCGTGTTATATAATATATACAATATGACTCATAAATATGTGGAGAAAATTGGACCTACAATAATCCTATGAAAATATGGTAAGAATTGACAACATGTTAACATATTGAAATTTGTTTTCACTTCATTTAAGAATATGTGAAGAAAAATAACTTGATATTGGTGTAATAATAAATCAAGATAAAATATAAACATTTTAAAAAATAATACAACTTCAAATTGGTGTAATAATAAATCAAGATGAAAATATAAACATTTTAAAAAATAATACAACTTAAAATTGGTATAAACATTTTAAAAAATAATGGCCAATGATATTATTTAATAATTATAAAAAATTAATTGAAACAAAAAATAAAAGAAATATTTAAGTTTACAAAAGAGTTGAGTTGAATAACCGTGAAATAAAGTGTTTTAATTTAATATAAAGGTCAACTTTCAAGAGTAACCGATTATATGTCTTTAATTATGTAATTAAGGACCATTTAAAGCTTGAAATTAAAACTTCAAGTCAAGTTATAAATTTCCTGTATTATTTGATTAATATGAATATGAATTGAATCATATAAATATTCAACGAAAGACTAAACCCTATTATCGTTTACAAATATGAAATAACTGTAAATATATAAATTAAAAACATAGTAGTTGATATCCATTGAACCAGACATTAAGGATAATGAAAAGGAACGTGTGGCCTGTAACAAATAAGCTCCAAGGAATAAATACGCGTCCATCGGTGGAAGAGGAAGAGAGTGTATTAACTGAGAAAGTGAGGATTGGGAATTGATGGTGAGTATGAGCTTGGTGGGTGTGAAGCCAAGTCCTCTCCAACCCCAATGCCCATCTCTGCGTGTTGGAAGAAGAGCCCGTGGAGTGATTCGGATTCGGTGTGGAATAGCAGAGCCGTCAGGTGAACCTGCACCTCTGGGACAAAAGACCCGCTACAATGACGGCATTTTCGAGAGATCCTTTATGAGTCTGTTCGCGCGTAAGATGGAGAAATACGCTGATCCAGGAGGAGGAGGAGGAAAAGGTAGAGAGAAGAAGGGTTGGTGGGAGTGGGGGTATGACTATGAGAGTTTCGTGGATGTATCAAGGAGGGTAATGCAGCGTCGGTCTCGTATCCAGCAGCAGCAAGTCGTTCGAGAGGTTCTCCTCTCTATGCTTCCTCCAGGTGCGCCTGCCCAGGTCCATCATTTCACCATTCCCTGCTTCTTATTTTTCATTTTTAATTTGCTTTCCAGAACCACAAATAAGAGAGGTATAATGCTGTTGTTGCAGTTCAGGAAATTATTTCCGCCAACAAAATGGGCGGCAGAGTTTAATGCTGCACTCACAGTTCCTTTCTTCGACTGGTTAGTCGGGCCATCTGAGGTAATTTGCTATGTCTAGCTTTTTCAAGTTTTTTGTACTTCATAATGGTTTTGGCTTAGCAAAGATGGTTAGGTTTTGCACTTATTATAATCCATTTATTCGTCTTGATTCACATATTTGACATTAAATTACATCCTCTGGGTTGCAACGATTGCCAAAAATATAATAAATCTGTATTAATCTATGTGCTGGAGGATTGCAGATTATACAAAGACATCCAGGAACATGTCTTTAAAAACTCCATGATGTTTTTATTTGATAATTTTCACCTCTCGTTAGAGTTATTTTAGAGTTTGGTTGATGAAAAATGTAAAATTCTCTATGAATCTTAACATCATATACTACAATTGAAAGTAAATAAAGATAGCTTCCAATTAACTTAAGCATTTCCTTTTTACTATCGCACATGTTTTTCAGTTTAGTATGGGACGCCAGTTAATAAAATTAATCTTTTTTCATTACATAATAGGATGTGTTGTAAAAATAAACTTTATGTATGATTATTTTAATAAATTTTCTGCTATATTGCATGGTGTTGGCGATGATATTTAGATTGTTGAGATGCACTAGGTTGTGGAAGTAGAGGTAAATGGAGTGAAGCAAAAGAGTGGCGTCCATATAAAGAAATGCAGGTAGATTTCATGTCTCATTCAACGTATGCACAGAAGTCGTTTATGTTTTAATTCAAACATGTCTGTTTCGTTTGATGGATCTCGTATTCATGTTGTTTGGAGTCTCATATTCATGTTTTCGATGAAAAAAATAACGAGAGTTAGTTTTAATTTGAATATAAATTATAAATCTGTCTCTTAAGTTATCCGACACTAAAGAATCAATCACAATTTCACCGTCTTTCTTTCTTTTTTACAAATGAAGGTACCTGGAGAATAGTGGCTGTGTTGGAATGTGTGTGAATATGTGCAAGATTCCTACCCAAGATTTTTTCACCAATGAATTTGGACTTCCCTTAACAATGAACCCTAGTATGTCTTCTTGCCTTTGCTTACTGGCCGAAAATTAAGGTCCATATTCTTGATTACATTTATATATGACTTAACAAAAAAATTAAGCGAGATCATTTAAATCACGCGTATCTGAACTTAATTTCAGATTTTGAAGACATGAGTTGTGATATGGTGTATGGTCAAGCCCCACCCACATTTGAAGAGGACCCTGTTTCAAAACAACCATGCTATGCAGATATATGTAAGTATGTTCCCCTGGTGTTCAACTAATCAAATTAAAGACTTCAATATTCTAAAATGTTAATAACTCTTGCAGGTTCTTTGGCAAAATCAAGCTCTACTGTGTGTCCTAAACTACAGGCATGAGAATTAGTGTCTAGTAAGCTTCTATTTTGACCTGAGGGGCTACCTGTCTAGCCTCAGAAAATTCCATTTATTACTAATACCAGCCTTGTTAGGTGTTTACTTTTCTTCTCTTCTGTAATTATTACATTCACAAATGAGAGGACATTGTCTACAGAAAAAAAATACTGCATGTAAATTTGTAATTATACTGTCAAATAATGTACAATATTGTTGGCTAAAACTTTTTTTCACAGGAAAGTTTTTGTTTCATTATTTAACATTTTGAAGTTAATTGATTTATAAAAATCATCCTTTGATATAGTACAAATTTGAATACAATTTCCATTCTATAAAGCAAGGCAGCTTTAAAAGTTAGGGGATAAAATATAGAGAACTAAACTAATGGTAAAGGGAAATATGTACTTTTAGTATTGAACGAAAATTTTGTACAAGGATGAAAAAATTACTGTCTAACAATAATACTGAACCAAAAAGTAATAAATATTTGCTCTAAGAGAAGGGAACAAAGGGAAGAAGTTATTTATCCATATCCCTTTCTCCTTAACCCCGAAAAGCTATATATCACAACATATTTATTGAGACATGAGTTTATTATCTTGGAAGTACAATAACCCTCTTCCATCTCCCATCTCCATTATCTTTTCAAAATCATCAATGAAATTTATTTTTTGTCCTTACTAATTTTTTATCCATGACAATTTTTTCCCTTTTATAATCTGTCCTTGAAGTCAGGATAAACTTTTTGTTAGGTTTCATGATCTTCCCAAAAATTAGTTGTGACATTCTCTCTTCCTTCTTCATAACTAGATGCTCTTAAACTTGTTCTTGACCTTGAAGAATCATCCTTAATTGTAATACTTAGACTAGTTGAATTAATAGAACAAAATCAAAATAATGATAAGTAAGGCTAAGTGCGATCGTCTTTAGACGGTATAAGTTGTAAAACACAATATTGGATGAATTTTAGTGAAAGTGGATAATAGTAATTTATAAGCCACTTGGAATTTGATTGGAAGAGGCATGAAGTATCTTAAGCCTAACTATTGATGATTTTTTTTCTCAAAGTAACATACCTTGGTTTGTATGACTCCAGTCTAACCAAAATCATGTCTACAACTTTGAATTCAAGATAATACCACCTTTTATTCGTTTATTTCATGTGTGTTTGAACCTTATGGAGATTAGATTTCAATTTAAGAAGAATATGATATCTTTCAATCAATTGTTCTTACAATAGTATGATCTTTTGCATTAGGATAAAGAGGATCACGATCATAAATTTCCTTAAAGAGAGTCATGTCCAAATTAATGTTATCAATACTTAGCTTATCTCAATCCTTAAGAGCATCATAGGTGAAACACCTTATATACAGGTTGAGGCATCTATTAAGAGTTTTAGATTGTCCGTCCATTTAGGGATGGTAGGTGTTCTGTCTAGGAACGTTAATATCTCGATCTTATATCCGCTATAATAATATTGTTAGGGTTCATTCTCACGTATGAAGTATTGTCCGTTTTAGAGCTCTCGTCCGTCATGATTTTGTCCTTAAAAGGCGTCTCGGTGTGTTGAGAGAGAATGATGTATTTAAACTACCATTGACCTCGACTCTAAGTAATGTGAGACTCATGAGCGTACCGAAACATAAGCCCCTCTGTTTAGGACTAAGGGATATGTATGAGTAGAGCGAGATTCTACTCTCAGTCCCACGATAAGCACCAATGTTTCATTTAAGGAACGGGAGTGTACCATTGTCATGTCTGCTATGATAACATCGTTAGAATCAATTTTCACGTCTGAGGTATTATCAACTATAAAGCTCTTGTCCGTCACAGTTTTATCCTTAAAAGACACCTCATTGGGTTAGGAGAGGAGCATGTATATAAACTACCCTTGGCCTCAACTTTTAAACGATGTGAGACTCCTGAATGTACCGAAACATAAGTCCCCAGTCGATGACGAAGGAGTATATATGAGTGGAGCGAAACTCTACTCTTAGTCTCATGGTAGGAGCCAATGTTTTGTTTAAGGAACGAGTATGTGCTGACCTCATGTCCGCTATGATAACATCGTTAGGGTCAATTCCCATGCCAGAGGTATTGTTCGCTTTTGAGGTATTGTCCACTTTGAAGCTCTTGCCTGTCATTGTTTTGTCCTTAAAAGGTGCATCAATGGGTTAAAAGAGGATGTTGTATTTAAACTACCTTGGTCTCGATTCCTATGCGATATGGGACTCATGAGTGTACCTGAAGAGTAGGTAATGCTTATATTAAGTTTTTGTTCTAGCCTAAGTTTTTGTTAATTTAGCATACCATCTCATTAGAGAACTATGGAACTCAAGAAAAATTTGATTCACCAAAGTATGTTTAGTGGAATAACAAATCGATCCTTTCAATACAACAAACCATCATGCAAGTATATTTAGGATGAAGGGGTTAATTGTTCATTTAAGTGTATGCTTAATCTTGCTCTTACACAATAGCATTATCAAGGGTAGATAGAATCTTCAATTTGTGTTAAGACCGTACCATTAAAATGGATCAGGATAAGGAGTCAACAATAACATCTTCCTTTCCTAGTTTGTATTCAATTGTGAAATCAAATCCCAAAATCTTATGGAGTCAAGTTTGTTACTCAAGAGTATGTAATCTTTGATTAATTAAGCTCGTAAAACAATTTTGGTTAGTTTTAATAACAAACATGTGAACAAACAAATAATATCTAAACTTTTCAATAGACTTAGTAATAAAATAAAATTCTTAAGCATATGTCGATTATTGTTGTAGTCTTGGTGTCAACTTCTTCAAAGAGAAGACAATGAGATGATATTTTGGCTTTACATAGCCCTTACATCAATATTTGAGGCATTTGTCTCAAGGACAAAAGGCATAGAAAAACTTGATAAGACCAATACAGGTGCTTTAGTAATAGCTTCCTTCATTTTTTACGAAAGTCTCGACAACAGCGTGTAGAGTTGTCAAAAATAGGTTTAGTCCGATAGATCGACCCAAAAGGTTCAAAAAATAAGTCAAGCTAGGCGACCTAAATTGAATGATACATATTTTGGCCTAACTTATTTAGGTCATGACTTACATGGGCTTAGGTTTAGTTAACTTGTAGACTTATGAGTTGGTTCATTTTATAGAATAGTTATTATTTGTTTAAAATAAAAGAATAATATTATTATTTTATTAAAAAAATACATATGTATTAAAAATTAATTTGATAAGAAATTCACTTAGTCTAAGAATAAATAAATATGCGATAAGTTTCTAATAACCATTGTAGACCCCAAATCTTGTCCGGCCTCATAATAAAGACCAGAAGAGCTTCTATTCGAAGATGGATGAAGCCTAAGAAGCCATTAGGAGAGACTATTAGGCCCCATACTAGGATAGGAGGGATTTTCGGCATGTAAATAAGGATTCTCGCCTTTTTGGGTCGAGACCGTCGTCTCATATTCGGGACCGCCGTCTCGCCTTGCGAAAGTGGCGAGACAGCCGTCTCGACCATATCAGACGAGACGGCCGTCTCGACCTGACAGGCACGAATCCCTATAAATAGCCACACCATTCCCCTCATTTCACACCGTTCTTCCATTCTCTCTCTTGTCACTTCATAAAATTCTCTTCCTAGAACCCCTCCGAAGCATTTCCGTAGTTTTCTGAGAGTCTCTAAGAGTTTTTATAGCGTTTTTGAGAGGTTTCCGGCGCTGTAGAGAATGAAGGGTTGTCAAAAAGCACCCAAATTGTCAAGAAATTAATTGAAATCTTGCCTCGGAGGTTTCTACATTCTTTCTCTCTCTTTACTGCTTTATCTTTAAATTACGTAGTAGATATTAGAGCCATGTAGTCATAACTCCAAATTCCACAAATAAAGGGTAAAAGCGTATTTTCACCGATTTACTTATTTAAAATAGCTGGCCTATCATAGGGAACCCGAAAGAGGCGTCGTAAGGGAACTAACACTTCCCTTACACATAACTAACTCCCTTACCCAACTCTGGTTCTAATGACCAAAGTTGGTTTTTCGAAAACCAATGCCTTTTCACCCCTTTTCCGATGTTTCCAGTAAAAACATCGGTGGTGACTCCAGAAGAACCCTTCAAAATTAGTTATTGGGTTAGCCCGGTTATCAGACAATCCAAGAGCGCCTTTTCGAAAACCTTGCCCCTAGGTTCAGCCAGGTTATCGGACAACCTAAAGGCGTTGTAACCACACCAATAAAAACGCGAAAATTGGAAAGTCGAAACCATCGCGTCGCTCCGACCGCCTCGTTTTGACGGTAGCGACAACCATTTATTAAAAGATCTAATGATTAAAATTAATTACTATTTTAAATAGATAAATTACTAAAATAAGAATGATGATAACAAAAAATAATTTTTTAACTTTTATTTTGATATTGAATAGATCCATTCTTTTATAATTTATATATTAAATCATTAATCTTAAATAAAAACTAATTTCATTAATATAATTAAAATTTTAAAAATATATTATTTTATTTTTATTTAAATAGTTTTTAATTAATTGTTTTGGTATAAACACATTCACATTTTTATAGGTTGGTTTGTTGGCTTAACATAGGTCTAGGTTAACCTACAAATTATGGTATGTTTTAAATATAGGTCAAATTGGACTATCAATTTTTTTTTACTTGGCTTGTAAGGTTAGGCTAGATTGGGTCGGAGTGTTTGTATTGACAACTCTAGTAGCTTGATCCGATTAAAATTATATTTTTTTAAAAGAAATATTTAATAAAGGTGAAGTTAAAGAAATATGCCTCTTAATGAATATTGACCAAGAAAGCTAGTTAACTACTTCAAATTAATTGGAACTAGCTATCGTAACATTGTTTGAACTTTCTCTTGATCCATAGAGAAACTTCACTACTTGATATAGTGTGACTCAAATAGTCCACTTGTTACAACCCAAAAGAATATTTAGATAGCTTGACAAATAATTGGTTTTTCTTGAAAACTTGCAAAACTATCATAAAAAACACCAAGACAAACCTCCTTAAAGACATTTAAACACCTGGTTCATCAAGTGTAGGAAAGTAATAAATGCATTAGTAAGGCCAAATGGTATCCCAAATCACTCATAATGTTTGTCCTAAAAATAATTTTGTATCTATCTTCAAAATTAAGGAGAATTTGGTCATATTTTGACCTTAAATTCAATTTTGAAAAGTATTTTGCACCAAGAATTTATTGATAAGTTTATCAACCGTTGGAGTGGGAAACTATTTTTGGTGGTAATAGCATTTAAAGCATTGTAATCAGTACAAAATCTCCGTGTCAACCTTCTTTTTTACTAGGATGACGAAGGAAGAGAAAAGGATTGCACTTAGTGTTATGCTCCATTCTTTCAACGTGTCATACACCATAATTTGTATATATTGTTTTAAGATTTTGGGTTACCTATAAGGTCTTACCTTCATAAGTCAAGTTCTTGATAGCAAAGGAATAACATGGTCATGCGAACTAAGAGGGATTATCCTAAAGGGATGACAAAATGTTTAAAATATGACTTAGTATTTATTAATATAGTTTATTACATTTTAGTAGAGCACAATTAAATTCTATAATTTTTCAAGTTTTGATTATAGGTATTAATGAACTGTTACAAGTTTTTATGTATAATTTTAATTTTTATTTATTTTGAGAATAATGAGTATAATTGTTATTAATTTTCAATTCTATTTATATTGTATTTAAAGGTTGTCAACATAAATAAAAGTGTGTGAGCATTTTTTAACCCTAAAAAGTATTGTGAGTTCTTATGATTGGTAATCAAAGCTTTATTATTTGTTTTTGTATGACTTAGTGAGACTGAATTTTACCAAACACCAAAACACTTACATAATGAGTTAAAAATCCAATATGATAACTCAATCTTTATTCTACCAATTTGTTAGGAAGAAAATAATCACCTATAGGTAATTAGAATGGAGACATTTCTTCATGGAGAAGATTTTGGGAGGATGTTCAGGAATATTATGAGGTTGATCCATTACCAAATAATCCCACACTCAATCAAATAAAAAATAACAACAAAATTCATAAAGATAATTAAATTCAAGGCCTTGCCAATTTTTGGTTGCTTCTCTAGTAATCTTTACCTAAATTATGAATTTGAAGTGACCAAAGGCTATATGAGATTTTTTTTTTAAGATAGAGTGTGAAGAAAATAAGAGAATCAAAGAGATGCAAGCAAATGTTGAATTTGAGCATAGAGTTTAAGATGCAACAAATGAAGGATTTAGAAAAAAACAAAAGAATATTTTGATATATGTCATCGCCGTCAAAAGAGGCGGTCGGAGCGATGCGATGGTTTTCGACTTCGACTCGCGTTTTAAAGTGATATTACAACGCTTTTAGGTTGTCCGATAATCGTATTGGACTTAAAGGCGAGGTTTTCAAAAATGAGTTCTAGAGTCGCCACCAATATTTTATTCGGAAACATTGGAAAAGGAGAGAAATGAAGGCGTTGGTTTTGAAAAACCAACTTTGCCCATTATAACCAGAGTTGGGTAAGGGATTTAGTTACGTGTAGGGAAGATATTAGCTTCCCTACGACGCCCCTTTCGGGTTCCCTATGATGGGCTGTTTATTTCATAAATAAACCTTTAAAATGACGCTTTTACCCTTTATTTATTTGCGGAGTTTTAGATATCGACTACATGGCCCTAACAACTAATGCAGGGATAAATGTAAATAAAAAGCGGTAAAAGAAAGAGAGAAAGTGTGGAAACCTTCGAAGCACGCTTTCGTAATTAATATTTTTCAAGTAGGATGTTTTTTGGCAATCCCTCAGTCTACAACGTTGGTCGCTCTTCCTCGCAACGCTACAGAATACCCTCTAAGAAAGCTAAGAAACTCCGGAAATGCTTCGGAGGGATCCTAGGAGAAGAATTTAGAAGAATTACAGAAGGGAAAGTTGAAGAATTGTGTGAAAAGGAGGGGAATGTGCCCTCCTTTTATAGGGATTTGCGCCTGTCAGGTCGAGACGGTCGTCTCGCCAAATGGGACGGTCGTCTCGCCCTTGATAAATGGCGAGAAGGCCGTCTCACCAAATGAGACGGCGGTCTTGTCATTGGCGAGTGACGAGAAGGCCGTCTCGCCAAACGAGACGGTGGTCTCGCCCTTTGCCGATGGCGAGATGGCCGTCTTGCCAAGCGAGACGGCGGTTTCGGCCTTCCAGGTGGAATTCCTTTTTTTTTTGTACAAAAAACCTTCTTACTCTAATATGGAGCCTATTAGTCTATCTTAGGGACCTTTTAGGCCTTGCCCATCTTCGAATTGGAGGTCTTCTGCTCTTTATTTTGAGGTTGGGCAAGATTTGGGGTCTACAGCTTCCGGTCCTTCACCTGACTAGCCGACTGTTGGCCTGTTATGCCAAAAAGATCGGCTAGAGGGTGAAGGAGTTAACCCTCTTGCCCGGCTGTCCTTCGGGTGCTCCATCTTGCGGTAGCCGACCCTCTAGACGAAATATGTGTGTGTGCGCCTCCGGGATGCTCCTTCATGCGGTAGACGACCCCTTTGGTTGACACGTGGTAGAACCTCAGCATACTCCTTCTTGCGGTAGCCGACCCTTCGGTTGATGAGTATGAACCCCCATCTGGTTGCTTGTAGCTTTGGGATGCTCCTTTTTGCGGTAGCCGACCCCTCAACTGACAAGTGGAAGAACCTCAGGATGCTCCTTCTTGCGGTAGCCGACCTTTCGGTTGATGAGTATGAACCCCCATCCGGTTGGTAGCGTTTGTAGTCCACCATTGTAGGACTGGATGAGTATAAACCCTCATCTGGCTGGTATCGTCCACTTCGTAGGACCTGTTGCGACTTATTGCTCTGGCTCATGCGCAGGTTCATGCGTAGGTTGATGGGTATGAACCCCCCATTTGGCTGGTGCAGCCCATTTTGTAGGACTGGTGGTGGTGGCGGCTTACTGCTCTAGCTCATATGCCTGTTTTGTGAGAAATGCTCTCTTGTTGTGATGAATGTTTTTTATTTTTCCGTTTAAGTCCTCCAGTGTACCGGGAATTCTTTAATTTTCGGCTCTTCCGATAGTCATCCAGCTTGTTGATTGCTGAGGATTCTTGGTTAATGTGGTCGTCTTGCCAGTTTGCCTTAGCTAATGTTTTAGATTTAATCCTGCCTTTTTCCGCGGTTTATCTTTTTTCTCACGATTTGGATTTTTGCTTTTTCGCATTGAGCGTAAGTCTTTTTACTTTTTAGTTTCTTTTGTTACATTGAATTTTCGGAAAGAGAGTAAAGACTAAAAGAATTTATTCATATTATGATATAATCTGTACAATGATTATTTTAATGATATCCCTAAGACGGCGGCGGACTTGAGCTTGGAGATGACCCGGGAGGGGGGAACTGCCGAAACATATGCCATTGAAATTCCTCCTGGCTCCAGATTGAGTTGAGCTGATCCTGCCTGATCATGGCCAACTCCTGTCTCATCCCCTCATGTGTCTGGCTAAAGGCTTCCAGCCGCATTTCGGAGACATCATGCCTTAGGGACATCTAGTCCAACTGCTTGTGAATATCGTGCATGTGACGGTTCATGCCAGCAAAGTCGCCCTCGTACTGCTGCTATTACTGTTGTTGGTGCTCGAACCCTGGGGGCATCGGGATCTCTTGTGTCGCCTCCAGATCTTGGATATCCAGGGTCATGGCGAGCGCAGGGTGGAGGGCCACCTGAGTTCCATGCCTGATGAGCATCCCCATGCTGACAAGCATGGACCTGCTGATGTACTCGGGTCAGAGGTTAGAGGGGATGTTCTCTCTGTCGCGACACCCCCATTTCTCGGCCAACGGGGTGATGAGAGGACCCATGAGGATGGCTCTGACGGGGCGACTCCCGAAGTCTTTGAGAGCCTTCAGAAAAAAGTAACCGGGATTGCACCGACGTCTGTGGAGCATGCAGTGCAGTGCGAAAAGATTAGGGTAGGTAACCTTTCCCTGACTTTCCTTCCTCCCATGAATGGTCCCAGCCAGCAGCTTGTGGCAGATACGGAGAGCAGGGTTAAGTGCCAACCCTTTCATCTGGGCCAGCAAAATTTGCGACCCGATGAGTTCCTCCCAAATCTCACCGGTTGTGAGGGCAGTTGGCCGCTCACAGATAGCCCCCTGTCAGGGTGTCCTCGAGCCGAATGAAGCCAATGGTGACGTTGAACTCGTCCAACGTCGTCGTCCGGTAGGTCTCGTTCATATAGTACGAGACTATCTTTACTGGAGGGACACCCGAGAACATCGTGGACATCTCAATCATTGTAATGGAGGCAAGAAACTCCATTACGGCCTGTGTGTACATGCGGGTAGGGAGAGGCTGAAGGAGGAAGTCCCACCCAATGTTTTCAATATAGCCCCGCATGTCGTCCTCCCAGCCGAACTCGGCCAGGATGCCGAACTCTAACCTCAGCATGGGGTGCCAGAAATAACCCCTAATGTGCTCGAGCCTGGCCAAATGTTGTGGCGTCAACTGGGTAGGGTCTGGAGGAACCGGAGCTGCAGATGTGCTCGGACTGGAACCCCGTCCTCTCTTTCGGGATCTAGATGAATCACCTCTATGCATTTTGACAAAAGTACTCAAGAATATAGAAGAATGTGTATGAGGATGTAGGAATGAAGTGCTTAAAACTGAACCCTAGGCCCCCTTTATATAGAAAATTGAATTTGGTCGAGACCGCCGTCTGAGATTTCGGGACGGCGGTCTCGATTTTTCAAGGCGCAAGACGACCGTCTGGAAATGCGAGACGGCGGTCTCGCCACTGGTAGATGGTGAGATGACCGTTTTGCCATACGAGAAGGTCGTCTCGCTTTAAAGAAAGGCGAGACGGCGGTCTCGCCTACGATGAAAGGTGAGACGGCGACCTCAATGGACGAGACGACAGTCTCACTTATTCAAAGTTTTTTTTTTTTTTGGTAAAAATATAGGACCTTGTTCAAAAATATTTATGCATGGAATGTTTTCATGTTTGATGTCCTACAATGCTATTTTGTTGATTTTTCAGACGGATTAACTGGTATGTCTTTGGAAGATGGGGTGCTTTTGATGTTCATTTTTCTGTTGTACTTGTTTGTGTCGTTCCAGACTTAACGTGACAGAAAAATAACTTTTGGCTTGAGGAGCACACTTTGCCATGTCGGTGCACTTTTTCCTTACTCTAGGGATTTCAATCCTCTTATTGATTATATGCCTCCATATTCCCAGACTAATTGTTAGAATATTATAGTAAGGGTCAAGAGAAGAGAAGTAAGAGGATAATTTATTCAACGGCTTGTGTTTTAGATGGTTGATTTTTATTTAGAAGGGGTTTTGTAAGAATGGCTGGCCAAGGTTGGTCCGAGTGTTTAAGCTAATGTTTAAACAAACATTTTTTGTTAGGGTTCGCGTCTTAGCCTATTTCCATCGCTTTCTATGGCTGATTGATTTCCCTAGACCGCTCTTCGAGTTTTCAGACTAGGACACTGTGTTTTGGTCCTATCTTTTGTCTAGGTTCCTTTTTTCTTGTTTTGGGAATCCTAACGAACTTTATTTTGTAACCCTAACTTCTGCCCAGGCTACCCTTTATTATTGTTCGAGTTTCCTAGCGGGTTGACCCTAATTTCTGCGTAGCCCCCTTGGTGGGTTTCCTACCGGGTATTTTGCCCTTTCTTTTTTTGCCTTCGGCTTCTATGGGCTTCTTTTGATTTTTTTTTTTTTACACAATATTGGCGAAACACGGTTTTATTATGATGAGGTAAAACCTTATTTTGTGTTTCTAACCAACCAACTCGATTATTATGGCGATGACGCATTTTGATTATTTGGACGCACTTTTTTCTTTTTTTTTTCGCTTAAACATGGTTATTATGAGGTCTAGACATGAATAGCAAGAAAAGAAGCGAATGGTAAGAAATGTATTCTTTATTAATTAGTAAGGAAATATGTGCCCAAAAGATGCCCGGGGGTCGGGCTAGCCCCGGGGGATAATCTCTAACAATCACTGGGTTTACATCCCTTAAGAAAGGAAAAAGAACTCCTAATGACTAGGGTTGCTTGTGACGCTTGTGTCCCTCTGCTTTGGAAAATCTGCTTGAGTATGCGGAGGGAGACTTCCCTTTTCTCTTTTCAGTTCGGCCCCTTGTAGGGTCATATCCTAGGCCATACTTTAGAGGGTTATCTATGAATTCTGGGGGTTCCCTTATCCCTTGGGAGTCTACCCCCAGTCCTTGGTCAGGATGGTAACCATGCTTCATCATCATGCGGGCTACCTTCGTATTACTATGAAGTCTCTCTACATTGGCAATTTCAAGCACTTGAAAAGATGTTTCAAGGGTCTCTTCAGCCGCATCCACATAAGGTTGGGTAGACGGTCCACTGATCAGGATATCATCTTCTGCTTGGACTGTGACCAGTTTGTCATCCACTATAAACTTGACTTTCTGGTGGAGCGTTGAAGGTACTGCCTTAGCGTCATGAATCCAAGGTCTGCCAAGGAGGCAACTATACGCTGGAGTAATGTCCATTACGTGAAAATCGACGTTGAAGATAGTGGGTCCGACTTGGATTGACAGGTTAATTTCCCCCACCACTTCTCGTTTAGATCCGTCGAAGGCTCGAACGATAATGCTACTTAGGCGCAAACAGGTTCCTTGAATAGTCAACTTGTCGAGCGTGCACTTGGACATCACGTTCAAGGATGACCCGTTATCCACAAGAACTTTAGTGATGAGATACTCCTTGCATTTGATAGAAATATGCAAGGGCCTATTGTGGCCTGGTCCCTCTAGGGGGAGCTCTTCATCTATGAAGGTGAGGTGATCGCTAGCCGTAATGTGACCGACAATCCTCTTAACTTTTTCCTGGGATATAGTATGAGGGACGTGCGCTTCGCTCAAAACCTTCATCAGGGCGTTTCTATGCGGTTCCGAACTCATCATTAGAGATAACAGAGTTATCTTTGCAGGTGTATGATTGAGTTGGTCAATAATGGAATACTCGTTTTGCCTTATGAACTGGAGTAATTCATCAGTCTCCTCCTTGGATTCTTTATTTTCTCTTTCTTTGGTCTGTTTATTTTTTCCCTTATTCTTGGGGGCATCTTCTTGTAACTCCTTGGGGGAGTATATACTTCCGCTTCTGGTCATGCCCCAAATGCTGGCTATGTTGGAGATATCCTTCTTTATTGGTGAAGATTCCTCATATCTCCACGGTACAACTTTATTTGATTCATAGGGGAAAGGACGAGGCACAAATAATCGCACAGGCGTCCTTTCCCCTTCTTCTTTATTAACCCTGATAACCAACGGTCGAGACTTATTATCCTCTTGTGGTGAATCAACCATTGGGGAGAGCTTGATCGTGAGCGGCTTTCTCTCCAACCCTCTTATTGGAAGACGTATCAGTTAATTGTTCCTTTTTATTATCTTATTTATTAAAAGTGAAGGAGGGAAAATCAGATATGTAAATGGATGTAATGCATGCAAGTAGACAATTGTTGAATAAAGAAATTTTATTGTTTCATAGAAAGTGTACATTCCCCTACTCCATGCTACGAAGCAGTTTTTAACAGAAACGGAAAAGCCTAAAGAAACCCACTGGCGAGTCCTAATCTCTATGTAATTCTCTTTCGGCTTCCCGGACATGACGAGCGAGTGCTTCGGTCTGTTATTGGACCGCCTGGCTCATATTTTCGCTGTACTTTTGAGCCTCTTTGATCTTCGCCTCCTAGTGGACGACCAAGGCTTGTAACTCATCGAGTTTTGCAAGGGTTCAGTCTCTTTCTCTTAGCACCTGGGCATACTGAGCTAATCCATCTCTTTCCTTGTAGTGCAGCTCAGTAAGGCTTCTATTAAGCCTCTGGGTAGCCTTGTGCTCTTAACATATTTCAGATCGAGTCCATGCGAGGTCTTTTAGCAACTTCTTGATCGTTTTAGCCTGTTTTGCACATTCGACCTCAAGGCGAGCTGATTCTGGCAGTTTTTGGATGCTCGGATAACTTGCTCACTGGAATCAGCACACTGATCCTTGAGGCACTCTATCTCGTGATCCTTCTTCTTGCATTGCCTCTGTAGACCATCTATGGTGAGGATAGATTCTTGCTCTCTTTCCTCAAGGGCCCTTATCTAGGTTCCCATGATTTCTATCCTCTAGGTCAAGGCATTGACTCGGGTTTGAAGTTCTCCACTGTTTGAAAGCGCAATAGGTGGGGCGGATGGTTGTGACATCCCTCTATTTCTTCTCCACTCCTCGTAGTCATTGGAGAAAACTACTCGAGCTTTTCCTAGCTCTCTATCTCCCACGAAGACTGGTTTCTCCCATGCTCTTCGTACAACAAGTGAATTAGCAACAGTGCATGGGTCTCCGAAGAAACACAATCCTCCGAGTTCTTCCCGTGATATCGCGGTTTGGGTCCTCATGAGTTGTCTCATAGCCACTTTTGGAGAATAGGCTATGTAACCTTTAAGACCTATTAATGGTATGCTCGGACAATCCCCACATCTGATGAGGATTGGGTCGGGTCGGAACCAAGGACATGTCCAAGATAAACTATTGACGTCCCATTGTTCTAACTCGACCTTCCACTCCATGGTCAGGCGTCGGTGGAGAGGGATTTTGGAGAAGTTTCTCAAAGGGTCGGGAAACATCCCATGTGACTATAGGCGTAGAAATGTGTGATACCCCACACAAATAGCAGTGAAGAGCAGCATCTGAGTGTTCTTCCTTGCTTCTGGTGACAGAATTCCACCAAAAGCAAGGTGTCGGCAAGAAGTGCAGCCAAGGGGCTCTTCGAGTTCACGTCCCAGGCGAAGAAGGCATCCATGACGGCTTGATCCATTGTGTTGAGGTGGAAGGGAAATAGTATCGTTCCAAATACAATTAAAGCTAGGGTTTTGTTAAAAGCAAACCATTCTACCCTTTCAACCAAAGAGGACAGATGGTCTTCTAACATTGAGACTTTCCAACCTTGGATATTCCCTTTTGCTATCAGGGTAGTCTGTCGAGATGGCAATCAGATGATGGTAGCGACTTGTGTTGCAGGAGTATATGCCTTATGGCGAATGTGGACCCCGACTGACTTGGGCCATTTTAACATAATCTCATACTCCTCCAAAGTGGGCACCATATCAAACTACGAGAATTCGAAGCAGTGCAAACTAGAGTTCCAAAAATGAACTAGAATCCTGATGAAAATATGATTGACACAGATCTTCAGCAGGTCAAGAATTCGTCCGTAGGAATTTTCGAAGTTGGAGCGGACCTCTAATAGCATCAATGCGCAGAGCCGTTCTAACTTCTCGGCATGGTATCGGAGAATATCCACTTTCTTCAATTGTCTACTAGTCCCCTCCATTTTCTAGAAACCAAAAATGCATGCTATGAATATGATGCTTAATGCAGGCATGCATGCCACTGTTTATTTTTTCCTAAACATTATCATGTTTTATTTCTACATGATGCATGATAGTGTTTGGTTTTTGTATTTTTTTCAAAAAGAGAATAAACTACCTATATGGATTTTTTATGCATTTGATGTTTGTGAACAAGATCTCATCTTTATTTTATTGGGTTTTATTTGATTTGGTTTTTATTTATTTTATAGCATTTTATCTCTTCTGTCGGACTATGCGGCTACTTAGCTTACAAAGAACCTGAAACTAGGCTAGCTAAAAGGCAGACTGTCCGAGATAAAATGGTTTATTGTGAAAGAATAATTTTAACGTCCATTATTTCTTCTGTCGGACTACGTTGCTACTTAGCTTACAAAGAACCTGAAACCAGGCTAGCTAAAAGGCAGACTATCCGAGATAGGGGTGTTTATTGCGAAAATATTTGTGGTTTTTCTATTTTTTATTTGTTGTTTGATTATGCTATGCAATCAAATGCAACAAACAAATGCACACACAATTCACTCATCCGCGAACAAGTAGGATGACATTTTAATTACGAGGTAGGGTTTTCCTGCAGACGAGTGCATATTCAAGGTAGTTCTATTTTCCTCACCAAGGCCAGGCCCCTAAGGTGCCTCCATTATAGGGTCCCCACTCTCCAGCCTTCCGACCATGCATGGCAGTAAGGCCGTAGTCAGTCTTTGTGCCAAAAGAGGAAGGTTATCACCTTGAGTGGTGGTTTCTGATCATACCAGTGGGCTCATGGCCCTCACTACGACAAATCGTACCTGCCACCCACTCCCTATGGATTTCCCACTTGCCCCCGGGTATAGGTGGAACTGTTATGTACAAAGGTTTGTGTACAGTTTGTATTTCAAACAATTGCGTAAAATAAGCAAACAACAGTTATTAAAGCCAAACAAATAAAACATGTTATAAAACAAAGTAGGGTAAAAGCAAAATTTTTAAGTTCATTTATTAAACTGGTCCATTACTAAATGGGATCAACTCTCTAAGCTTCCCCAGTGGAGTTGCCATCTGTCGCCGTCATCAAAAGAGGCGACTTCGCATTTTAAAGTGATGTTACAATGCCTTTAGGTTGTCCGATAACGGGGCTAGACCTAAAGGCGAGGTTTTCGAAAATGGGTTATGGAGTCGCCACCAATGTTTTATTCGGAAATATTGGAAAAGGAGAGAAATGAAGGCGTTGGTTTTGAAAAACCAACTTTGGCCATTATAACCAGAGTTGGGTAAGGGAGTTAGTTACGTGTAGGGAAGATATTAGCTTCCCTACGATGCCCCTTTCGGGTTCCCTATAAAGGGCCGTTTATTTCGTAAATAGACCTTTAAAATGACGCTTTTACCCTTTATTTATTTGCGGAATTTTAGATATCAACTACATGGCCCTAACAGCTAATGCACGGATAAATCTAAATAAAAAGTGGTAAAAGAAAGAGAGAAAGTGTGGAAACCTTCGAAGCACGTTTTTGTAATTAATATTCTTGAAGTAGGATGCTTTTTGGAAATCCATCACTCTACAACGTTGGTCGCTCTTCCTCGCAAAGCTATAGAATACCCTTTAAGAAAGCTAAGAAACTCCGGAAATGCTTCGGAGGGATCCTAGGAGAAGAATTTAGAAGAATTACAGAAGGGAAAGTTGAAGAATTGTGTGAAAAGGAGGGGAACGCGCCCTCCTTTTGTAGGGATTCGTGCCTGTCAGTTCGAGACAGCTGTCTCGCTTGACAAGGTTGAGACGGCCCTCTCGCCAAATAGGACGATCGTCTCGCCCTGGATAAATGGCGAGAAGGCCGTCTCGCCAAACGAGACGGCGGTCTCACCATTGGCAAGTGGTGAGACGACCATCTCTCCAAATGAGACGGCGGTCTCGCCCTTTGCCGATGGCGAGACGACCGTCTCGGCTTTCCAGGTGGAATTCCTTATTTTTTTTTTGTACAAAAAACCTTCTTACTCTAATATAGGGCCTATTGGTCTGTCCTAGGGACCTTTTAGGCCTTGCCCATCTTCGAATTGGAGGTCTTCTGCTCTTTATTTTGAGGCCAGGTAAGATTTGGGGTCTATAATATAATTCTTAGCATTGTCAACAAGGTGAAGTTGCTTGGGATGAAATTTTCAAATTCAAGGATAATGTTGAAAATTCTTGTAATGGTTCTTAAGATATTTGAATCCACTATTTCCTATTTGGAAAATTCAAAAGATTGTCAAATATCACTTTGGCATAATTATTGTATGCTTTGCAAGCACAAGAACAAAGGATACTCATTAGGGAGGAAGACATGATTAAAGGTGCTTTAGAGGCTAAACTAAAACTTGATTACAAAGGAAAGAAAATGAAGAATCAAGTGAGTAAATTTGTGCAAGGAAAAAAATTCTAAAAGTGATAAAGGAGAAGAAGATGAAAAGTCAAATCATCCTCCTTATCAACACTATGGACAAAGGAACCATTCTTATTTTATATGTCACAAGAAGTCCATATATAAGTTGTAACAAATGAAGTCAGCTGGTCATATTGCACAAATTTATAATAACAAAATATAGTGTCAAACAATAGGTCAAGTGGTTTATTAGAAAAAAAAGGATGATGAACAATTATTTATAGCAACTTGAGTTTTAATCGACAACAATAGTGGAATTTGGTTGATTGTTTTAGAAACAATAACCAAGTTAAGGAAGGGGTGAATTGAACTTCTAAATTTTTTTCGCAAAACCCAAATTATAGAATCAAGAACAATCTTTTTCCAGAACCCGTTGCATAAGAAGATTTGAATGTTATAGTTCAAGAATACAAAAGTAGTAAATCAAGATAAGGGTAAGAGAGAATTAAATACACAAGATTTATACTAGTTCACTTAATTACTTGAGCTACATCTAGTTTCCTTAGCTACACTAGTTAAGAACATTCACTAAACATAAAATTCAAGATTACAACCACTAGAACATAACCTATATATTGCAAGAGCTTCTTAATCCACCAAGAACCACTCTTGACCGGTGACCGGATTCCAATTATCACACACTACCTTCGAATACTAATCAAAGATACCAAAGACACCATAAAAAGATTACAGAAATATAATGATATCACCTGAAAATTGAACAAGTAGGTGACAAGCTTGAGGGCATAGTTCCATTCTTGATATATCACACTAAGAAAAGATCAAAATGCCTCAAGATCTATATCTAATTGGGAGTGATAATATTGCATTGATTTTGTTCTCAAAGAACTTTAAAAGATTGTTTAAACTCTTATCAAAGTTGGGTGTATCAAACGAACCGAAAAAAATTATTTTATAGAGTGTTCTATTAGTTTAAATCGATTCAATCATCATTTTAATAGATTAATTTAATTAAAAGTTTAAATTAATCAATTATTTCACACTTGTAATCGATTAAAACTCCTTTATCAAAAATCTAATAAAAGAGTTATAAGTCGTTTTAACTGATAAAAAAATTTAATTAATTAAAAAAGAAAGCCTTAAAAATAAGTTAAGTGCTTGAGGTTTAATTTAACATATTAAATTCCAATTTAATCGATTAAAGTACCTTGACATTTATTTCATCAAGTGAGCCAAGAAAATTTAATCTATTAAAATGCATTTTAACATATCAAAATAATTAGCTTGAAAAATAAGTGGAAAGGGATGAGAACATTTTAACTAATACATTTTCCATTTAATAGATTAATCTTTCAAACCTCATTTTCTTCAAAAATGATCAAGAACATTTTACTTGATTAAAAAGTTTTTAACATATTAAAACCTCTTAAATAATTTTAAACACTTTTCCTATGAGATACTCAACTAAATCTTGCTATTAGATTAATTAAGAGAGGGATTTTGCTTACAAAGAGATTGTTAGGTAATCCAAATGTTAGGTAATCCAAAGATACTCAACTAAGTCCCACATTGTGTAAGAATGAGAACGTTGAGCAACACACCAATGAGATATGAGTCCAACCCACATAAAGATTGACATCACTTTCAACCTAAAACTTTAAGGTATTATTAGGTTATGGGTCCTACTTTCTTAAGGAAGTATCACCCATAACCTTAAAATGCAAAAATAAAACAAATTAAAAATGAAAGTGATCCTAGCAAAGATCTCAGTGATTTGATGAAGTCAAAGATAAAGTCAAAGGTCAACTCTGCAACAGTCAAACAAGTCACTCAGAAGAATGGAGCTGAAGACTTAGTGTGTCTTAACAGAAAGCTTAGGTAAAACCACTTTACCTTTTCCACTGCACAAAGCTTCTTCATTCATTTTGCAAAATGCCTCAAAAACAGTTTTTAACAAATCAAAAACAAAAGCATTTTGGCAAAGAATTTTCTTAAACAAGTTATTAACTGATACAGGTTTGAAAGAATCAATTTAAAACACTTAGAATGTTTTAAAAAGTGTTTTTACAATATTTTAATCGATACAAACTTCTTTTAATCGATTAAAACTCTTTATGACCGATTAGAATTCGAATGTAATAGGTCAGAATGCAATATAATCGATCAGATCTTAAATATGAGCGATTAGAATTATTTTAATCGATTAAAACACGTTTCAATCGATTAAAATCACTTTGGATGTCAGTATGATCGATCAGAATGAGATTATGACCGATCAGAGTTGGTTATGATCGATCAGAATTGAATTATGACCGATCAGACTTATTTCAATCGATTAAAACGCATTTCAATCGATTAGAATAACTTAGAAAATCTTTTCAATCGATTAAAACGAACTTTCAATCGATTAAAATGACTTGAAAATATATGTGCAGATTTTCAATCGATTGAAACGACTTTATATCAGTTAAAATAACTTGGAAAGTTTTATAAGAAGGTTTTTAAACAAATCAATCGATTAATACGTGATTCAATCGATTGTTTTATACTTAGAAAATGTTTGTAAAACGTTTTAACTGATAAAAACGTGGTCGTATCAACTAAAACATTTTCTGTTAAAGATCATGAACGCATTAATGGGTTGAAAGGACTTTTAACAGATTATAACGGCTATTTCAACAGATTAAAACAAACTTTCAACAGATTAATTAATGCAGCAGATTTGAAAATTCTCTTTAAAAACAGTTTTGCTTGAAATTTTTAAACAGAGATTGAACATCAGTTTTTACACATCCAAAGCAATCAATTCAAGCAACTGTTAGCTTTTTCCAAGAAAGATACACAACTGTTTTTGTGAACTTCTTTTGAAATCTTTCTTGAGGCACTTTGCATTTCTTTGAAGAAGAAACTGACTGTGGATTGGTGTAATCCGGTTTGAGCTTTCTTTGTTTCTTCTTTTCAATTTCTATTCATTCTTTTGTACTGTTTTGTACCTGGAATTTGGGTACAAGTTTTCTGCAGCTGTGTAGAGGTTGTAGAAGTTTCCAGGAAGCTGGAATTTGGTTCTTGGTGGGAAGGTTGTAAGCAAGAGCTGGAATTTGGTTCTTGTGTGTGGTGCCTGGAATTTGGGCACTTGGTTTCTCTGCAGTTGGAATTTGGTTGCGAGAGGTTTCCAAGAGCTGGAATTTGGTTCTTGGTGGAGAGTTAGAATAGGTGTAAGAGTGTGAGTACGTAAAACATCTATTCTAGTGGAACCAAGTTGGAATTTGGCTGGAGTCCGGACGTAGCCACTGGTATTGGGTGAACCGAGTATAAAATTACCGGTGAAATCTTTCCTAACCTTTCTCTCTTTAATTTCTGCTGCTGCACTTAAACTGTTTGATTGCTTTGTGATTTGTGAATTGATAAGTAATCTTAATTTTCGAATTAGATAATCTGTGTATTGCGAAAAACTTTCAAAAATCAATTCACCCCCCTCTTGATTTAAAACTACTTTTCTAACAATTGGCATCGAGCAAGGTGCTTGAAAGTTATTCAAGTCTCTTGATCCATGGTCGAGAACAGTTACCGTTTTACGAGGGGGCATCTATTAACGGACCTCCACTATTACGTGGAGCAGATTATCCTTTACGGAAAATTAGGATGAAAATCTTCATTGAATCCATTGACGGAAATGCTTGGGATGTTATTACTAATGGTCCTTTAATTACGAGATAAAGGATGGTCAAGCTTGAATGAAGAAGAAAAGAAGAAAGTTCAAAGTGACTTGTAATGCAAAAAATATAATTACTTACGCTCTTAACATGGATGAATTTTTCGAGGGTGTCCCGAGTGCAATTACGCCAAGGAGATGTGGGATGTTCTTGAGGTCACTCATGAAGGGACTGCGAGATGTTAAAAGAGCCGAGAAAACACACTTTGATAAGAGAGTATGAAGTCTGTTTAAAATGCAGAATGGTGAAAGCATCGCGAGATGTGCGAAACGCTTCACGCACATCATCAACCATTTAATGGGCCTAGGTAAGACCTTTGATAAGGAAGAATTAAATATTAAAGTGTTGAAATGTCTTGACGAGGTCCTGGCAGCCAAAAGTCAACTGCAATATCGGAATCAAAAGATCTGTCCACCATGACAACGGCCTCACTTGTTTGGAAAACTCGAGAGAACATGAAATGGAAATCACAAGATTCAATGAGCAAGAAGTCTCCGAGAAGAAGAACAGAAGCATTGCACTTAAAGTTGAAGAAAATCAAGAATCGAGAAGAAGATAATGAGAACCTTGGACTGCTTGTTAGGAAATTCAACAAATTCCTCAAGAAAAAGATCCAAGACAAGGAAAGACACAAAAGGTATGAGAAAAGAAGCTGATTCTTCTAACTTTAAATGTTATGGTTGTGGCAAACAGGGCCATGTTAAAATGGAATGTCCGAGAAAGAAATAAACAAAGTGAAAAGAAAGAGGAAAAATCAAAAAGAAGAGCCTACATAGCCTGGGATGATAATGATACGTCATCAACGAGATAACTCCGAAAATGAAGAAGCCAATCTTTGCTTAATGGCGAGTCAAAATCCACAAACCAGACCAGGTAAGTTCTAGCTCCTCTTCAAATATAGTTAACTATGATGCATTACAAGAAGCATTTAATGAAATGCATGAGGAGGCTAAGAAACTTCAAAAAGAAAATAATAGGCTAAAAGGATTAAATAACTGGCTAGTTAACAAGGTTGATTCTGCGGAAAAAGCAGTTAGTGAAAATGAAACTGATAATGAATTCTTGAAGCTGATTCATGCTAACTCGATTGTGAATGCAATAAACCATGCAATAAGCGTCACGAATTGCAAAAGAAAATTGAATTCTTATCTCAAACTGTTTCAAAGTTCACTCAGGGGCAAGCTAATCTTGATATATTACTTGGATCTCAAAAATTAATGTTTGACAAAAGCTGGAATAGGCTTTAAATCTAGATCCGAGTAAAACAAAAACAAATAGGAATTCATACTCTACAATCAAATGTTTCTACTTGCATGAAGAAAGGGCATTCGGTAAAATACTTGCAGAATTAAAAAGTATGCTATTCCTAAAGGGAGAATGAAATGGGTTCCAAAGATTAATTCTTTTCAAATAACATGATCAGGACCCAATAATTATAAAGGGTACCAGAAAAATACTTAATTGTTTTGCAGGAACAAGTCGGGAATCCCTTGAAGATCAGAGCTGCGAAACCAGGTTACGTGTATTTAAATTAATTGTTTTAATTGATATAAATCAATATTAATCGATTAAAATAACTTACTCGATATCTGTCCAGTACCATTTTAATCGATTGAAATATCGAAATAATCGATTGAACTGATCTCGGGATTTTGGTTTAATTGTTTTAATCGATTATAATATCTGTATATCAACTAAAAACACTTAGGATCAAAATTAATCGATTCATTTACGTTTTAATCGATTTAAATACTGGTGATATTTTTTTATTACATTACTGTACCATACAAATCGATTCTTTCATAAAACCATCGATTAATTCACTCGTAGATGTTTTCAACCCTAATGTCAAGAATCAAATTAATAGATAATGAGTTGATTAATCAATTAATTAGGTTACGAAAACATGATTTACAGACATCTAATTAAAGTTTGATAGGCCAATTCGATTAAAAAACCCAGGTCTTTATGATAATCCGGAATCTGCATAATGTGTTTAAATGTCTCTTTGAATTTCAAAAACTTGAAATCCGTTTCTTCATCAAACCAGGTTACGAACTTATCATTTCTCAACTTATCATCTTTCTTCTGTTTTCATATTTTCAAAATCTCCTCTCAATTCTCTGCTGTAAACATGATCAAAATCATGGCTAGTTCGAGCAGATCTGTTTGAAACGTATCCATATTCAATTTTCTTTCAATGACACAAATTTTTAAATTAGAAAGCGAAGGCTGAACAAATCTTTGAATTGGGAACTCGACCAGTGACATAATGTGGGAAAACTATTACTGTTATTCATGAATGAAAGAGTCTTTTATTTTGACAACAACATAAACATGATTCAAGCTGTAGATGTTTACATTTCTCTTAATACTTTACATGGAATGCTGCATGGTAATACACTGAAAATCAAAGAAATTATCTAGTTTATCAAAAATTTTTTAGTGATAATTGTTTCGGTAATAAGTTATTCATTACTAGGAAATCCAATAAATACATGTTTTCATTAAATTTCTTGATATTACATTGCAATATATTTGAAATAATTTTGAGCATGCATTGGTTCAAAACTCTTGGTGAAATTCATTGGAGCTGTGCAACTTTGAATATTTGCTTTAATCATCAATGTCACGAGGTGACACTATAAGGGAACCAATCTGGAACGAGCAATTCAAAAATTGAATAACGTGAGTACCAGGGAATGTATGTTTTATGGTCGATACGGGGATAAATTTTATATTGTTTTAGAATTACGGATTGATTGTCATCACCTGTCCTCATTACTAATCATTGCCCACTCTACCAGAATAACATTCCTCAAAAGATAATGATGAGCTGGTTCACTATAAGTGAGAATAACACCCATCATACTACATTAATAAAAATACGGTTATTTGCTTGGATAATGATAAGCTGCGGGGTTCAAAATGGGTTGGCTATTTTGAAAGGAAATTCCTATCTCGGTACATCATTAATCTGTGATTCATGCAATTTATGGTATCATGCATTACTGTGTGGGATTTGGTCGGTACATGATTATGCCTCCGATGTGTAGTAGAAATTCCAGTGTGGTGTCAACCATGGATGTAATGCAGTCAATAATAACGATAAGCTGCTAAAAGATTTCTTTTCGGGAAAAGTTTACGTGTACATTCGTCGATACAGGAGTGTCGACGGTTGTTGACTCAAATAGTTGATAGAGCAAAATTAGTTCCAGCAAAAAGGAAAGCCTATTATCTTTTGATATTGGTGGGGATCAAATGAATGATCACCAAGCTGGTGGATAAGCGGTTCAATCGGGGAAATTGGGATGACTAGTTCCCCTCATCATCTTTATCTTACTGCTTATTTCTATCTTTATATTGTTTGCATGGATTGTGATATTAGCTGGTGTTATACCAGAAACATTTGCCTTAATCTTTGGTTAAATATGGTTTAGGATCTAATCTAGATCAGACTGGCGTAAATAGAATTTAAATAGATCCCTGAGAGCTTTAGCTAAATAAGATTTTATTCGATAGATCTATTAGCTAAGATTTAATCAATATAGTTGTTAGTATTGTTAAAACATCCTTCTAAATGATCAGTTTTACAAAATATGCATTAAACATTACTTCATTTTCAAAGCTGATTGTTTTAATCAATACAACATCTTGTTAATCGATTAAATGAACTTATACAACATGTTTTAATCGATTCAAAATCGAAATAATCGATTATTTTTACTAAAGTTTCATGTTTTCAAAATCTTAAATGTTTTAATCGATTAAACTTTTCTTTCAATCGATTAAAATCATTTACCAAGAACATTTTAACCGATTATGCTCTGTTTTTAATCGATTTTTATTACGGGAAGAAAGATTAAAGGCTTTAGTTAATGGTCATTTACGTAAACATGCTACTAAAGCGTGATTCCCTTATCTTTACACGTGTTAATTGTATTCATTACAAACGTGTTAATGGAGATAAGTTTGAATCAACTTTAATTGATTATTTTCATGAGTGAAATATTGATTCACTTTGTATTTTCAAAAACTTGAGCATATTTTTCGAAACCTTACATTTTATTCTTTTCTCTTCTATTCCCTATTTTTGATGAAGTCAAAAGGGGGAGAAATAGTTGCATCACTTTAAGATAAATTTAAGAGCAACAGTTTAGGGGGAGAAATAAGTTTTAGGGGGAGAAATAAGTTTTAGGGGAGAAACAAAACTTTATTACATTCTTATATTTCTCACCTAAGCTGCATTATCAAGTGACTTATTTTGCAGAGATTGTTTTTTCAAAATGGTGTTTGTCTTCATCAAATAGGGGAGAGCTGAAAGTGATCCTAGCAAAGATCTCGGTGATTTGATGAAGTCAAAGATAAAGTCAAAGGTCAACTCTGCAACGATCAAACAAGTCACTCGGAAGAATGGAGCTGAAGACTTAGTGTGTCTTAACGAAAGCTTAGGTAAAACCACTTTACCTTTTCCACTTGCACAAAGCTTCTTCATTCATTTTGCAAAATGCCTCAAAAACAGTTTTTAACAAATCAAAAACAAAAGCATTTTGGCAAAGAATTTTCTTAAACAAGTTATTAAGCTGATACAGGTTTGAAAGAATCAATTTAAAACACTTAGAATGTTTTAAAAAGTGTTTTTACAATATTTTAATCGATACAAACTTCTTTTAATCGATTAAAACTCTTTATGACCGATTAGAATTCGAATGTAATAGGTCAGAATGCAATATAATCGATCAGATCTTAAATATGAGCGATTAGAATTATTTTAATCGATTAAAACACGTTTCAATCGATTAAAATCACTTTGGATGTCAGTATGATCGATCAGAATGAGATTATGACCGATCAAGTTGGTTATGATCGATCAGAATTGAATTATGACCGATCAGACTTATTTCAATCGATTAAAGCGCATTTCAATCGATTAGAATAACTTAGAAAATCTTTTCAATCGATTAAAGCGAACTTTCAATCGATTAAAATGACTTGAAAATATATGTGCAGATTTTCAATCGATTGAAACGACTTTATATCAGTTAAAATAACTTGGAAAGTTTTATAAGAAGGTTTTTAAACAAATCAATCGATTAATACGTGATTCAATCGATTGTTTTATACTTAGAAAATGTTTGTAAAACGTTTTAAGCGATAAAAACGTGGTCGTATCAACTAAAACATTTTATGTTAAAGATCATGAACGCATTAATGGGTTGAAAGGACTTTTAACAGATTATAGCGGCTATTTCAACAGATTAAAACAAACTTTCAACAGATTAATTAATGCAGTGATTTGAAAATTCTCTTTAAAAGCAGTTTTGCTTGAAATTTTTAAACGAGAGATTGAACATCAGTTTTACACATCCAAAGCAATCAATTCAAGCAAGCTGTTAGCTTTTTCCAAGAAAGATACACAAGCTGTTTTTGTGAACTTCTTTTGAAATCTTTCTTGAGGCACTTTGCATTTCTTTGAAGAAGAAACTGACTGTGGATTGGTGTAATCCGGTTTGAGCTTTCTTTGTTTCTTCTTTTCAATTTCTATTCATTCTTTTGTCTTGTTTTGTACCTGGAATTTGGGTACAAGTTTTACTGCAGTTGTGTAGAGGTTGTAGAAGTTTCCAGGAAGCTGGAATTTGGTTCTTGGTGGGAAGGTTGTAAGCAAGAGCTGGAATTTGGTTCTTGTGTGTGGTGCCTGGAATTTGGGCACTTTGGTTTCTCTGTGGTTGGAATTTGGTTGCGAGAGGTTTCCAAGAGCTGGAATTTGGTTCTTGGTGGAGAGTTAGAATAGGTGTAAGAGTGTGAGTCTGTAAAACATCTATTCTAGTGGAACCCAGTTGGAATTTGGCTAGAGTCTGGACGTAGCCACTGGTATTGGGTGAACCAGGTATAAAATTACGGTGAAATCTTTCCTAACCTTTCTCTCTTTAATTTCTACTGCTACTGCACTTAAACTGTTTGATTGCTTTGTGATTTGTGAATTGATAAGTAATCTTAATTTTCGAATTAGATAATCTGTGTATTGCGAAAAACTTTCAAAAATCAATTCACCCCCCCTCTTGATTTAAAACTACTTTTCTAACAAAAAACACTAGGTTGCCTCCCAGAAGGGCTTGTTTAACGTCTCTAGCTCGACGCCTGTCTACTTCATGGCTTAATCAGGTGAGTGATCAAGGTGAGTCTTTCAACTTCACCTCCTATATAAGCTTTGATTCTTTGTCATTGATTGTCCATGTTCTTCCTGTTTCTGGATCTTCCAATTCCACAACACCGTAAGACTTAACACTTCTTATTAAGAATGACCCTAACCATTTAGATTTTAATTTCCCAGGGAAAAGCCTTAACCTTGAGTTAAACAACAACACAGATTGACCTGGATGAAACTCTTGTTTCAAGATTTTCTTATCATGATATGCCTTAACTTTCTCCTTGTACAACTTAGAGGATTCATATGCATTGAGCTCATTTCTCCTAATTCATGTATATGGGTTCTTCTTTTCTCTACTGAAGCTTTAGGATCAAAATTGAGGAATTTTAAAGCCCAATACGCTTTGTGCTCTATTTCCACCGGGAGATGATATGATTTTCCATAAACAAGTTGAAAAGGAGAAAACCTAGTGGGAGATTTGTATGCAGTTCTATAAGCCCATAGCGCATCATCCAGCTTCATTGACCAATCTTTCCTTGAAGATGAAACAATTTTCTCTAAGATTCTTTTGATTTCTCTATTTGACACTTCTGCTTGCCCATTAGTTTGCAGATGATAAGGAGATGCAACTTTATGCCTAACCCCATAATGCTCCAGACATTTTTGAAGTTGATTATTACATAAATGTGATCCTCCATCATTGATCAAAACTCTAGGCGTACCAAACCTACAAAAGATATTCTTCTTTAAAAACTTTATCACAGTTTTTGCATCTACTTTTGTGGTTGTTACTACTTCTACCCACTTAGACACATAGTCAACTGCTACCAAGATGTACTCATTAGAGAATGAGGATGGGAAAGGGCCTACAAAATCAATTCCCCAACAGTCAAATATTTCTACTTTCAACATGATATTCAGAGACATTTCATGTCTTCTTGAGATTCCCCCTGTTCTCTGACAATTGTTACATTGTTGAACATAGTTGTGGGCATCCTTAAACAAGGTAGGCCAGAAAAAACCATATTGGAGGACTTTTGCAGCAGTCCTCACTCCATTAAAATGGTCACCATAAGGAGAACCGTGACAATGCCATAGAATGTTTCTGGCTTCCTCATTTGTTACACACCTTCTTAACAAGTTATCACTCCCTATTTTGAAAAGATAGGGATCATCCCATACAAAATAGTGCGCATCTTTAAAAAACTTCTTTCTTTGATGTCAAGTAAAATCCTCTGGATTAACCCCTACAACTTTAAAATTTCTCATGTCAGCAAACCATGGCCTCTCTTGCACCATCATCAATTTTTCATCAGGAAACTCCTCTTGCACTTCTAACCGGTTGTTAGTCACTTCAGTATTCACTAATATAGATAAATTATCAACTACAAGGTTTGCACTACCCTTTTTGTCCTTGATTATCAAATTGAATTCCTGCAACAATAGAATCCATCTAATTAATCTGGGTTTAGAGTCAGATTTGGTTAACAGATATTTAATTGCTGCATGATCAGTATATACAATTACAGTAGAACCGATCAAATAAGCCCTAAATTTTTCCAGTGCATATACTATAGCTAACAATTCTTTTTCATTTGTCGCATAATTAATTTGTACTTCATTAAGAACCTTACTAGCATAATGTATAACATGAAAAATTTTAGACTTTCTCTGACCTAAGACTGCTCCTATAGCATAATCACTTGCATCACACATTAATTCAAAATCTAAATTCCAATCAAGAGCAATTATTATAGGAGCTGAAATCAATTTTTGTTTCAACTGTGCAAAAACATGTAAACATTCAACATTAAAATTAAAAGAGGTATCCGTATTGAGCAAATTGCTGAGTGGCTTGACAATCTTTGAAAAGTATTTGATAAATCTTCTATAAAATCCAGCATGTCCTAGAAAGCTTCTGATGCCCTTCACATTTAATGGTGGTGATAATTTTTCAATAACCTCCACTTTTGCTTTATCAACTTCAATACCTCTGACCGAGATTTTATGGTCCAGTACCACACCTTCAATTACCATAAAATGACACTTCTCCCAATTTAGAACCAAATTGATATCAACACACCGCTTCAGTATGGTATTCAAGTTTTCCAAACAATGATCAAAATGATGCACCAAAGATTGAGAAATCATCCATGAAAACTTCTATACATTCTTCCACCAAATCTGAGAAGATTGCTAACATGTATCATTGAAAAGTTGCTGGTGCGTTGCACAATCCAAATGACATTTTCCTATAAGCAAACACACCAAAAGGACAAGTAAAAGCAGTTTTTTCTTGATCTTCTAGATATACTACTATTTGATTATACCCTGAGTACCCATCCAGAAAACAATAAAAAGTTTGTCCTGCTAACCTTTCTAATATTTTATCCATGAAAGGTAAAGGAAAATGATCTTTTCGAGTTGCTTGATTCAATTTCCTATAATTTATACACATTCTCCAACCTGTGACAGTCCTAGTAGGAATTAATTCATTTTTATCATTATAAATTATGGTCATAGCTCCTTTCTTAGGAACAACCTACACAGGACTCGCCCAACTACTGTCAGAAATAAGATAAATCATACCCGCTTTAAGAAGTTTAAGTACTTCTTTTTTAACAACCTCCTTCATAGTAGGATTGAGACGTCTTTGCGGTTGTGCAACAGGTTTGTAGTCTTGTTCCATGTAAATCCTATGCATACAATAGGATGGGCTTATACCTTTCAAATCTGCTAATTTCCACCCGATGGCTCCCATATTATTCTGCAGAATTGCTATTAATTTCTTTTCCTCAATCGGAGATAGTGAACTGCTAATTATCACTGGTTTATATCTTCCTTCTTCAAGAAATACATACTTCAAGTGTGGGGGCAACAATTTCAACTCAACTTTGTTTTCTTCAATTTTTTCTTCTTTTCCCAAATCTTCAACCTTAGCACTATGAGATGACATTTCTTTTGCTTTATCCAACTCCATTAAGCATTCCTTCACTTCTGAATCTTCTTCCATGTCCAAAGTGTAACATCCTTTCATCATTGCTTTCTCTAAAGGATTTGACTTGAATACTTGCTTTTCAGTTGAGATGAGTAACTCCTCCAAAACGTCTATTCTAAAACAATCAGTCTTATCTTTTAGGTGTTGAACAACTTCAAACAGATTAAAATTAACTTCATCATCTTCGACTCTAACTTTCAACTTGCCATTGTCAACATCTATAATACTTTAGCAGTCTTCATAAATGGCATTCCCAAGATCAATGGAACTTCCACATCCCATAATCACAAAATCAATAGGAAATATGATTTTATTCACTCTAACTAAAACATCTTCTGCTACTCCATAAGGAATCTTTATTGATCTATCAGCCAGTTGCAGATTCATTCTAGTTAGTCTAACATCCAAGTCTCCTATTCTTTTAAGCATAGATAATGATATGAGATTTATACTGGCACCTAAATCAAGTAATGCCTTTCCCACCAATAATGCACCAATGGTAATAGGGATAGTAAAACTGCCAGGATCTTTGTATTTTGTTGACAAAGATTTTTGAAAAATTGCACTACACACCCTGCTTCCAGTTCTATTATCTATTCTTCTGCAAATCTTCTCTTTTTAGTGAGGAGTTCCTTCATGAATTTGGCATATGTTGGCATTTACTCCATAGCTTCCACAAAAGGTATATTAATCTGCAACCTTTTGAAAATGTCCATAAATTTGGTGAATTGTCTTTCTTTGTCTATTTTTGAAATAGCTTTGGGATATGGTAACTTCTTCACAAATGACTTTTGACTCCCTCCTTTTTCTTGGGCAGATTCATTCTTGCTACTCTCTCCTCTTGTTATCTTTTGTCTTTCTTCTCCCTCTTCATTATTCTCATTAGGGAGATGTTTTTCTTTACTACTCTTCTCTTCTTTCCCTTCATCTTCTTTTACCAGAACCTCTTATTCAACAGCTAGATTGTCACCAATTCTCTTACCTCAACTTTGTCACTCCTTATAGTTATTAACTTGCAATTCTCCTTAGGATTGATTTATGTGTTGGCTGAAAAATGTCCTCCTTGCTGCTCAGATAATTGTTTAGTCAATTGACCCACCTGGTCTCTAAATTTCTGATCAAAGCCTCTGTATTTTTCTGATTAGACAAAGAGGCTTGCATGAATTTCTCCAAAGTGTCTTCCAATTTGGTTGTTCTCTCATGTACTGGAGGATAATATTGTTGTTGTTTTTGAAATGGAGGTTGCTGATATGACTGTTGTTGATTTGGAGGTTGTCTATTAAATGAACCAACACCTTGTTTCCACCCAAAATTCTGATTCTGATTCCCTCTCCATCCTTGTGAAAGATTGTTCTGATAGTTGTTGGAATTTGGGAAATTTGCTTGTCTTCCTTGACCACTACCACTTTGAGCACCCATATAATGAGCTTCTTTTTCTTGTATGTTACCTTGAAAAGAGTAGTGTCCATTTGGATGATCACCTCCACAAAAGTCACAACTCATTTGTTGGTTGGAAGTGGATTGGACAACATGTAATTGTTGAGGCAGTTTTTCCATTTGCTTGGTCAACGCTTCAATCTGTTGAGTCAGAATTTTATTCTGAGCTAGGACAGCATCTGTAGTGTTAAGATCAAACACTCCTTTCCTCTGAACTGAATGTCTATCATGTTGGGCCTGCTGGCCTATAGAGGCTAGTGCATCAATAATTCTTGTGGCATATTTAGCATCCACAAACATCATGGTTCCTCCTGCTGCAGCATCTAACAACATCTTTGTATCAGGTCTCAAGCTAGTGCAGAAAATATTCAACTTGGCAATTTCTTCAAATCCATGATTTGGGCATCTCCTTAACAGTTATTTAAATCTCTCCCATGCTCCACAAAAAGGTTCATCTGGTCCTTATCTGAAGGTAGAAATGTCAGATTTTTCCTTAATGTAGTGGGATGGTGGAAAAAATCTGTTAAGGAACTTCTCTTCTACATTACCTCAGCTAGTCAAACTCTGATTAGGATGTTCTTTTCACCACTCATTTGCCCTGCCAGCCAATGAAAAAGGAACCAATCTCAAGTACGTAGATTCAATATCTCCTTCTTTAAATCCCATGGTGCCAATCAACTCATAAAAAGTGGACAAATGAATATAGGGATCTTCATGATCCATTTCGGTGAATTGATGAGCATTAATCAAGCATAAGAATGTTGGCTTCATCTCCAAATATTGGTTGGCTGGTATTGCAATGCTAGAAAGGTATCTCAGACCTTGACCTTGTTGCATAGCATAGTTTTCAAGTGTTCTTCTAGGTGGATTTGGATTCGGATTCGCTCTTTCACCCTCCATTTCTTCTATGATTGGTTCTTGTAAGTTTAGTGTGGGAGAATAGTTGAATGATTCTCCTTTTGCTTGTTCTTGAGTTTTCCTTCTTCTTCTACCACGATTCTTCTGAGCGGCTTTTTTAATCTCAAGATCAAATTCCAACTGATTTATTGATACTTGTCCTCTTAAAAGCATAAATCAAAGAGCAACTCAAGCAAGAATTAGCACAGGACAACAAAAAAGAAAAAAAAATAAGCTAGACAAAGAATTTTCAAAGAGCGTCGTTCCCCGGAAATGGCGCCAAAAATACTTGTTGAATATTTGGCAAGAGTACCAATATTATCAATCACAATATAGTATTTCGATTAAATAAAAGTTGATCCCTCAAAGAACAATTTCACTGGAAATTCCAAATCATAAACTTACTAAGTGGATTAAAACAAAACTGGTTTTCCATAAAGATTTAGGTTGAAAATAAATGGCAAAGAACTGTAAAATGTTTTTAGAAAAGATCAAATAAAAGAACTTAGGATTGGTTTAATTCATTTTCCCTCTTTTTTATAATGGTTAGGTCAAATTAAGAACATCAATTAACCCATCAATGTTGATGCCACCTACTTAAATCATTCACATTGATTCCTCACACATGAAATTCATAAGAAAACCTAATAAACATTGATTCTTCATACATTTAATAAATTTCTCAGATTAGGTTTAGGGTGTTAAGTAATTGATACATCCATTACCATTCCTAGCAATTAACATAGCAAATATTCTTAACCTGATCTAGGGTTTCAGGATATATTTTCCAATACGTCCCAAACATAAAAGATAAACATCAAAGAGCACAAAGGATAAGAATACTAACATCAAGAATATAGATTAATATCTCAAAATATTACCAAGATACAAAAGAGTTTAAAGGAAGTGTACACAATCCTAAGAGAATGAAGTTAGCCACTCATGATGGTCATTACAATGATCCAAATGAAGAAGAATTCAAGAAGAATTGAAGATTGGACGAAAACTGGAGTAGATGCTGCTTCTCTTCTCAAAATCTCGAACTCCCTTTCCTAAATTCATCTTATCTATTTATATATAAATTTTGCGTCATTTGCTCAAGCGGATACTTTCGCTCAAGCGAGAATTTGCTCGCTTGAGCGATTGAATTCTTGAGAGCTTTAACGTATTTTCACTCAAGCGAGCTTCCATCTTGCTCGAGCAAATGACTTCTAGAGAGTTTTAACATATTTTCGCTTAAGCGAACGTCTACCTCGCTCGAGCGAATCTTAGGCTGAAAATCTTCTTCCCTTTTTCCACTTTTTTTTTTCAATTAACTTGAGAATTATGATCCTTGCTCTTGTACTCAAGTATTCTTCAAATTCATCCTACATTGGAAGAAGAATAGATTAGAATCAACATAACTCAAGTGGTTAAATAAAAATTCAAAGCATAATTACATTAACTTTTGCCAGTTAACAAATATATGTATTTTGGACTCAAAAATTTCATAGAATTTTGAGTTAGTTTTGTTAGAAAAGTAGGTCTGAGATCAAGATGGGGGGGGTGAATTGATCTTTGAAAGATTTTCGCAAATTATAGATTATCATTTCAAAGATTAAGAGTTCTGACCAATTCTTGAATCAAACAAAACAAACAATCAAAGTAAAAGGCAACAACAGAATTAAAGAGAGAAAGGTTTAGAAAGATACAACCAAGATTTATACTGGTTCACCCAATCCCAGGGCTACGTCCAATTCCCAGCCAAATTCCAGCTGAGTTCCACTAGATTGAATGTTTTACAGATTACAATTCCAATCACACACCCAATCTACCACAAGAATTGTAAAAATTAATGGTTGAGTTCAAGAGGGGGGCTGAATTGAACTTTAGAAATTTTTTTCAAAAAACACTCTTTCTTTGTGGAAGAATGATTCATCTTTATCCAATCTTTTATTAGGAAGATTTGGTTTTAAACAAAGCAAGAATATAAACCAGAAATGAAAAGAGATAAAAGCAGAAATACAACACAAGAGTTTATACTGGTTCACTCTTCCCAAGAGCTACATCCAGTTCTTGACAAATCTGCCAAGTTTCACTAATACCAAGTGAAAATACAAACCAGTAGATATACACCAATCTACCCCAAGAACTACCTTACAACACCACAAGATAGACTCTTGAAATACCACCTAGCAACCAAACCCAGTTACTGTAACCAGTGCAAATTCAAACCCAATCTACACAATTAGAATTCGTACAAGTATATGAAAAGAATAAACCTGGACTGTAGCTTTTACAATATAGAAGTCTAGAAGCAATTTTTCTAACTCAGAACTTTCTCTCTTGAAGATCTTTCAACAATCTTGATCAAAACGCCTTATGATATGAAATGTTTTTTAATGCTCAGATAAAGACACGAATATGAGAGCTTCAAGATTGCTTTCAATCGTTTTCCAAATTGTGTGTTAGAAAGAGAAATCAAAACTGTATTTATAGAGTAAAAGAGAGGGACTGATAGATTCAATCGATTTAAAATGATGTTTCAATCGATTGATTTCATTTAAAACTCATTCAATCGGTTAATTCGAGCTTTCAATCGATTGAAACAATTAGAAGAAAAATGGTAGCTCTCTGTTTCAACAGATTAAAATATATTTCAACAGATTGGAATTCTGAGATACCTTAAAATGAAAAATGATATCTCTCTGTTTCAACAGATTAAAATTTATTTCAACAGATTGAAATTTTGAGATACTTTAAAATGAAAAATGACATCTCTCTGTTTCAACAGATTAAAATTCTGAGATACTTTTGAAATGAAAAATGACTAGAGCATTTTAATCTATTGATTCTTCAATTCAACAGATTAATACTGTGAACCCCTTAATATGGAAAAACCATCAAGAACATTTTAACCTGTTGATTCTACGATTCAATCAATTTAAATTTTGGCTGTATATATACATTTCCTATTTTAAGTTATTTTAACAGATTGAAACTTCTTTTTAACAGATTGAAAAACTTAGTTTGTTCTTTCAATGTTTAAAGATTGGTTTTTCATGCAGTATGATAAGTTTTATGAAATGCAACATTTATAGGCGCTTATCACAAGATCTACTAAAACTATCAAGAGATTAAATTCTAAACCTATAACCTATCTGCCTACACACCCACAAAATAAACTTTATAAACTCTATATGTCTTCATCAAATCCAACAAGTGCTTCAATCTCCCCCTATTTGATGGAGACAAATAACCACTACACCTGCATAAACAATAACAGAACATAGACATATGATTTTGTGATGTGTGTGTAATGTCAGTATAAGCGAATACTTCTCCCCCTATTTGACTTCATCAAAAAGCATTCAATTTCAAGCCATAAGTACCATGTAGGTACCCAAAATTAAAACAAACAAAAAACACAAGTGAAAGAAAGCTTTTAAAAAGAAATTTCACTCATCACCATCCCAGGGACCCTGATTGAATTGGAGGTCTCCAATTCTGTTGAAGATATCCTCCAGTTGATTATCAATGTGCTGAAATCTGGTAATGGAATCTTCATAAAGTCGATGCTGGCGAGCTTGCAGAGCATGTCATCTCTGTGTGTCTCCTTTGATTTTTTGAATTTCATTCATTTGATGCAGCATAGTCCGTTCAAACTGTGAAAAAGGCGTGCCACAGTCAGGTTGTGCCACATAAGGAATCATTTCCAATGAAGACTGCTAAGCCATATCATCTTCCATAGGGTCTGTTTGTCTTGCTTCAGCAGCACTTGGAGCACCAGTATTCTCATCATCTTCCTCTTCTTCTTCTTCTTCTTCTTCTCCTTCTTCTCTCCCAGCTTCTTCTTTTGAAATCCAATCACCATCAATCTTAATGAATCCCATTTTATGAAGGATGGAGTTGTTAATCTCATTTGTGGGGCCAACGGTTTCAGCCAATTCTCCTTCTAAGTCAACACCAAAATGAGTTAGAAATTTAGAAATTAAGATTGCATAGGGATACCTAAAATCACTTAGCCTTTTTGCTTTGATCATATGGTCCTTGATGACAAATACCCAATTTACTCTGATTCTGTGGTGGATACAATACATCAGTACCAAGTCTCCTTCATTCAGTACTGCATGATTGCTCCCCCTGGAGTAAGCTGCCAGGCCACTATGAATGCAAGTATTCTTTCTTCAAGGTTAAGCTTTCCAGTGTTGAAGGAACTCACAGAGTCACGCTTATTTCTTAAACAAGAACGAAAGTATTGGACTTTGTTGAATTCTTCTACATCAAAGGTATATCCTTTAGTGACTTTTACTCCTTCATCCTTGAGTCCAGCAACATTTTTCCAAACAGTGGGAGTAATCTCAATTTCCACTCCTTTAACTTGAGTTTTGAGTGTAGAACCTTCAAATGAAAGATTAGTAAAGAAAACTTTGATAAGGTCAGGATAGATTCTACCATTGAGTTCAAGGAACTTCTAAAGTTTCTGGTGTTGCAGCAGCTTTCGAACCCCTTTGAACCCTTGGGAATATTAATCTGTTTTTTGCTCATTTCGTGAATGAATAACCCCATCTTTTCTTGATTCCCATTGAACCAGGTTTCAATGCGCCCTCCTCCTGATGTTTCTTGGACACCAGCTGAGGATTCTCCTCTACTGAACTTCCTCCTTCCAGATTTGGTGTGCTTGAACATGTTGTTTGAGAGATGAACCGAATACATAGAAGAGAGAATATTTTTCTAAGCAGAAGTACAAGATTTTTGAATCAACTATTGCATACTAAAAGGAATGAGAGAAATTGGACCCTTCATCTACTTTGAATAGTCAATTTTGTCTTTTAGTAAATTACCTCAGTTATGCTCCGTGTGTCAGAGATGGAAAAGACAGAGAGAGAGAGAGAGAGAATGGTTACTGTAACACTCGATTACCTGCATTTCTTCACATCTGATTTCCAATCACAGTCTTTCAGCTTTTATTGGATAATCATTACATTTAAGAGAGTAGCTGAAGTTGTTTATAATTGCAAAGGCACTTAACTCAATCTGTAATAAATAATCAGAGGCAACACATACACTACTAGCCCTAGAAAAAATTAACCAATTGATTTTCCATAAAATCAATTGATTTTCAATCAATGATATAGACACAGATTAACAAAAGTAGAATAAATCAATTCAATCGAAGATTTAATCGATTAATTCAAAAAAGACAAACATGTAGAGCTACAGAGTTATTGAAATAGATCGATTAAAAACTTATTTAATCGATTAATCTGGCAATAAATCATGAACAGAGATTGAGAATCAGGAAATCAATAGATTATTTTGCAATTTCCATCGATTAAAACACATAGGTTGACAAGTATTTCAAAATTTTCAGACAACTTAATCGATTGAACATATTATCAACCTGTTAAAAAGCACAAAACAATAATAAAGGATCAATTATACAATACTAGATAGATCCAAAATTCCTAATTCAGTTCTAAGTATATTAAGTCTATCTCTAGGTAGTGGTTTGGTGAACAAGTCAGCTAATTCTTTCTCAGTATCAATGAATAAAATTTCACAATCACCCCTAGATACATGTTCTCTAACAAAGTGATGTCTAATTTTAATATGCTTAGTTCTAGAGTGTTGAATAGGATTCTTATTTAGATTAATTGCACTAGTATTATCACAAACCAGAGGTACCGTGTTGAGAAACACCCCATAATTTTTCAATTGTTGTTTGAGGTAGATACTCTGAGCACAACAACTCCCAGCTGCAATGTATTCAGCTTCTGCAGTTGAAAGAGCTACACATGCTTGTTTTTTGTTGTGCCATGATATGAGACTGCTTCCCAGTAAATGACATGTACCAGAGGTACTTTTCCTATCCAATCTACATCCTGTAAAGTCAGAATCAGAAAATCCAACAAGTTTAAGAGAGGCACCTTCAAGATACCATAGTCCAACATTAATGGTTCCTTGAAGATACTTGAGTGTAGACCCCAAATCTTGCCCGACCTCCAAATAAAGTCAGAAGACCCCCTATTTGAAGACGGCCGAAGCCTAACAAGCCACTAGGAGAGACTATTAGGCCCCCATACTAAGATAGGAGGTTTTTCTGGCCCGAAAAATAAAGTTTCTCGCCCTGAAGGGACGAGACCGCCGTCTGGAAGGACCAGACCGCCATCTCGCCTCACGCCAGGGACGAGACTGTCGTCTGGATTATCCAGACGGCGGTCTCGACTTCTGCCTAGTCGAGACGGCGGTCTGGATTATCCAGACGGCGGTCTCGACCCCCTGCCATGATCGAGACGGCGGTCTGGATTGTCCAGACGGCGGTCTCGACCCTGTCAGACGAAACGGCGGTCTCGACCTGTCAGGCGCAAAAAACTATAAATAGGGGCTCTCCCCCCCTCATTTCCACACAGAAACACACAGTTCCTCCTCCTTCTCTCTAGATTTTCTCTCTCTAGAACCCCTCCGAAGCATTTCCGGAGTTTCTGAGTGTCTTTAGGAGAATTTTGAGCGTTCTAAATCTTCTTTAGAATCCCTCCAAGGCATTTCCGGAGTTTCTGAGCATTGTAGAGTGAAGGGCTGCCACAAAGCACCCTCTTTCAAAGAATATAAGAAAGCTTGCTTCGAAGGTTCATAAACCTCTTTATTTACTTTACCGCTTCCATTTAAATTATGCAATAGACGCTAGGGCCATGTAGTCATAATCTTTAAATACCGCATAATAAAAGGGTAAAAGCGCAATTTTCCAGTTTAATTATTTATCCAAAGTAGCCGGCCTATCATAGGGAACCCGAAAGGGGCGTCGTAAAGGAACTAACACTTCCTTTACACGTAACTAACTCCCTTACCCAACTCTGGTTCTAATGACCAAAGTTGGTTTTCGAAAACCAACGCCTTTTTAAACTCCTTTTCCGATGTTTCCGGTAAAAACATCGGTGGCGACTCCACGAACCCTTCAAAACCCGTTCTTGGGTTAGCCCGGTTATCGGACAACCCAAGAACACTTTTTCGAAAACCTTGTCTCTAGGTTAGCCCGGTTATCGGACAACCTAAGGACGTTGTAACCACCTATAAAAAAAACGCGAAAGCAAGAGGGTCGACAAAACCATCGCGTCGCTCCGACCGCCTCTTTTTGACGGCGGCGACAGATGCGACTCCACTGGGGAAGCCTAGAGAGTTGATCCCATTTAGTGATGGGCTGGCCTAAAAATAATTAAACCAAGAAAATAGCGCTTTTACCCTGCCTTGTATTATAACATGCTTTATTGTTTGGCTTTCAAATAACTGTTGCTTGTTTATACTTACGCAATTGATTGAAATATAAATTGCACACAAACCCTTGCACACTACAGTTCTCTCTATACCCGGGGGCAAGTGAGATAACCATAGGGAGTGGGTGGCAGGTACGGTTCGCTGTAGTTAGGGCCTTGTGCCCACCAGTCTGATCGGAAACCACCACTCAAGGTGATAACCTTCCTCTTTTGGCAACAAGACCGACTCTGGCCTTAGTGTTGAGCATGGTCGGACGGCTGGAGAGTGGGGACCCTATAATGGGGGCACCTTGGGGGCCTTAGCCTGGTGAAAACAGTTAGAACCTACCCTGACCAATGCACTTTTCTGCAGGAAAACCCTACCTCGTGATAAAAACAAAATCTCGCCTGTTCGGGGAGGATCGAATTGTGTGCATATGATTGTTGCATTTGTATGTTGCATGGCATAAACAAACAACAGAACAAAAACCAAAAATATTTTTCACAAATAAACACCCTTATCTCAGACAGTCTGCCTTTTAGCTAGCCTGGTTTCAGATTCTTTGTAAGCTAAGTAGTCACGCAGTTCCGACAGAAGAGATAAGGGACGCTAAATATTCTTTCACATAAAGCCATGTTTTATCTCAGACAATCTGCCTTTTAGCTAGCCTGGTTTCAGGTTCTTTGTAAGCTAAGTAGCCACGCAGTTCCGACAGAAGAGATAAAAGGCTATAAAATAAACATCAAATAAAAATACAAAAACATCAATAATAAATAACTTCTGACAAAGTCAAACTCATCCATACTACATCATTACATGAGCAAAGAAAAGCCAAGAGAGAAAATAAAAATGAAAGCACATTCAGCATCATTTAAATAAAATCTCTCATGCATAGGCATATTCATGTTAGTCTAAGCACTCAACATACATTAATAAAACTTTTTCGGGCATTCTAGAAAGTGGCTGGTCCTCTCCCCACTCGCACTCGTGCACAAAAGGCAAGAGCAATGGAAAATTTAGAAGAGCAGAACCGAAAACTGACTGCGGAAGTCAATACCCTCCGCGAGTAGGTGGCCCAATTAATGGAGGTCGTGCGCCAGGGTCAAAGCAAGGGCGAAGACCAAGCTGAACATGTCCCTCCTCATGAGGAAGAGGAGGAGGAATACTTTTTTGGCGGGAAGGATGCTAAGACTACACGCATCCTTACCCCAGAAGTGTCCAAACAACAACTCTCTGCCCTGGAGGAGAGGCTAAAGGCGGTCGAAGGGCATAACTTCGATGTCAAGGAGGTGGCAGACATGTGCCTCGTAAAGAACATCCACTTCCCTCCCAAATTTAAAATCCCGGACTTCCCCAAGTACGCCGGGATGACCTGCCCTAAGAACCATCTTACGATGTATTGTCGTAAGATGGCCGCCCACGCTGAAAACGAGAAGCTCCTGATCCACTGCTTCCAGGAGAGTTTGGCGGACACCGCGCTTAACTGGTACATGCAATTAGAGAGAGGGCAGGTCCAGAACTGGAAACAGCTGGCAGACACTTTTCTCCGTCGTTACCGATACAACATCGATCTGACCCCCGACAGGTCAGACCTCAGAACTCTGAGCAAGAGGAACGACGAGCCCTTTAAAGCGTATGCCCAAAGGTGGAGGGAAATGGCAGCCCAGATAGAGCCTCCTTTGACGGACAAGGAGACAGTGGTTATGTTCATCGACTCACTAACTGGAGCGTACTACGACAAGGCAATAGCCAGTACCTCCAACCTTTTCTCAGACATAGTCACTGTGGGCGAGAGGGTGGAGCAGGGACTGAGGAGCGGGAAGATAGCACAATCTTCCCAAGCTGGTGTCTCCTTCAGGAAACCTGCTGGCAAGAAGAAGGATGAATCTCGTGCACGCAATAAATTTTTCCACTCCTTCTTCTACCACACAAACGCCCGAGCAGCCCCGCAAGAAAGAAAGGAAGTTCACTCCAATCTCCACTTCCTACGGACTGCTGCTACCTCAACTGTTGGAGGCTAAGCTCCTGACCTGTGTCCCTCCCAAGAAACAATTGGAGCCTCCCTACCCCGAATGGTATAAGCCAAACGAAAAATGCGCTTACCATTCGGGCTCACCCGGTCACTCTACAGAGAACTGCTTCACCCTTAAGTATCGGGTTCAAGAACTAATCGACGCCAGGTGGATTACTTTCGACGCCTCTGCCTCCAGCACGGACGACAAACCTCTGTCGAAACCAGAGTAGCAGAAAGGGAGGACTGGGAGGATCAGCCCTAGGGTCTTTTCTTTTTAAGCTTTTCTCTATATCTCCTGCGGTCCCCGCCCGTGGCCGCAAGAATTTTGATTAAAAGGGCTTGTACATACATCTCATTTTCATTAATATACGAGGCATTTTGTCATATTCATTCTTTTCCCTCTTCTATTTATTATTCTTTCAAAAATAAATTGAAATCTATGACCAAAACAGAACCTAAAACGCATCATGTCTATGATTGATGAATCTCCGTGGACCCCGGAAACGGAAGACGAATGGATTGAGTCCGACAAGGTGAGCGTGAGACCATTTCTCCGGACATGCAAAGGATGCCTGGAAAAGGAAACACGCATCATACAATCGCATCAGGAGGAAATAGAAACTGTCAATTTAGGAAAAGAGGATGAGGAGAAAAAGGTAAACATCGGCACCCAAATGGAAAGTAGCATGAAAAAGGGATTGATACAGCTTCTGAGGGAATATGTGGATGTGTTTGCTTGGTCGTACCATGACATGCCAGGGCTTGACACGAGTATTGTGGAACACAAATTGCCACTGAAAGAGGGGTTTCGGCCTGTGAAACAAAAACTCAGGAGGATCAAATCGGACTGGTCCTTAATGATAAAAGAGGAGGTGCAAAGGCAGTTGGATGCCAACTTTCTTGTAGTGTCCAAATACCCAGAATGGTTGGCCAATATAGTACCCGTCATCAAAAAGACCGGGAAGGTCAGGGTCTGCGTGGATTATAGGGACCTCAATCGAGCAAGTCCAAAGGACGACTTTCCCCTACCACACATAGACACGCTGGTAGACCATACCGCTACCAACATGTTGTATTCCTTCATGGACGGGTATGCGGGGTACAACCAGATCAAGTTGGCTGTTGAGGATAGAGAAAAAACCTCATTCATTACACCATGGGGTACCTTCTGCTATCGTGTAATGCCGTTTGGGCTGAAAAATACAGGGGCTACCTACCAAAGGGCTATGGTCACGCTATTCCATGACATGATCCACAAAGAAATAGAAGTATACGTGGACTACATGATCGCCAAGTCCAGAAATGAAATGGACCACATTCAATATCTCCGAAAACTTTTTGATCGGCTTCGGAAGTATCAACTCAAACTGAACCCTGCAAAATGTACTTTCGGAGTACGATCAGGAAAACTCCTAGGGTTCATTGTCAGTGAAAAAGGAATCGAGGCGGACCCCGACAAAACCAAGGCAATTTTGGAAATGCCTCCACCAAGCACGAAAAAGGAGGTCAGAGGTTTTCTGGGCCGGATAAACTACATTGCCCGTTTCATCGCACAGTTGACGGATAAATGTATACCCATCTTTAAACTGTTGCGCAAAAATCAACCAACGGTGTGGAATGAAGAATGCCAACAAGCGTTCGATAAAATCAAAACATGTTTAACCAATCCACCAGTATTGGTACCACCCGTTGAAGGGAGACCTCTGATCCTATATCTATCGATCCTTGAAGAGTCCATGGGATGTGTGCTCGGCCAACATGATGAAACCGGAAAAAAGGAACGGGCCATTTATTATCTCAGTAAGAAATTCTCGGACTACGAAACCCGTTATACACCATTCGAAAAAACTTGTTACGCATTGGTGTGGGTCACTCAACGTCTCAGACAGTATATGGCTCGACATACAACATGGTTGGTCTCCAAAATGGATCCAATCAAATACCTCTTCGAGAAGCCCATTTTAACTAGAAGAATAGCTAGGTGGCGAGTTCTCCTCTCGAATTTGACATCATTCACGTCACCCGAAAGCTATTAAAGGAAGTCCCCTAGCGGATTATCTAGCCCATGGATCCACAGACAAATACCAATCCTTACAAGATGACTTCCCCGATGAGCATATCATGCACATCGAACACGAAGAGACCAAAGAAGAGATGTGGACCATGTTCTTCGATGGGGCTTCAAACATGCTTGGACACGGGGTAGGAGCTATTTTGATATCCCCCGAAAAGAAACACATTCCTGTAACGGCCAGGCTTAATTTCGATTGCACCAACAACATGGCTGAATACGAAGCGTGTGCACTAGGAATCCAAGCGGCTTTAGATCATGGGGTCACTAAACTCAAAATATTCGGTGATTCATCCCTTGTCATCTACCAACTTAAAGGTGAATAGGAAACCCGAAACTCCAAATTAATCCCATATCTAGAGTACATCCACAAGCTGGTCTCGAGAATGGAAAACGTCACTTTTCAGTACATCCCTCGGGAAGACAACCAAATTGCCGACGCCCTCGCCACTCTATCATCCATGTTTGCCCTGGACCAGGAACATGAGATGCCAATCATTCAAGTCAAACTGCATGACAAACAAGCTTTCTGCATGGCAGTAAATAGCGAGCACGATCAAAACCCCTGGTACCATGACATCAAGCGGTACCTCATAAAGGGCGAATATCCTGAAGGAATCAGTGACAATGATAAGCGAACCATTCACAAAAGGGCTGTAGGGTTCACGTTGATTGAAGGAACCCTCTACAAAAAGAGCCCTGATTCCACTTTCTTAAGGTGTGTGGATCGAGAAGAAGCTCAAACCTTAATAAGAGAAATCCACAAGGGGACTTTTGGAACCCACGCACCCGGGCATGTCATGACAAAGAAAATCCTCAGGGCAGGGTACTATTGGTCCACGATGGTAGCTGATTGTCACCAATATGCCAAGAAATGCCATAAGTGCCAAGTATACGCCGATAACATCCATGTGCCGCCCGCACCTCTCAATAACCTGGCTGCACCATGGCCATTTTCTATGTGGGGGCATGGATGTCATCGGACCCATCGAACCCAAAGCGTCCAACGGCCATCGCTTCATATTGGTAGCAATCGACTATTTCACCAAGTGGGTTGAGGCCGCGTCATATGCGCATGTAACTCGGAAAGTGGTGACCACCTTCATCAAGAAAAACATCATATGTCGGTACGACATCCCTCATAAGCTCATTACTGATAATGGGACCAACCTCAACAATAAGATGATGGAGGAATTATGCCAAGACTTCAAAATCCAGCACCACAATTCCTCCCCGTACCGACCAAAGATGAACGGTGCAGTAGAGTCAGCCAACAAAAATATCAAGAAAATCATTCAGAAGATGGTGGTTACCTATAAAGACTGGCATGAAATACTTCCTTTCGCCTTGCATGGTTACCGAACGTCGGTACGGACCTCCACAGGGGCTACCCCATTTTCCCTCGTATACGGGATGGAGGCCGTACTACCAATAGAGGTCGAAATACCCTCTCTGCGAGTTGTCATGGAAGCCAAATTAACAGAGGCTGAATGGGTCCAAAGCCGGTATGATCAATTGAACCTAATCGAAGAAAAACGGCTAGATGCCATATGTCGGGGGCAGGCTTACCAAAAGAAAATTAAGAAGGCCTACGACAAGAAGATCAATCCCCGCACTTTCCTAGAAGGAGATCTAGTAGTGAAGAAACTGCTTCCAGCCCAGAAAGACAAAATCGGGAAATGGGCAGCCAACTACGAAGGACCCCTTGTGGTCAAGCGAGCCTTCTCAGGAGGAGCCCTTATCCTCACCAACATGGATGGAGAAGAGCTCCGGTACCCTGTCAACTCAGATACGGTGAAAAAATACTACACCTAAAAGACATTGCTCATGACCCGTCAGGATTAAAACTCGCAAAGAGCGTCCTGGGCAAAAGATAGGGTCTACATTCCTCGGTAGGACACGTCCTAGGCAAAAACTAGAGGTTTCAAAAAAAAAAAAAAAAAAAAAAAAAGAGAGAGAAACAGAGAGAGTAATGATTACCTTAGCCGAAAACCGCAAAGGCGACTAAGGTAATACCTTCACAAAAGCAAGCAGACTTCGCATGGTCTTCACTCCGGATTCGAGCATCTCAACCGAAGGGACCAGGAAAAATGGGGAAACATAGATCACAGACATGATTGTGGCCCCCTCATACAGTTTAGCCAACCTTGGCCAGCCATGCTTACAAATTCTATTATAAACCCCCATGTAAAAATAAACCATTTGTTTATATCAATAAAATTGTCTTTTCCTCTCTTTACCTACTTGTGTAAATGCCTCTATATTAACGAAATATGAGCATGCATAAAACAAGCAATTCAAGAAAGCATAAAGACAAAGACGAACATCACCAACCAGGGCCGTCCCAAGTAAAAAGTACAGGGTAGCCTGCTAGATCGAAAACCCGCAAAGGGCGGTCTAGGCAAAAGATAAGGCTTTCGTAAAAAGGAAAAAACCCATCAAAATATCTCAAACGAAGAATCAAAACCCGCTAGATCGAAAACCCGCAAAGGGCGGTCTAGGCAAAAGATTGGGTTAGAACAAGAGTACAAAAAAAGAATAGTCACGAGCGAACAAAAAGAAAGGAAAGTACCGGTCACTTTCTAGATGTCCTCAAATAAAATTGCATCAACGACATCCACACACGAGTAATCGCACAAAAAATGACTTTGTCAAAAGTAAAACAAACAAAAATACAGTAGACAAATAAAAGGCATTCATATAGGAAGATCAACCTCATGCTTGCATTTCATAAAGAACAAAAAAGGACATCCCGGTACGACTTCACCAACCCTTTTTGCCATCCTTCCCAAAGAAGTCAAGAAGAAAACTAAGAGAAAAGGCGTTCGCTCAAGAAAAAAGCCAAAATCCAAAATCGCGAGAAAAAAGAGATAAAACCGTGAGAAAAAGGCAGGATTAAGCCATCACCTCAAAATTTCGACTGCCAAGCAAGAGTCGAATAAAACTAAGACCCATCCGACCAGCCAGCAAGGACCGGATGATCGCCACCAAAAGAGCAAAAACAAAGAATCCACAGCAACCAACAAAGCTGGATGGACAACCAATAAAACCCCCGGCACAGCCCGGACGACCATCAAGTCCAAGAACATCTACCAACATGGAAATCACTCCCCAGTGAAACGGCGCATGAGCTACCCGAGCAGTAAGCCGCCACCACCACCAGTCCTACGCAACGGACTGTACCAGCCTGGTAGGGGGTTTATACCTATCAACCAGCACACAAGGAGTGCCTAGACGGCGCATGGGCCACCTGAACAGTAAGCCGCCACTACCACCCTGATGGGGGGTTCATACCCATCCAGTCCCACACAACGGACTGTAACTACCTGCCTGATGGGGGGTTTATACCCATCAACCAAAGGATCGGCTACGTCAGGAGTAGTATCCGGAGGTTCCACCACGTGTCAACCAAAGGGATTGGCTACGTCAGGAGTAGTATCTCGGAGGTGCATAAATACAACATCTCCCCAGAGGATCATCCGCCACAAGACGGGACGTCCGAAGGGTAGCCGGGCGAGAGGGTCAACTCCTTTACCTTCCTGTCTACCTGTCTGGCACAACAAAGCCAACAACCGACTAGTCAGGTAAAGGGGGGGCAGCTGTAGACCCCAAATCTTGCCCGGCCTCCAAATAAAGTCAGAAGACCCCCTATTTGAAGACGGTCGAAGCCTAACAAGCCACTAGGAGAGACTATTAGGCCCCCGTACTAAGATAGGAGGCTTTTCTGGCCCGAAAATTAAAGTTTCTCGCCCTGAAGGGACGAGACTGCCATCTGGAAGGACCAGACCGCCGTCTCGCCTCACGCCAGGGACGAGACCGCCGTCTGGATTATCCAGACGACGGTCTCGACTTCTGCCTAGTCGAGACGGCGGTCTGGATTATCCAGACGACGGTCTCGACCCCCTACCATGATCGAGACGGCGGTCTGGATTGTCCAGACGGCGGTCTCGACCCTGTCAGACGAAACAACGGTCTCGACCTGTCAGGCGCGAAAAACTATAAATAGGGGCTCTCCCCCCCTCATTTCCACACAGAAACACACAGTTCCTCCTCCTTCTCTCTAGATTTTCTCTCTCTAGAACCCCTCCGAAGCATTTCCGGAGTTCCTGAGTGTCTTTAGGAGAATTTTGAGCGTTCTAAATCTTCTTTAGAATCCCTCCGAGGCATTTCCGGAGTTTCTGAGCGTTCTAGAGTGAAGGGCTGCCACAAAGCACCCTCTTTCAAAGAATATAAGAAAGCTTGCTTCGAAGGTTCATAAACCTCTTTATTTACTTTACCGCTTCCATTTAAATTATGCAATAGACGCTAGGGCCATGTAGTCATAATCTTTAAATACCGCATAATAAAAGGATAAAAGCGCAATTTTCCAGTTTAATTATTTATCCAAAGTAGCCAGCCTATCATAGGGAACCCGAAAGGGGCGTCGTAAAGGAACTAACACTTCCTTTACACGTAACTAACTCCCTTACCCAACTCTGGTTCTAATGACCAAAGTTGGTTTTCGAAAACCAACGCATTTTTAAACTCCTTTTCCGATGTTTCTGATAAAAACATTGGTGGCGACTCCACGAACCCTTCAAAACCCGTTCTTGGGTTAGCCCGGTTATCAGACAACCCAAGAACACTTTTTCGAAAACCTCGTCTCTAGGTTAGCCCGGTTATCAGACAACCTAAGGACGTTGTAACCACCTATAAAAAAAACGCGAAAGCAAGAGGGTCGACAAAACCATCGCGTCACTCCGACCGCCTCTTTTTGACGGCGGCGACATTGAGAATCCTTTTAGCAGCAGTGAGGTGAGATTCCTTTGGATTTTAATGAAATCTAGCACAAAGGCAAACATTGAACATAATGTCAGGCCTACTAGCAGTTAGATATAAAAGACATCCAATCAAACCTCTATATTTAGTTTGATCAACAAATTTCCCTTTTTCATCTAAATCTAGACAGCAGTTAGTAGACATGGGTGTGGAGGATTCTTTGCAATTATGCATATCAAATTTCTTCAACAACTCATTACAGTATTTAGATTGATTTAGGAAAATACCATTCCTTAATTGCTTAACCTGGAGACCAAGGAAGAAATTCAGTTCTCCCATCATAGACATCTCAAATTCACTTTGCATTTCCTTAACAAATTTATTACACAAGGCATTATTAGTAGAACCAAAAATGATATCATCAACATAAACCTGCACCAGAATAATGTCAGATCCAGATTTCTTAATGAATAAGGTTTTGTCAACTTCACCTTGTTTGTATCCTTGATAAATTAAGAAATTACTTAGCCTCTCATACCATTGTCTAGGAGCCTGCTTTAATCCATAAAGAGCCTTTTTCAGCTTGTAGACATGGTTAGGATGTTTATGGTTTTCAAAACCAGGAGGTTGAGAAACATAGACTTCTTCATTAATGAGTCCATTTAGAAAGGCACTCTTGACATCCATCTGAAGTAATCCCCTTATTGATTTGCCCAATAACATTGTCTAGAGAAAGATCTCTTGGGACAATCCATTCTTTAGGAAGCTCATCCAAGGTATCTTCTTCCTGTTCTCCAACAATTCTTTCTGGTGGATCAGTTTTTGTGGGATCAATTGATTGATCACTTTCTTCAACAGTATACTGATCTGTACCTCTGGGATATTTTAACTGATAAGAATTACCAGCTAATTCGTCATCATCTGCAGTACCTGTTGTTTTATTCTTTTTAACAAGCTTCACAGATTTTGTCTTTCAGAATTTGAAGCTTAGGTAGTCCAGAAAATAAATCTTTAGTAATTAGTTTGTCAAGATGATTAAGATGAATATATGCAAGCCTTCTATGCCATAGCCAAGATTCTTCTTCTTTAGTAAGAAGACAACTTTGAGATGAGATAGAATGTTTGATATCTAGCATGTAAATGTTGTTTAATCTCTTACCAACCAACATTACCGTGTCAGATTTTGGCTCACAGATTAGGCAGATTTCTGGTTTGAAGATAACCTTCTGACCTAGATCACATAATTGTCTTATACTGATTAAGTTGTGCTTAAGACCTTCAACAAGAAGAACATTGTGAATGGTCACAGTTTCACCATCTCCTATATCTCTAGAACCTAAGATTCTTCCCTTGTTGTTATCTCCATATGTCACGTGACCTCCAGTCTTCAATCTCAGTTTCTGGAATTTGGAAATATCACCTGTCATATGCCTTGAGCATCCACTGTCCAAGTACCAAAGTGATTCTTGTTGTTGTTCCTGAAAAATCAAGCATCAAGTATTTGGTACCCTTAAATACTTTGGGTCCTTAGTGGTCAAATTTTCTATTTAACATATTTTGGAACCCATCTCATTTTACCCTGTGGCACAAAATGTTTTCTAATATGACAGAATTTTACAGTATGCCCTTTTTCCATACAATAATGACAAGATGATAAAGGAGATGCTGTTGATTTTCTGAAAGAAAAGAAGTTCAAATACCTTTTAGTTTTAACCCCAAACTTAGGTTTGCAACCAATTCCAGTATGATCAAAAACACAGTTTTGAGATCCAAGAAGTGTATCTAAATTTTCTTTACCTTGAGTAAACTTAGATAAGGTTTTAATCAAATACTCAACCTTTTTCTGCAGAGAGATACACTTTTCACAATTGTTGTTAGCAGCAACATTATCAGAAGATGAATTATTGTAGATTATTTCAAGATGTTCCATATCTGTTTTGCTTTCTAATAATTCTTCTTCCAGAAGTTTAACCATATTCTCTAACCAGTTGTTTAGTCCTTTTAACCGATTATTTGTATAGGATAAATTCCTAGCTTCATCATGCATTTCATTGAAAGCAGTTAGTAATGTGCTGTAATTCATTTCATTTTCTGTGGGGGTTGAACTTACATGGGATGAAGAGGATTCACGACCGACCATTAAGCATAGATTCACTTCTTCACCTTCGGATACGAGAACTCGAGGATGAATCATTGTCTTGCCAAGCTATGTAGGCCTTTTTCCCTTTGTACTTCATATCTTTCTTGTTTTGATTCTTGGATTTTTCTGGACATTCACTTCTTATGTGTCCATGCTTACCACAAGAATAACAAGTATAAGTATTTTAAATAGAATCAGTTCTTTTATCGGTGTACCTTTTAATCTAGCCAGTTTTGTTCTTCTTCTTAAGAAATTTCCCAAACTTCTTAACCAACAGATTCGATTCTCGGATTCATCTTCTTCGAGTCACTACTTTCTTCAATCGTCTTGAGAACAATATTTTTGCTTTTCTTCTCTGCATTTTCTTGTTCTTTAAACCGATTGATCTCCAACTCGTGTTCCCTTAGCTTACCAAACAATGATGCAGTAGTCATCTCAGTTAAGTCTCTTGATTCTGATATAGCTGTCACCTTTGGTTGCCAAGTTCTGTCCAAACATTTTAGGATTTTGATGTTTAGCTCTTCCTTGTCAAACGTCTTGCCTAATCCAATTAGATGGTTGACTATATGAGTGAATCTTTTCTGCACATCTGCAATGGTTTCACCTTGCTGCATTTTGAACAATTCATAATCTCTAATTAATTCATGCTTCCTTGCCCTTTTCACATCAGAGGTACCCTCATGAGTGACCTCTAGAATCTCCCACATTTCTTTGGCAGAGGCACATTGAGAAACCCTGAAAAACTCATCAAGATTTAAGGCAGAGGTAATAATGTTCTTAGCAGTATAATCATATTAAACTTTCCTATTTTCTGCATCAATTAAGTCAGCCCAGTCTTTTTCAACAATTTTACCATCCACTGTATGAGTTGGTTTGAAAGGACCATTAACAATTGTATCCCAAATACCCCTATCAAGAGATTCAATAAATATTTTCATTCTAACCTTCCAGAAAGAATAATTCACACTAGCAAATAGAGGAGGCCTATTGATGGAGGCTCCTCCAGAAAAATTCATCTTTCCCTCAGCCATTTAAACCTTTCTTGGACCGAATTCTTGAGTAACTTACAAGAACCAGCTCTTGATACCAATTGTAAAAATTAATGGTTGAGTTCAAGAGGGGGGGTGAATTGAACTTTAGAAATCTTTTTCGAAAAACACTCTTTTTTTGTGGAAGAATGATTAATCTTTATCCAATCTTTTATTAGGCAGATTTGGTTTTAAACAAAGCAAGAATATAAACCAGAAATGAAAAGAGATAAAAGCAAAAATACAACACAAGAGTTTATACTGGTTCACTCTTCCCAAGAGCTACATCCAGTTCTTGACAAATCTGCCAAGTTCCACTAATACCAAGTGAAAATACAAACCAGTAGATATACACCAATCTACCCCAAGAACTACCTTACAACAACACAAGATAGACTCTTGAAATACCACCCAGCAACCAAACCCAGTTACTATAACCAATGCAGATTCAAACCCAATCTACACAATTAGAATTCATACAAGTATATGAAAAGAATAAACCTGGACTGCAGCTTTTACAATATAGAAGTCCGGAAGCAATTTTTCTAACTCGGAACTTTCTCTCTTGAAGATCTTTTAAAAATCTTGATCAAAACGCCTTATGATATGAAATGTTTTTGAATGCTTAGATAAAGACACGAATATGAGAGCTCCAAGATTGCTTTCAATCGTTTTCCAAATTGTGTGTTTGAAAGAGAAATCAAAACTGTATTTATAGACTAAAAGAGAGGGACTGATAGATTCAATCGATTTAAAATGATGTTTCAATCGATTTATTTCATTTAAAACTCATTCAATCGGTTAATTCGAGCTTTTAATGGATTGAAACAGTTAGAAGAAAAATGGTAGCTCTTTGTTTCAACAGATTAAAATATATTTCAACAGATTGAAATTCTAAGATACCTTAAAATGAAAAATGATATCTCTCTGTTTCAACAGATTAAAATTTATTTCAACAGATTGAAATTCTGAAATACTTTAAAATAAAAAATGACATCTCTCTGTTTCAACAGATTGAACTTGATTTCAACAGATTAAAATTCTGAGATACTTTTGAAATGAAAAATGACTAGAGCATTTTAATCTATTGATTCTTCAATTCAACAAATTAATACTGCGAATCCCTTAATATGGAAAAACCAACCATCAAGAACATTTTAACCTGTTGATTCTACGATTCAATCAATTAAAATTTTGGTTGTATATATACATTTCCTATTTTAAGTTATTTTAACAGATTGAAACTTCTTTTTAACAGATTGAAAAACTCAGTTTGTTCTTTCAATGCTTAAAGATTGGTTTTTCATGCAGTAAGATAAGTTCTATGAAATGCAACATTTATAGGCTCTTATCACAAGATCTACTGAAACTATCAAGAGATTAAATTCTAAACCTATAACCTATCTACCTACACACCCGCAAAATAAACTTTATAAACTCTATATGTCTTCATCAAATCCAACAAGTGCTTTAAGAACCAAAATTCCAGTCCTTGCACCTAAACCTTCACCAAGAACCAACTTCCAGTTCTTGAACAACCCTGCAACCAAATTCCAGCCACAGAAACCAGTGTCCACACTTCCAGACACCCACAATATAGTAAAGAAAAGTAAAGAAACAAAGAGAAGAAACTGAAACACTCAAACCCGATTTATGCAGCTCTACAGAATGAGTTTCTTCATCAAAAGAATGCAAAATTTGCCTCAAGAAAGAACTTCGAAAAACTTCACAAAACTTGCGTGATTCTTTCTTGAAAGTAGCTCTTATGATTGCTTGATTGACTGCTCAAAGGTGTGTTTTAAAAGACTCAAGTAATCCTGTTTATATAGAAGATTTTTCAAATTGCTGGTTTAATTAATCTGTTAAAACAATCTTTTAATCTGTTAAAAGTCTTGAATTAATCTGTTAAAACTTCTTTTAATCTGTTAAAATGTTCTTGATCATTTTTCATATTTGTTTTAATTGATACGACAACGTTTATATCAATTAAAACACTTTGTAAAAAATCCTTTAAATTGTTTTAATCGATTATTTCACCTTTTAATCGATTAAAACACTGCAAAATGATTTCATAAAACTTTCTAAGTGATTTTAACTGATAACAATCTATTTTAATCGATTAAAACACTTTGGAAAAATCCTCTTAGTTATTTTAATCGATTAATTCGCATTTTAATCGATTAGAATTCTGCCAAAAAGTTTCATAAAACTTTTTAAGTCATTTTAACTGATAACAGACTTGTTTTAATCGATTAAAACACTTTGGAAAAATCTCTTAGTTGTTTTAATCGATTAATTCGCATTTGCATCGATTAAAATACTGATAGAACATCTTTCAAAACACTTCAAGTTATTTTAATCGATTATTTCAAGTTTGTATCGATTAAAATTCTGACAGAACACTTTTCAAAACATCTTAAGTCATTTTAATCGATTATTTCGATTCTACATCAGTTAAAATGCTGGCAGAAGGTTTTCAAAAACTCTTTTAATGAAAACAATCAATTATTTTGAAGACATATCAATTAAAACAGTTCCAGTGTATGTTTTAAAAGGTTTCAATCGATTATTTCGAAAACCTATCAGTTAAAAACCTGTTACGAAAGTGTTAAGAACATTTTAACTAATAAAGCTCATATAATATCAGTTAAAACAGTTACTTAAAAACCATTTAACAAAATACTTTGTTTTTGACATATTAAACATGGTTTAGAGGCATTTTCAAAATCCTTTAAATGATGAAACCTCATGCAGCATAGAGATATGAATGATTATACCTATGTATAGATGCAAACTCACTAATCACTCTACCCTTTTGACCAAGTAACCTTTGACTGCAACAGAATAGCCTTTGACTTCATTTTGACTTCATCAAATCAACACGATCTTTGTTTAATCAAATGATTCAATAAGATCTTCATCACTTTCAAGTTTAGATGGCAAAGAATTTTTCAAAGTCACACTTTTCTAAGGCATATGATATGTTGAACATGCACGGATATGATGCTTGAAGATTTTGATGATGATTCAAGAATAAATGACTTAAAGACTTGAAGACTTATAATAATTTGTATTTACTTGTAATAATTCTGTTTTGTCTTTTTAAGTCTGTAAAATTAGAGTCCAAGATAGTCAGCACATAGTCCATCCTCTGAAAATTCATTTTTATCAAAACCACTATGTGATAATCGATTATCACTCAGGATAATCGATTATCCTGCATTGAAATTTGTTTTGTGAAAACCTTGCTGGAATAATTGATTATCTAGGTTGATAATCGATTATCCCAGCTGAAATAATCGATTATCAAGCCAGATAATCGATTATCCTGGTCTTGTTTTACTCCTCTTTGAAAATGACTATGTAATAATCGATTATCACTTAATATAATTGATTATCTACGTCTATTATGAGTTTTGAATTTCAAATTTGGACGAATTTATGAAAACTCTTTTTCCAATGCTTCAAGTTTCGAAAACCATTATTTCTTAGACCCTATTCTCTCTACTTAAGGTTCTCTAAGGCTCTCTGCAAAATAACAAACATTTTTCATACAAAAATTAAGAGCTATGATTGCTAGAGAACTTTCTGTAGGGAAGAAAAAGGGGTTTTTGAAAATCTAGTTTGGGCTAGAAGCGATATGAATCACTGAGTGGGTTTCTTGGTGGATTGTGTGTTGTTTCGTCTCTAGGAAAAGTTGTTGTTCATCCTTTGTAGATTCAAAGGAAGTGTTCATCTCTTGTGTGACTCAAGAGAGGTGTTTTCTAATCCTTATATTTTTCAATTTGTAATCTATTGTAACCTGTGATTATAGTGACATTGTTAATCATCTTTTAGAGTGATTAGCAACTAGACGTAGGGTCTTTTGATCCGAACCAGTATAAAACACTTGTGTAATCTTCTTATCCTTTATCTCTTTACTTTACAAACATTTTAATCAGTGAAATTTGGGGAAAATTTTTAAAACCCTAATTTTTATAAGAAACCTATTCACCCCACCCCCCTCTTAATCGATTAAAACACATAGGTTGACAAGTATTTCAAAATTTTCAGACGACTTAATCGATTGAACATATTATCAACTTGTTAAAAAGCACAAAACAATAATAAAGGATTAATTATACAATACTAGATAGATCCAAAATTCCTAATTCAGTTCTAAGCATATTAAGTCTATCTCTAGGTAGTGGTTTGGTGAACAAGTCAGCTAATTCTTTCTCAGTATCAATGAATAAAATTTCACAATCACCCCTAGATACATGTTCTCTAATAAAGTGATGTCTAATTTTAATATGCTTAGTTCTAGAGTGTTGAATAGGATTCTTATTTAGATTAATTGCACTAGTATTATCACAAACCAGAGGTACCATGTTGAGAAACACCCCATAATTTTTCAATTGTTGTTTGAGGTAGATACTCTGAGCACAACAACTCCCAGCTGCAATGTATTCAGCTTTTGCAGTTGAAAGAGCTACACATGCTTGTTTTTTGTTGTGCCATGATATGAGACTGCTTCCCAGTAAATGACATGTACCATAGGTACTTTTCCTATCCAATCTACATCCTGTAAAGTTAGAATCAGAAAATCCAACAAATTTAAGAGAGGCACCTTCAGGATACCATAGTCCAACATTAATGGTTCCTTTAAGATACTTGAGAATCCTTTTAGCAGCAGTGAGGTGAGATTCCTTTGGATTTTCATGAAATCTAGCACAAAGGCAAACATTGAACATAATGCCAGGCCTACTAGCAGTTAGATATAAAAGACATCCAATCAAACCTCTATATTTAGTTTGATCAACAAATTTCCCTTTTTCATCTAAATCTAGACAGCAGTTAGTAGACATGGGTGTGAAGGATTCTTTGCAATTATGCATATCAAATTTCTTCAACAACTCATTACAGTATTTAGATTGATTTAGGAAAATACCATTCCTTAATTGCTTAACCTGGAGACCAAGGAAGAAATTCAGTTCTCCCATCATAGACATCTCAAATTCACTTTGCATTTCCTTAACAAATTTATTACACAAGGCATTATTAGTAGAACCAAAAATGATATCATCAACATAAACCTGCACCAGAATAATGTCAGATCCAGATTTCTTAATGAATAAGGTTTTGTCAACTTCACCTTGTTTGTATCCTTGATAAATTAAGAAATTACTTAGCCTCTCATACCATTGTCTAGGAGCCTGCTTTAATCCATAAAGAGCCTTTTTCAGCTTGTAGACATGGTCAGAATGTTTATGGTTTTCAAAACCAGAAGGTTGAGAAAAATAGACTTCTTCATTAATGAGTCCATTTAGAAAGGCACTCTTGACATCCATCTGAAGTAATCCCCTTATTGATTTGCCCAATAACATTGTCTAGAGAAAGATCTCTTGGGACAATCCATTCTTTAGGAAGCTCATCCAAGGTATCTTCTTCCTGTTCTCCAACAATTCTTTCTGGTGGATCAGTTTTTGTGGGATCAATTGATTGATCACTTCCTTCAACAGTATACTGATCTGTACCTCTGGGATATTTTAACTGATAAGAATTATCAGCTAATTCGTCATCATCTGCAGTACCTGTTGTTTTACTCTTTTTAACAAGCTTCACAGATTTTTTCTTTCAAAATTTGAAGCTTAAGTAGTCCAGAAAATAAATCTTTAGTAATTAGTTTGTCAAGATGATTAAGATGAATATATGCAAGCCTTCTATGCCATAGCCAAGATTCTTCTTCTTTAGTAAGAAGACAACTTTGAGATGAGATAGAATGTTTGATATCTAGCATGTAAATGTTGTTTAATCTCTTACCAACCAACATTACCGTGTCAGATTTTGGCTCACAGATTAGGCGATTTACGGTTTGAAGATAACCTTCGACCTAGATCACATAATTGTCTTATACTCGATTAAGTTGTGCTTAAGACCTTCAACAAGAAGAACATTGTGAATGGTCACAGTTTCACCATCTCCTATATCTCTAGAACCTAAGATTCTTCCCTTGTTGTTATCTCCATATGTCACGTGACCTCCAGTCTTCAATCTCAGTTTCTGGAATTTGGAAATATCACCTGTCATATGCCTTGAGCATCCGCTGTCCAAGTACCAAAGTGATTCTTGCTGTTGTTCCTGAAAAATCAAGCATCAAGTATTTGGTACCCTTAAATACTTTGGGTCCTTAGTGGTCAAATTTTCTATTTAACATATTTTGGAACCCATCTCATTTTACCCTGTGGCACAAAGTGTTTTCTAATATGACAGAATTTTACAGTATGCCCTTTTTCCATACAATAATGACAAGATGATAAAGGAGATGCTGTTGATTTTCTGAAAGAAAAGAAGTTCAAATACCTTTTAGTTTTAACCCCAAACTTAGGTTTGTAACCAATTCCAGTATGATCAAAAACACAGTTTTGAGATCCAAGAAGTGTATCTAAATTTTCTTTACCTTGAGTAAACTTAGATAAGGTTTTAATCAAATACTCAACCTTTTTCTGCAGAGAGATACACTTTTCACAATTGTTGTTAGCAGCAACATTATCGGAAGATGAATTATTGTAGATTATTTCAAGATGTTCCATATCTGTTTTGCTTTCTAATAATTCTTCTTCCAGAAGTTTAACCCTATTCTCTAACCAGTTGTTTAGTCCTTTTAACCGATTATTTGTATAGGATAAATTCCTAGCTTCATCATGCATTTCATTGAAAGCGGTTAGTAATGTGCTTGTAATTCATTTCATTTTACGTAGGGGTTGAACTTACATGGGATGAAGAGGATTCACGACCGACCATTAAGCATAGATTCACTTCTTCACCTTCAGATACAGAACTCGAGGATGAATCATTGTCTTGCCAAGCTATGTAGGCCTTTTTCCCTTTGTACTTCATATCTTTCTTGTTTTGATTCTTGGATTTTTCTGGACATTCACTTCTTATGTGTCCATGCTTACCACAAGAATAACAAGTATAAGTATTTTAAATAGAATCAGTTCTTTTATCGGTGTACCTTTTAATCTAGCCAGTTTTGTTCTTCTTCTTAAGAAATTTCCCAAACTTCTTAACCAACAGATTCAGATTCTCAGATTCATCTTCTTCAGAGTCACTACTTTCTTCAATCGTCTTGAGAACAATATTTTTGCTTTTCTTCTCTGCATTTTCTTGTTCTTTAAACCGATTGATCTCCAACTCGTGTTCCCTTAGCTTACCAAACAATGATGCAGTAGTCATCTCAGTTAAGTCTCTTGATTCTGATATAGCTGTCACCTTTGGTTGCCAAGTTCTGTCCAAACATTTTAGGATTTTGATGTTTAGCTCTTCCTTGTCAAACGTCTTGCCTAATCCAATTAGATGGTTGACTATATGAGTGAATCTTTTCTGCACATCTGCAATGGTTTCACCTTGCTGCATTTTGAACAATTCATAATCTCTAATTAATTCATGCTTCCTTGCCCTTTTCACATCAGAGGTACCCTCATGAGTGACCTCTAGAATCTCCCACATTTCTTTGGCAGAGGCACATTGAGAAACCACTGAAAAACTCATCAAGATTTAAGGCAGAGGTAATAATGTTCTTAGCAGTATAATCATATTAAACTTTCCTATTTTCTCGCATCAATTAAGTCAGCCAAGTCTTTTTCAACAATTTTACCATCCACTTGTATGAGTTGGTTTGAAAGGACCATTAACAATTGTATCCCAAATACCCCTATCAAGAGATTCAATAAATATTTTCATTCTAACCTTCCGAAAGAATAATTCACACTAGCAAATAGAGGAGGCCTATTGATGGAGGCTCCTCCGAGAAAAATTCATCTTTCCCTCAGCCATTTAAACCTTTCTTGGACCGAATTCTTGAGTAACTTACAAGAACCAGCTCTTGATACCAATTGTAAAAATTAATGGTTGAGTTCAAGAGGGGGGGTGAATTGAACTTTAGAAATCTTTTTCGAAAAACACTCTTTTTTTGTGGAAGAATGATTAATCTTTATCCAATCTTTTATTAGGCAGATTTGGTTTTAAACAAAGCAAGAATATAAACCAGAAATGAAAAGAGATAAAAGCAAAAATACAACACAAGAGTTTATACTGGTTCACTCTTCCCAAGAGCTACATCCAGTTCTTGACAAATCTGCCAAGTTCCACTAATACCAAGTGAAAATACAAACCAGTAGATATACACCAATCTACCCCAAGAACTACCTTACAACAACACAAGATAGACTCTTGAAATACCACCCAGCAACCAAACCCAGTTACTATAACCAATGCAGATTCAAACCCAATCTACACAATTAGAATTCATACAAGTATATGAAAAGAATAAACCTGGACTGCAGCTTTTACAATATAGAAGTCCAGAAGCAATTTTTCTAACTCAGAACTTTCTCTCTTGAAGATCTTTTAAAAATCTTGATCAAAACGCCTTATGATATGAAATGTTTTTGAATGCTTAGATAAAGACACGAATATGAGAGCTCCAAGATTGCTTTCAATCGTTTTCCAAATTGTGTGTTTGAAAGAGAAATCAAAACTGTATTTATAGACTAAAAGAGAGGGACTGATAGATTCAATCGATTTAAAATGATGTTTCAATCGATTTATTTCATTTAAAACTCATTCAATCGGTTAATTCGAGCTTTTAATGGATTGAAACAGTTAGAAGAAAAATGGTAGCTCTTTGTTTCAACAGATTAAAATATATTTCAACAGATTGAAATTCTAAGATACCTTAAAATGAAAAATGATATCTCTCTGTTTCAACAGATTAAAATTTATTTCAACAGATTGAAATTCTGAAATACTTTAAAATAAAAAATGACATCTCTCTGTTTCAACAGATTGAACTTGATTTCAACAGATTAAAATTCTGAGATACTTTTGAAATGAAAAATGACTAGAGCATTTTAATCTATTGATTCTTCAATTCAACAAATTAATACTGCGAATCCCTTAATATGGAAAAACCAACCATCAAGAACATTTTAACCTGTTGATTCTACGATTCAATCAATTAAAATTTTGGTTGTATATATACATTTCCTATTTTAAGTTATTTTAACAGATTGAAACTTCTTTTTAGCAGATTGAAAAACTCAGTTTGTTCTTTCAATGCTTAAAGATTGGTTTTTCATGCGAGTAAGATAAGTTCTATGAAATGCAACATTTATAGGCTCTTATCACAAGATCTACCTGAAACTATCAAGAGATTAAATTCTAAACCTATAACCTATCTACCTACACACCCGCAAAATAAACTTTATAAACTCTATATGTCTTCATCAAATCCAACAAGTGCTTTAAGAACCAAAATTCCAGTCCTTGCACCTAAACCTTCACCAAGAACCAACTTCCAGTTCTTGAACAACCCTGCAGCCAAATTCCAGACCACGAAAACCAGTGTCCACACTTCCGGACACCCACAATATAGTAAAGAAAAGTAAAGAAACAAAGAGAAGAAAGCTGAAACACTCAAACCCGATTTATGCAGCTCTACGAATGAGTTTCTTCATCAAAAGAATGCAAAATTTGCCTCAAGAAAGAACTTCGAAAAACTTCACAAAACTTGCGTGATTCTTTCTTGAAAGTAGCTCTTATGATTGCTTGATTGATTGCTCAAAGGTGTGTTTTAAAAGACTCAAGTAATCCTGTTTATATAGAAGATTTTTCAAATTGCTTGGTTTAATTAATCTGTTAAAACAATCTTTTAATCTGTTAAAAGTCTTGAATTAATCTGTTAAAACTTCTTTTAATCTGTTAAAATGTTCTTGATCATTTTTCATATTTGTTTTAATTGATACGACAACGTTTATATCAATTAAAACACTTTGTAAAAAATCCTTTAAATTGTTTTAATCGATTATTTCACCTTTTAATCGATTAAAACACCTGCAAAATGATTTCATAAAACTTTCTAAGTGATTTTAACTGATAACAATCTATTTTAATCGATTAAAACACTTTGGAAAAATCCTCTTAGTTATTTTAATCGATTAATTCGCATTTTAATCGATTAGAATTCTGCCAAAAAGTTTCATAAAACTTTCTAAGTCATTTTAACTGATAACAGACTTGTTTTAATCGATTAAAACACTTTGGAAAAATCTCTTAGTTGTTTTAATCGATTAATTCGCATTTGCATCGATTAAAATACTGATAGAACATCTTTCAAAACACTTCAAGTTATTTTAATCGATTATTTCAAGTTTGTATCGATTAAAATTCTGACAGAACACTTTTCAAAACATCTTAAGTCATTTTAATCGATTATTTCGATTCTACATCAGTTAAAATGCTGGCAGAAGGTTTTCAAAAACTCTTTTAATGAAAACAATCAATTATTTTGAAGACATATCAATTAAAACAGTTCCAGTGTATGTTTTAAAAGGTTTCAATCGATTATTTCGAAAACCTATCAGTTAAAAACCTGTTACGAAAGTGTTAAGAACATTTTAACTGATAAAGCTCATATAATATCAGTTAAAACAGTTACTTAAAAACCATTTAACAAAATACTTTGTTTTTGACAGATTAAACACGGTTTAGAGGCATTTTCAAAATCTTTTAAATGATGAAACCTCATGCAGCATAGAGATATGAATGATTATACCTATGTATAGATGCAAACTCACTAATCACTCTACCCTTTTGACCAAGTAACCTTTGACTGCAACAGAATAGCCTTTGACTTCATTTTGACTTCATCAAATCAACACGATCTTTGTTTAATCAAATGATTCAATAAGATCTTCATCACTTTCAAGTTTAGATGGCAAAGAATTTTTCCAAAGTCACACTTTTCTAAGGCATATGATATGTTGAACATGCACGGATATGATGCTTGAAGATTTTGATGATGATTCAAGAATAAATTACTTAAAGACTTGAAGACTTATAATAATTTGTATTTACTTGTAATAATTCTGTTTTGTCTTTTTAAGTCTGTAAAATTAGAGTCCAAGATAGTCAGCACATAGTCCATCCTCTGAAAATTTATTTTTATCAAAACCACTATGTGATAATCGATTATCACTCAGGATAATCGATTATCCTGCATTGAAATATGTTTTGTGAAAACCTTGCTGGAATAATTGATTATCTAGGTTGATAATCGATTATCCCAGCTGAAATAATCGATTATCAAGCCAGATAATCGATTATCCTGGTCTTGTTTTACTCCTCTTTGAAAATGACTATGTAATAATCAATTATTACTTAATATAATCGATTATCTACGTCTATTATGAGTTTTGAATTTCAAATTTGGACGAATTTACGAAAACTCTTTTTCCAATGCTTCAAGTTTCGAAAACCATTATTTCCCAGACCCTATTCTCTCTACTTAAGGTTCTCTAAGGCTCTCTGCAAAATAACAAACATTTTTCATACAAAAATTAAGAGCTATGATTGCTAGAGAACTTTCTGTAGGGAAGAAAAAGGGGCTTTTGAAAATCTAGTTTGGGCTAGAAGTGATATGAATCACTGAGTGGGTTTCTTGGTGTATTGTGTGTTGTGTCGTCTCTAGGAAAAGTTGTTGTTCATCCTTTGTAGATTCAAAGGAAGTGTTCATCTCTTGTGTGACTCAAGAAAGGTATTCTAACATGATAGACTTTTCTTCCAAGAGGAGTGTAAACGAAACTTTAATTCTAGACCTATTATTTATTTTATGAGTATGTATGATGTGAGAATGATAGTGTAATGAGATAATCTTGAGATAGATTAGAAGAACAAGAGTTTATAAAATTTGATGGATCGCAATGTGTGCTGAGTTCGAGAGTGTCCGACCCTCAACAAATTTATATTGTTCTTGTTTGATGCAGGAAAATGTGTTGTATGATTTTGATTTGAGTGTATTTGTAAATTGGGAAACATCCAAATTACAAAGGAGACTCTGTCAAATTGTTGAAATTGATGTAAAATAAATAAAGCTTAATAAGATGTTTGTGCTATGTGTTGAGTCTAAGTCAGAGATGTGGTTCATATAAAAGTAGGGTATTATGTCTATAGTGATATAGTGTGTATGTTGGAGAGTTTGTTCCTACTAAATAAATTTTTGTTAAAGAGTTGGTGGTGTCACTCAGTGACGAGATATGTGTGTGGATGGTACAAAGATACACTAGGGGCTTAAGAGACAAGAGAAGATCAAAGTGATCTTGGGGAAATATAGAGTGAATTATTTGGCCACATTCTATACTCCCGACTTGCCTCTTTCACTTTGCTTTTTTGCCAAGGGATCGTATGCATAAGCATTGTGTTTGTGATGCGTAGATCAACCGAAAACCATCTATACTTATGTGAGTTATTTATCGTGTGTAAGCTTGTTGTACTTGTGGGAGCTATCTAGGCTCGTGTGAGCTATTTGAGCTCGTGTGTAAGTTTGTTATGCTTGTGAGAGCTGTCTGTACTTATGTGTGATCCTTTTATGGATTGAGAGGTGGGATTGATAGTGTATCCTAGGTGCATGGGCATTTCAAATGTATAAAAAAAAATGAACGAATAAAACACAAGCATGTATGAGTGTTTTTAGTTTTAGTGATGTGATTCGTGGAGATTGTTTGAAATTGTTGTGTGTGATACTTTATTGTAAGAATGAAATATTTGACCATAACTGTTACATATGATTTTAGATTGTGGAAGTCGGAAAAATTTTCGGTTTAGTGTTCTGGAGTGATGAGAAAAGGAAACTCATCCTTACTGTTATATTTCAGGTGATGATGGAACAATTATGGTGGAGGAATCATAGTTTGGTTGAGTATCATATATATGCATGGAGGAATGCTGCCCTCCAGGAGTGGCATGGTCTTGTATATAAGAAAGTTAGGAATTTTGGGTACCTGCTCTTATTAAGATTTAATTTATTTTGAGATGTATAAGTTTAAATTAAGTTCTAATCGTTTAAGGGTACACATTTTATGTAATTACAATATGATTCTAGTTGGATTAGTTATTTTGAAAAATAATGTATTATGATTATGAATGTATATGTATGAACATGTTCGACACACCATCTATATATATTCATTCACGCATGACAAGTTTTAAAGTTCACAGTCATAAAAAAAATATTGTTTTAAAAAACAAACTTATCCCATTTTTGAGAAACTAAATAAATTAGAAGATAATTAAATGACATTAGAACAACTACAATGACAACATACTAATGAGTATTTTATTCCCATAATAAATACAAGGTAAAAAAGATAATAACAAACTACTAATCACTAGTCGACTCGATCAACCTATATAAATATTCTGCTTACATAAATATTCAACTTTTGATCTCAAGGGAATTGTGTACCTTCTCAAATAAAACAATTCGATAATATGAATAACATGTTGAGATATTGGTTAAGTCTTTAAGATATTAGACATAAAGCATCTCACAAATAATTAATAATAACACGTATATTATCATCTTTGATATTTCTTTTTTATATTATTCATATATATATATATATATATATATATATATATATATATTGAGTTGGGTGACCCGATGTATATTATTCATATACATTTCTTTTTTATATTATTAATAATAACATGTATATTATTCATATACATGTATATTATTAATAATAATAACATGTATATTATTAATAATAACATGTATATTATTCATATACATTTCTTTTTTATATTATTCATATACATATATATATTATTCATATACATATATAATAAAACTAAGGGTTGGGTGACCCGATGACCTAGTCCAACTTAGATAAATTGAGTTGAGTTTTGTCTCGTGATTGAATCAAAACTCAATCTCCAATGAATTGGGTAACGAGTTTTATATATCCAACCTTATACCCAATCCAAATAGATTTGACCGAGTTTTCACTACTGCAGAAAAGACTTTTTACGTCGGTTAAAGCGGCGACATAGATATAGGGGTCATAGAAAGTAAGACTTTCTACGTCGGTTCTCTGACTAACCGACGTAGAAAGTCTTACTTTCTATAATATCTGTATCTATATCGGTTAACAGTAACCGTGATTGTATGTGATATCAATGTCGGTTATGCTTATAACCGACATAAAATGTTAAACTTTCTACGTCAGTTATGTCATTAACCAACGTAGAAAGTACTTTCTACGTCGGTTAATGACATAACCGATGTAGAAAGTGTGTATTTTTTTTACAGAACCTGCATTTTCTTCACAGATCCTACCTTTCTTCGAGTAGACCTGCCTATTCATCATAGTTCCAGACAGATATTCACAGTTCCAAACACTTGTACAGACAGATATGCACAGTTCATATATAGTTCCAGACAGATATGTACATATGAAACATATTGAAATCAATATATGTACCTCATAGTTCCAGACAGTTCATTTACTTAAACGAATGTAAATTTGCTAACTTAAATCAATTCAATCAAAATTTTTACAAGTCAAATTTGCTATGAAGATTGAATACTTAAAAGGAAAGAAGCCCACTGCTCTCTAATATCGTCTAACACTTCAATCTTCAATGGAGATGAGTCTGTAAATTCCTACATATTGAAACATTTCAGATTTAGAAACCATTTACATAATTGGCATATTTGACTTAATTATAGTATATTTACCTCCCTCCATGAGTCAATAATATTTGTGGATATGATGGTGTGCATGTGTTTCATCACATAATACCCGCACTCATGGCTTCCCGGTTGGCGTGGACACTACAAGTTAAATACATGTCAGATTAACTTTAAATGACAAATTGAACAACAGTAAGAGGAATGTTTGGTCGCCTTTGGTGCAATATATGTCAACTTCTTTCTAGCATGAGATGGAAGGCCTTGCAACATTAGGTGAGCTTCCAAAGCTCTACAAAAGGACAAAAATTAATTATAATAGAACCTAATTTTGGTGTAAGTGCACATATGATACAACAATTCAAAAACCAAACTTACGCGTCTATGTGCTTTCTAATATCCAAATCATTTGGTTTCTTGTGTAATGAACACAAGAGAATCACAAGAAATTGCCGAGGAACAATGATTATGAGCTGCCAATGACCCCTGCACGTTGAAATAATATTAGTAAAATTTCAGTTTTACATAAATGTGCTTTTTAAGATGTATACTTACTGATGCAAGTAAGGTGCTAAGTAGACTTCTTTGCCCCCATTTTGAAATGTCTCTATTAAGTACGTTTGCACCTCTTCAGCTTTATTCCCAACGGACTGAATGGCAACAGGGTCAACAAATCCATAGATAAAGGCAATCTTTCTCTCAACACACAAACGATGTAAATACCTTCAACATTGAAAATAAATAAAGTTATAAAATAATGTACCAGTGAGAATATCAAAAATATGTAAATTTACTTACAATTCCCAAAGCTGCAACACTGATACACATAATAACATATTAGTACCAGCGAGAATATCAAAAATATCCCTTTGGAGTAAGAAAAAAGGGATCGTCTTGGTCCTGCATACGACTTCAGGTGGCATATCTAACTGTATGGGAGTGGTCCTGATAGTCGCTGCTAGTGCACCGAGTCGCTGTAAAGCACTCGGTGGTGGTGGTGATTCATGCACAACTTCCTTTATTTTTTCAGCCTCTTTCTATACAAGTACCAAAAATAAATAACATTAATATACATCAACATATCAAAAAATAATAAGTAAAAGGGATAAATGCATGACACAACCTGTGCATGTGTTGGGATGGGTCTTGTTAATGAAACTGACCATAAGATAAAATTTCCAGGTGTCTGTCCCACTGTTTTAACCTCTTCAGTGGGAATAGGGATTGGGGCAACAACATCCCGAACATCTACAACCACCACTCTTATCATATCATCTCCAATACTCTGGTGGTGGATGGTTGACCCCAATGCATACATTTTCCCTAAGGTAAACAAATGATAAAATATTTTAGACTATATAATGCTTAACAGAGTACTAAATACATGTCAAAGATATAATACGTACCGTATGCCTCCAAATGCTCGGGAGGACCCGCAACATACAACTCACAGTCAGCAGTGTCAGTAGGAGCAACCTCTGCCCCTCTATCAGGAGCATTACAACTCTCCTTTGTGCTGACATGAATCGGGGATGCCTCTCGTGCGGGAACAAAAGGTTGAGAGGAAAAAGATGCCAACTCTGCTCGCATTGAGCTCAATAACTTCAAGTCAGAGTACACCTCATCTCGAATCTCCTTCCTAATTTGTTGTTTGAGGGACTCTAACTCCAACTCATTCAGATGCCTCAAAGTATGAGTTGCCACGGATGGGGCACCAAAGTACTGTCTCATGCCCACCCCTCGTCCAGCAGCACGAACACGTCTAGGATGCTCTAGGGTACCGATGGCCACTGCCAATATATCCTCACGACCATGTGGGTGGAATGATCCCTGAGTGCTCTGCTCAACCAACTCATCCTATAACACAAAGGAAGAATTTTTTAGCAAATACATATATTGTTTATGATGGAGTGTAACCTAACTTTCAATAAATTGGATAACAAGTTTTATATATCCAACCCAATACCTAATATAATCCAAACTCATTTAATATATATTATTAAATCATTTTAACATTGATAATAATATATTTATTATCTAATTTATTTAACTATTATATTAAATAAATATGTATTCTTAAAATATTATATTATTAAATTATTCAAATAATAAATAATTTAATCTATTTTAAAAAATTCTAAAAATATATTTTAAAATAAAATTTAATAATTTTTTTAAATTTATGTTCTAATTAATCCAACCCAAATCATATAAAAAGTGGATTAAATTAAATTAAATCGAATAAAAAATTACAAAAATTTAACCCAACTCCATCCAAGATTTATTTTATTGGATTGCAATAGGTGACAGAATCAACCCAACCCACTGTGTACACCTCCGACAAACCTTAGAAGATGACTTAGTCGGACAAAAAAAATATATATATATATATATATATATATATATATATATACCAAAACTCGGACAGTCCTCGAACCTAAAATCCCAATAAGAACAATTCAAAATTAAGAAATTATTAGTTTATTTCAAATGAATACCGGAACATTTGATAGACAATATTTTTATGAAATAATTACTCTCCGTATCCATAATACATTGACATTAGTAAATAAAATACTAGTTATTTCAGTAATTTCGTAAATTAAAGGTTTTTTTATTAAATAATTCAATATTAAAGAACTAGAATGGTATTAGGAAAAGTTAGGGAGTTATTATTAGTAAACGCTAACCATAGCTTTACTGGTGCGGTGAGATTTTGAAGTTGACTTACTAGTTTGGTGTGTCGTTGATTTATCATCTCTCCATTACATTGCCGACTATTTTACGCTACACGGGCTGGCTTATCAGCAATACCGATAGCAATTAGCAGATCTGATCTATCTGAAGGTTTCACCAACACGACGGCGATGAAGATGGGGTCTTCACCTTGCTCCTTCTTCCTCTTCCTCTTCCTCTTACTGGGCCTCCTCCCCTCATCCCTCTCGGAGATCCGCTTCTCGGAGATCCGTAACGACGATCGCCCCATCGTTCCCTTCGACCAGTTTGGTTTCACCCACAAGGGTCGCCTTGAGCTCAACGTTTCTAGAATCTCCCTCTCCAATTCCAATTTGGACCTCTCCAAGGTGGGCTTCTTTCTCTGCACCCTCGATTCCTGGCTCCATGTCCTCCAGCAGCTGGAGGATGGAGAGATTCGATGCGCCCTTCAATCCGATCTGGTGAAGTCCGTCTACACCTTCAATTATCTCAATGGCAAAGACTCTTTCGACACCGTCTACAGCGAAACCGACGCCGATCAGTACAACCTGGTGTTCGCGAACTGCCACCCGCAGCAACTGAAAGTGACCATGGACGTTAAATCGGCCATGTATAATCTGGACGGAAAGAGCAGCACTCGCGATTACCTCTCTGCTGGGAGAACCATCCTTCCGAAGGTTTATTTCGTGCTCTCGCTGGTGTATTTCGGGATGGCTGGTCTCTGGATCAGCGTGCTCTACAAGAAGCGATTGACCGCCTTCCGCATCCATTACTTCATGCTGGCCGTCATCATCTTGAAGGCTTTGAATCTCTTGTGCGAGGCCGAGGACAAATCCTACATCAAGCGCACCGGAAGCGCCCACGGCTGGGATATCATCTTCTACATCTTCAGCTTCCTCAAGGGCATTTCTCTCTTCACTCTCATTGTCTTGATTGGCACTGGCTGGTCCTTCCTCAAGCCCTTCCTTCAGGATAAGGAAAAGAAGGTTCTCATGATTGTCATCCCCCTTCAAGTCATCGCCAACATCGCTCAGGTCGTCATTGACGAGAGTGGGCCCTACGGCCACGACTGGGTTACCTGGAAACAGGTTTTCCTCCTCGTCGATGTCGTTTGTTGCTGCGCTGTGCTCTTCCCCATTGTCTGGTCCATCAAGAACCTCCGTGAGGCCGCCAGGACCGACGGAAAGGCTGCTGTTAATTTGATGAAACTCACTCTCTTCCGCCACTACTACATCGTCGTTATCTGTTACATTTACTTCACCAGGGTTGTGGTTTATGCCTTGGAGACCATAACCTCCTATCGCTATTCTTGGACCAGTGTGGTTGCTGCAGAGTTAGCCACGCTTGCTTTCTATATCTTCACTGGCTACAAGTTCAAGCCAGAGGCTCACAATCCTTATTTTGTCATCGATGACGAAGAGGAAGAAGCTGCTGCTGAGGCGTTGAAGCTTGAAGATGAATTTGAATTGTAATTTCTCTAAAAAATACGAACAATTAAGCTTTTCCCGAGTTAGGTGTTGAACAAGTTGGTAAGATGCTCAGCAAGCTCAGGTTTCATCTCAACGACCAGTAGGAATTTTCAAGTTACATTTTATGGTATAGTCATTATTCATAAATCATTGTGCTATATTTTGTGTTCTGGACTCGTTCCAGTTTTTTGAATTAGTGTCATAATATCCTAAACCCTTGTGTAGTGCTATGAACATATATATATATATTAAGTCTAAGTATTGATACTGATACCTTGCAAATACTTTTTGTCATGATTGCTTTTATTATAATTATCTTCCAGCTTCAAACTTTGGTTGCATTGTAATTTGTTCGACCATTAGTACCATAACTCTACATTTGTTGGAAACATATCTATTACCGCTGGAATTCTGAATGTTTCTTAGACGTATACGAAGAATTGTCAAATCATCTTCAGCTAATTGTATCTAAGAATCAGGATTGGAGTTGTGCAATTTTTATCAATAGAATAGAAAATTCTGATATCCTAGGTTTGGGGTTGGGGAGGATTCTGACATAAATTACTTGGGCCCTAGCAGCATCTATTTCTCAACCCTATTCAACACAAAATTGAGGAGTGCAGTGACACTGCAAGTTTGTTACAGAAACAGAGGATTGGATCCGCTGGAGAATATGAATAGTAGAACCAGAGCCCTCACCCGCAAGTCCGTTACAAGTGATTGAACATGATTATGGCAACTTTCCTTATTACCTTGACTTTAACTTCTAAGGCTAGTTGAAAGACTTTCATTATAATGCATTTTCTCATTTTCAAATTAGCACTATGCAATTTTTGCAGATTTGGTAGCATGCCTTGCTTTGTTACATTAAAATTTAGTGGTGGTGGTGGCGTGTGTACGTGCTAGTAAGACTATAACTTTGGCTGCTTTTCAGTATGCATTTGATATTGTGATTGGCATGTTTACGGAAGTGGAAGGTTGTCTAATCTTTCTTTGTATCTATTATCATTGTTAGTGAGAAGACACAGGGACATTGCAGTTTCGATTTCAAAAGTAACGTTATGATCTCTAAATAGATATCATTTTATCGCATTGTATCTTTGCAGTATTATAGAATAACTTAGATAATCTCTTACTAGTGATTTCCATATTTTATTATTTCTTGAATGGTTCCTTAATTGATTTGTAATTAGTGGTTTGTATTTATGAAGAAGACACTGACACCGCACAAATACAAACCCATGGCATAACATGAACAAATAGATATCGACAATGTCCAAATTATAGTACACAAGGACATTTCCCCTCAACGTGCACAGTGTGTTCCAGTCAAATGAAATTACTCACGAACAAAGTAATAAAAGTGTAAATTGGGAATTAGGATTTATGAGTTCATTAAGTTTTACAAATAGGCTTTATTTTACACCATAAACTGAATGATAGGAAGAATGCCCTGCGGTAGGAAGTATATGCCACAAATGAAGAGTCCTTGGAGAAGTATCTTGAGCATTTTGTGTTCTTTCAATTATTATTATTATTATTTCATCTTTTATAATATTGGTGAGGTCATATTTGGGCTCGGAATTGCTGTTGAAGGAGTATCAATCCAATGCTTAATACTAAAAATAACTATGATGGTGGCGGTGCCTTATTTACCAACACAGAAAATTATTCATAGTTATGTTCCAAAAGAGAATCTGTATAGCTATGAAATAACTATGTTAGGTGCGTGCCTTAAGTAAGCATCAGAATACTTTCCATAGTTATGTTCCCAAAAAGAATAGCATTCACTGTCAATTTTATCTTGCTGAATCTACTATACCATGCTCCCATCACTATTCCGTTGTGAATCTAACCTCCACACTGTGAAGTTCTCTTTTCACCCGCTGACTTCTTTGCTTACTTTGATATGGCCAATTTGATGACACCCATGTTGGAAATATTACTTTATTATCTTTTATTTAAATTAGGTATTAAGAGATTTTATTATCTTTTAAGAGAGAAGGTAAAAAGACATTAGGTTATTATTCTGATTTAGACTGTTATGATTGAGATATTATGAATATTTAATATTTTGTAATATTTTTACTCTATATATACATAGAGTACATGAATAGAAAGATATACACATGATATATCAGAAATACATATACACATAACCCTTCAAAAACCCAACAACCCAGCCTCTTTGGTCTTGGTTCGTGCCCTTTCAAAATGTGCTTTGCTGTGTTTTGGCTCTGATTTTCTTCTGACCCATTTTAGATTTAGAGTCACTTTAGCTTGGTCATTTCCGTTGGTATATTTTCTTCTAGCATCTCTGCGTTCTTTCTTGTTAAATTTTCAGCTTTGCTCTCTTTTTGGTAGGTTTCTATGCTGCCCTGTCTGTCAAAAGTGCAGTATGGCCCTAGTCTCTTCGTCCCAAATGAAATCAAACACTCAATCCCCTACCTCTGTCCCTGGCCTGATTTTATTCCATATGTAGTTTGGCTTCAGCTTAGTCCCATGCGTCACCCAATTTTTCACTAGTGTAATGTTTAGTAAACTTTTGTCACACGAAAAATCTTAGAATATCTAAGAAATATCTTATGATATGTTGATTATATCTTCAAAGAAATTTTTTTTTTTAGTATCTTATGATCTATTATAAGTGATTTATATATTTCCTTATATCTTTCTCATTTAATTGATTAGCATTAGGAGTCTAGAATGACTATATATAGAGGCTAGAGCTTTATATTTTGTATTGTGAAGCATCGACACGGCTCCCCTCATCCGTGTCCAAGCGTTGCATGCGAGTCCGACACCGTTACGACATGTTGAGGATGCGTGTCCGACTCCTTTTTGCAGTGTCCCCTAGACAAAAAATGTGTCGTGGGGCTTTGAGTCATGGTAGACACGGCGTGACCCAGTTCCGACACGGTGTCGACACGACTCCGACTCGGGTATAGTTTTTATAAATTTTTTTTTTGAATTTTTTCCATTTACGTTCTTTTTCCTTCCGTTTTCCTTCTTTTCTTCCTTCCTTCCTCTGCACGTTTCCATTTATGCTTCAAAGCTTTCCTTTCATCCAAAAAAGTTTTCCTTTTTTGCTTCCAATGACTTTCTTCTGTTGCGTGCTACTGTGTAGTTAATATGAGAGCATAGAGCACACTACGCTCCCTAGCCAATGAACTCCGGAACAACGAAGTAGTTAATCCTAGACGAAGTGTCAAACAGGTTGACGTAATCATATTCCAAATTAGATAGGATCAAAACCTGGTAAAAAGTGGAGGCGAGAAGGGCAATGTTGGTAGGGAAACAAATGAAGAGCTAGAATATGAGATTCCAACCCATTTACAGAGAGGGAGGAATATAGGGTTTGTGAAAGAGAAAGGGGTAGAGAGTAACAATTAGAAGCGATCCGAAATTCAAAAGTAGGGATTGCTTTGTTTTCTTCCGCTGTTAATTGAAGTTTTGATGTTCATTTTGCTCTGTTTTGCTCTATGCCTGTCGTTCAGGTTTTCATTGTTATTCAGGTATTCCACTGCGTCATGCTTTCTTTTGCTGTCCACTGTTTAGGTCTTTGTTTTGCTCTATTTTCCTTTATAATGTTTCATTTTTTTATTAGAATGCCATAGTTATTGAATTATGAACATAGAAAAATCATATGTTATTGGTTTCATTTTGTAGAAATGAGAAATTCTAGTAAGCCTTTACAAGATGATGATATCAAACCCCTATGGAATTATGTTACAAAGATAAAAAGTGTTGGTGGAGGTGGTGGAAATTATGAAGTAAAATGCAATATTTGTAACCTTATTTTCAATGGATCTTATACTAGAGTGAGAGCACATTTGTTGAAGATTACGGAAAAGGGAGTTAGAGGTTGTAAAAAAATAACACCCTTGAAGCTTGGTGAACTAACAAAGCTAGACAATGAAGCTACATTGAAGATAGAAAGGTCTAAGGCAAAATTTGTCCCTTTGCCTTTGGTTTTTAATGAATCATCTATAGATGGTATTGATCTAAAAAAAAAAGGAAAACATCTGGATCACTAGATAAAACTTTTAATATGCAAGCTAGAGAGACATTAGACTATGAAATTGTTAGGATGTTTTACTCATTGGGATTGCCATTTCATTTAGCAAGAAATTCTTATTATAGGAGAGCTTTTTCTTTTGCTGCCAATAATTATGTAAGCGGATATCAACTACCAGGTTATAATAAGTTGAGAACAAGTTTACTTGCTAATGAAAAAAGACATGTAGAGAAGCTTTTGGAGTCAATAAAAAATACATGGAGTAAAAAAGGTGTTAGCATTGTTAGTGATGGGTGGAGTGATCCCCAAAGAAGACCTCTCATTAATTGCATGATTGTTACAGAGAGTGAACCTATGTTTTTGAAGGCTATAGAATGCTTTGATGAGATTAAAGATAGATTTTATAGCCAAACAAATGAGAGATGTAATTATGGAAGTTGGACCATCAAATGTGGTGCAAATTGTGACTGATAATGCATCTGTATGTAAGGCCGCAGGTTTAATGATTGAAGATGATTTTCCTTGTATTTATTGGACCCCTTGCGTTGTGCACACTCTAAATCTTGTTTTGAAAAATATATGTGCAACAAAGAACACAAAAAAAAAATAATATTGCTTATCAAGAATGTTCTTGGATCACAAATATAGGAGAAGATGTTATGTTCATAATTTTTTTTTATAATGGGTCACTCAATGAGGTTATCTATTTTTAATTCATTCAACTCATTAAAGTTGCTTTCCGTTGCTCCAACAAGATTTGCTTCTACTATAGTCATGCTTAAGAGATTTAAGCAATTAAAAAAAGGATTCCAAGAGATGGTTATTAGTGATGAATGATCTTCTTACAAGGAAGATGATGTTGGAAAAACTAAATTTGTGAAAGATACATTATTGGATGATGTTTGGTGGGATAAGGTTGATTATATACTTTCTTTCACTAGTCCCATTTATGATGTTTTAAGAAAAACGGATACGGAAGCTTCATCTCTCCATTTAGTATATGAAATGTGAGACTCAATGATTGAAAATGTGAGAAAGGCCATTTATCGATATGAAAGAAAGGCGGAAAGTGAAGAATCATGCTTTTAAAATGTTGTGCACTCCATATTAATTGAATGTTGGACAAAGAGTAACACACCTCTCCATTGTTTAGCACATTCTTTAAATCCAAGATAATATTTTATATTCCTAAATAAGATTTTAGTTACATTTTTATAGGTTATTGCAATCATGATTTTTATTTATATTATAGATATTATAGTCATGAATGACTAAGTGAAGATTCTAACAGAGTTCCTCCACATCAACATATGGAATTTACTCGTGAAAGGGTGAAATATTTTAAACGATATTTTGTTGATGTGGATGTGAAGAGACATGTAAATGTAGAGTTTGCAAATTTTTCTGATGGAAGAGAAAGTTTTGATGACATTGATTCATTAAGTGATAAGGGTAAGATGGATGCAAAATCTTGGTGGCTTGTTTGTGCTCATGCTCCAATACTTCAAAAAATTGCTCTTAAACTACTTGGGCAACCATGCTCTTCTTCATGTTGTGAAAGAAATTGGAGCATTTATTCTTTCATTCATTCTATGAAAAGAAACAAGATGACACCATATAGGGCGGAAGATCTAGTATTTGTTCATAGCTCTAGTTTGTACATCGTTCTCTCTATGGTCTCAAACAATCTCCATGTGCTTGGTTTGGAAAGTTTAGTTACATTGTTCAAAGTTTTGGATTAAAACGAAGTGAAACAAATCATTTTGTTTTTTATTATATTGCTTCAGGAAAATGTGTTTATTTAATTGTATATGTAGATGATATAGTCATTACAACGGATGATGTTGATAAAATTTCTGTACTAAAGAAACATTTATGCAATCACTTCCAAACTAAGGATCTTGGTTGTCTCAAATACTTTCTAGGATTGAAGTGGCTCAATCAAAAGAACGCATCCCACTAAATTAGAAATCTTCTTTTCACTCTCTTTACTCTCTTAACTTGGTATCAGAGCAGGTTGGTCCTGCTCTGCCTGTTCGGCCACCATCCAGCCACCGTCCGGCCATTTTCGGTCACCGGCCGGCCACCGTCCGGCCATTTTTGGTCGCCAGCCGGCCATTTCCGGTCACCGTCCGACCATTTTCCCGTCACTGTCCGACCATTTTCCGGCCACCGTCCGGCCACTTTTTGGTCACTTTTCGGCAACCGTTAGTCCCCCGTCCAGTCACCTTTTTTTTGCTGCCGTCCGACGACTTTCCGACCACCTTCTAGTAACCTTCCGACTATCTTGGGTGTGCTCTTTCTTACAGGTTCCATTGTCTCCATCTTACATCTACATTATTTAAAACATGTCGTCAGGGCCCATAACCTCCTTTTCCGGAACTCCCACGATAAAGGCTGAGAGATTAAATGGAAAAAATTACATGTCTTGGTCCTCTTTAGTGGAACTTTGGTTCCTTGGACAAGGGTTTCACGATCATCTAGAAGAAGACGAAAGTAAGATACCAGAAGATCAGGCTCAACAATGGGAAAATCTTGATTATCAACTCTGTGCTCTACTGTGCCAATCAGTAGAACCAAATGTTTTGAACACTCTCAGATCCTTCAAAACATGTAACTCTTTCTGGAAAAAAGCTCAGAATATCTTTGCAAATGATATCCAACGCACGCCTCTATGATTCCGCTAATCGATTAGCCTCTCTCAAGCAAGTGGATAAAGATATGATGACCTTTATTGCTGAAGCTCAATCAGCAGTTGAAGAATTAAAGATGTTCCTAGAGGTGGATTCGTTAGAGGAGATAAAGCAAAAGTTGGATAAATTCTATATTGTTATGACTCTCCAGGCTATGAATTCAGAATTTGATCATGTTAGAGATCAAATTTTAATTGGACAAGAAGTTCCTTCTATGGAAAGTTTGACTACAAGACTGCTTCGTGTTCCAACTCTCAAAGGAAAAAATAATCAAGAACTTGTTGAATCTTTTGCTATGATTTCTACTCATGGAAGAGGAAGTCGCGACACTAGAGGAGGACGTGAAGGTAGAGGACGTCCTCAGTGCACTCATTGCAAGAGAATGGGTCATACAGTGGAAAATTGCTACTCTTTGCACAGTTTTCCTGACAAAACTGCCAATTTTTCCAAATCTGAAATGGTTGAACCCAAGTTCTCTCACGAAGAATATCAGGAATATTTGAGGTTGAAATCTAGTAATCTAGCACAATCATCAACAACCCCAAATTCATCAACAACTTGCATTTCACAATATGTGGAAAGTCAAAATCCATGGATTATTGACTCAGGTGATTCTGATCACATGTCTTGTAATGCCTCTTTGTTCTCTTCTCTCTCATTTCCTAAAACTCCTCATCTTATAACCTTAGCCAATGGATCTAAAGTAGCCTCTAAAGGAACTGATCAAGTCTCCATTTCTCCGTCTTTAAACTTAAAATCTGTTCTTTTTGTTCCTTCATGTCCCTTCAGTCTCATTTTCCTAAGTCAATTAACCAAATTATTGAATTGTTCAGTAACCTTTAATGCCAACTCTTGTGTTATACAAGAACGTGGTACGGGTCCTCTTTTCCTAAACGTTCTGAATCTAGATGTGACTCTGTCTTTTCTCTTGTTCATTCTGATATTTGGGGTCTTAGTCGTGTCTCATCCTTTGGTTATAGATATTTTGTTACCTTCATTGATGAGTTTTCTAGGTGTACTTGGATTTATCTAATGAAAGACCATTCCGAATTAGTACCTATCCTTAAGTCTTTCCTTAACGAAATCAAAAATCAATTTGGAAAAGTAATCAAAGTTTTACGAAGTGATAATGCCAAAGAATACTTTTCTACTGATTTCTCCACTCTCTTAAGCTCCCAAGGCATTTTACACCAGTCTACTTGTCCTTACACACCACAAAAAATGGTATAGCAGAACGAAAAAATAGACATTTGGTTGAAACTGCTCGTACCTTATGACTTGGTGGAAATATGTCCGTTCATCATTGGGGAGATGTTATTCTTACTGCATGTTTTCTCATTAACAGAATGTCATCTTATTGTCTTAACAATAAAGTTTCACACTCTATTCTATTGTCGAAGGACCCACTTTTTCATGTTTCTCCTCGTGTATTTGGTTGTGTATGTTTTGTTCATGATATGTCTCCAGGTTTAGATAAACTATCAGCTAGAGCCATCAAATGTGTCTTCTAGGGATATTCTCGTCTTCAAAAAGGATATCGTTGTTATTCTCCTGAAACCAAGAGGTACTACATGTCTGCTAATGTCACTTTTTTTGAGTCAACTCCCTTCTTCCCTTCTTCTATGCAGGATATTAGTTCAGTCTAAAATGTCCTACCTATACCCTTAGTGGAGCCATTTGTACCTCCTCCTCCTGACACCCAAAATTCCACACAAAATACACCGGAATCCTCATCACTGCCTTTTATTACCTATCAACACAAGAGCCAAATGATCAGTCCCATGTCCCAAGATGAGTCTTCCTTAGCAGATCCTTCTCAATCATCCCCTAATACCATGATTCCTGATAATGATGACTCAAGTTGACCCATTGTCTTTCGCAAAGGTACTCGCTCTACTCGTAATCCACATCCCATTTACAATTTTCTTAGCTACCATAGATTGTCTCCTTCCTATTTTTCTTTTGTTTCTTCTGTATCCATTATTATTATTCCAAAAAATGTGAAAGAGGCACTTGATCATCCTGGATGGCGACAAACCATGATTGATGAAATGCAGGCTCTTGAGCACAATAGTACATGAAACTTAATTCCTCTTCCACATGGGAAGAAGACTGTTGGTTGTCGTTGGGTCTATGCCATTAAAGTTGAACCAAAAGGTGAAGTTGATCGACTCAAAGCTAGATTAGTTGCAAAAGGCTACACTCAGATCTATGGCCTTGACTACAGTGATACTTTTTTTCCTGTGGCCAAAATGACTACTGTTCGACTTTTCTTTGCTATGACAGTTATCCATCATTGGCCTCTTCATTAGTTAGATATCAAGAATGCATTCTTGCATGGTGATCTTGAGGAGGAAATTTATATGGAGCAACCTCCTGGTTTTGTTGCTTAGGGGGAGTCTAGTTTGGTTTGTAAGTTACATCGTTCTCTCTATGGTCTCAAACAATCTCCATGTGTTTGGTTTGGAAACTTTAGTTACATTGTTCAAAGTTTTGGATTAAAACGAAGTGAAGCATATCATTCTGTTTTTTATTATATTGCTTCAGGAAAATGTGTTTATTTAATTGTATATATAGATGATATAATCATTACAGGGGATGATGTTGATAAAATTTCTCTGCTAAAGAAACATTTATGCAATCACTTCCAAACTAAGGATTTTGGTTGTCTCAAATACTTTCTAGGGATTGAAGTGGCTCAATCAAAAGAACACATCCTACTAAATTAGAAATCTTCTTTTCACTCTCTTTACTCTCTTAACAACCTGTGTCTTCTTTCAATGAATTCTCCACAATATAAACAAGAGGAAACAAAAATGTGGGACATAGCAGGAGATACATTTGGATCACTAGATGAGAGTGGAATGCTTGAAATTGCTAATTTATCACTTGATGAACCAGAGCTAGAGAGTGTATTTTTAAATGATGATGATCATGGAGACCACTGTCTTTAATAGATTTGATTCGTCTTCTTATTCTGGGACTTTCTTTTTGTAAAAAGACAAAGTTCTTATATTGTGAAATATTACTTTTTAGTATTTTTTGGTTAGGATATCATATGAAAGTTATAAAGTCTAACAACTTTGTCTTGAGAAGATGAATCAACAAATCTTAATTTTTAATTTATATATTTCTCATTTGAATTATATTTAAATTTCTATTTATGTCTAATATATATAAGGTGTCTTGGTGTCCTATATTTTACTATATTTTAGAAGGTGTCTCATGTCTTAGTGTCCGTGTCTTCATAGATTTTGTATCATACCAATATACATAACTGAATACTATACATACTCTTTTTTTATCCTTTTTTTTCCCTTGTCTTCCATTAAATCTCTATAATTTCGACAAATAGAATTTCTAGTATTGATTGTAAGAATCCAAACATTTTGATTTGGAAATTTTTTTAGTTGAATTTTGCTTATTTTGTTTCTAGTTTGATTCTATCTACCTTCGGCTACATTTTAAATGTGCTATGTGAATTACCACTTGTTTGAGCAACAATTCCAATATGAAAATTTCTAAGTCGTCTAGTCCCAACTTTTGGAATCCCGTAGACCTCATTATACAAGGATGTTTGTCATTTACGAGATTAATACCAAATAAACATCTGACCGTTTTCTACTTTGGGGGTCAATGATTATACCATGCCATGTTTTTTTGATAGAGATGATCGTAGCTTGGAAATTTGTAATATTATAAATTTTTTCAACGGAATTGAATGCAACAGTTAATGAATGAAATTTTTTTGTATCGTATTATGTAAGTATGAAATTTCATACAATGAGAAAGGCTATTTATTACTAGGGATGGCAATTAAACCCGTACTCGTGGGGACCGACCCGTCCCCGCCCCGAGTTTGACGGGGAAACCCCGAGTTGACCGGGGGCGGGGTCGGGTTCGGGTTTTCCCCGCTTTAAAAAGTCGGGGGCGGGGGCGGGGATGGGTAATGCAATCCCCACCCGACTCCCGCCCGTCCCGCCCCGTCCCCGCCTGACTTTATATTTAAATTTAAATTTTAAAATATTAATATTTTAAAAGTATTTCATTTTCTTTTTCTATTACATATAAGGTTATTTTTTTATATTTCACCAATTTTTATTTTTCTTCTACCCACTTTTTAATTTTTTTTATCTTTCTCAATCTTTTATATCAATTAATTTATTATATTATTCTCTCCCTTATCTTTCAGTTTTTCACATTTTCTTAGTCTCTCCCATCAATTTGTTTTTTTTTCAATCTTTTCAACCAATTTGATGAACACAAAGTTAATCTTTTTTCTTTATCTTTTTCTAAATATTTTACATCAATCTTAGTAGTAACTAATATTAGTTTATTTATAATTTATATTTATTATGCCATATTTTTTTATCTTATTATGCTTATTTATCATATATCAAATTTTATCTTAATAAAATAATTGCATTTTAAAGGATTAAAAGAAATTAATAATTTAAACTTTTATTACTTCAAACTAATTAAATAAGAATTAACTTATTAAATATTTTCTTATAAACTATATATTGACAACTTAAAAATGAATTAACTTATATGTATAATTAAATATTTGAATACAGTATTATAATAATAATGTTATAAATATTCAAATATTTGAATACAAGTGTTATAATAATAATAATAATAATGTAATAAATATTATATATATATATATATATAAATAAAAAATAATTAAATATTTCTTTTACATATATATTTTAATATAAATATAATAAATTAAAATGTATATTTAATTAATAATAACTATAAATTATAAATATTTATTTATATATAAAAATACATAGTAAAATTAATTTATTATAAATATAATTATCTTTTTAAAAATAATATAAATTGGGGACGGGGCGGGCGGGAACCGAACCCAGCGAGGACGGGGATGGAGACTTAATTCTTAACCCCGGCGGGGATCGGGGGCGGGGACGGGGATGGTTAAAAAAGTCGGGGGCGAGGACGGGGGAGGCAAAACCCGCCCCCGCCCCGCCCCGTTGCCATGCCTAGCTATTACAAAGAAAGAAGTAATAATGGATACAAAAATAAACATGTAATGATGGAAAAGAGTAGCAGACATAATAAAAGAAATCACAGATTGGGCCAGAGGGAGAAGAATGAAAGTCACCAATTCCACACGTACTCCATAATACAAATTGCCTCTTTATATTCCCATACACAGTTGTTGAGTGCTGAGATAGTTGTCCTTTACCTCTGACTTTTGGGAATCACCTTGTTTTCCTTCCCACTTGCCAAGTGTCCCTTATGCGTAACGGTTTCTGTTGGCGCATAATCACCCGAATCATTATGTTTTTTGCTTTCAAATTCATGACATTTTCTCCCCCATAATGATCAACCTTGTCTTCAAGGTTGAAGTTAGGATAGTCCTATTGCATCGAAATAATATCTTCCCAAGTAGCTTTGTCGGTTTCATTTCCTTTCCGCTGAATAAGAACCTATCAAACTTGTTGTGACCCACGCATAATCACCCTGGATTGAAGGACTTTGAATGGATGAACCAATGGACCAAACTCATTAGTCAAGAATGCTATTGGAACATACTGTTGTTGATAGTCGCCTCTGCAAACTTTCAACAAGGAGACATGAAAATTAGGATGATATTTGACAGTAGGTGGAAGTAGTAATTTGTAAGCAACTAAATCTTTTGAATCATTAGAATACAAATTTTTGTGTATAAGGTTGAAGCTTAACAATATCCATATCACCAATGTCAAACTTCAGTTGAAGTTTAAGAATAACCATATCACCAATATTCTGTCCAAAGAAGCAATTGACTCCAACTCTTGAGGTTATCCACGGTGAAGCACCTTAAATACATCTCTAAGCATGATTCAGGGAGATAATTCGTTTGACGTAATAGGACTCAATTAAAGGTGTTGCTTCCAAAATTTACTAGTGATAATTTTATCCCTATCAGATACAATGGACTTGGGTATTCCATGTAGTTTATTGGAATAGTCAGCTTTTAAATTGGTAAAATGGTCATATTTAGACAAATGATCTACTATCACCATGACTACATTATAACCTTGAGAACTACGAGAATTTGATAACCCAACTGTAAAATCCATAGAAAGATCCTCCATATTTGGTTAGGAATAGACAGTGGCTGAAGCAAACATGCAGGTCTGTGGAAGCCTTTGCTAAACATTGTTGAACAAAAGACTTTATGTCATGTTACATGTCTTCAGGAATGACAAACCTGGCTATATTTGGTGGGTTAGTCCGACTCAAAATTAGTAGGTTAAGTTAGTAATTTTAGCCTGTTTTTGCCTTATCCCATCTAGTCTACCAACCCAGTGGACCAAGGACTCAGTAGGATGTCCGCTAGCCCCCTTTTAATTTTTTTATATATATTAAAATTAACATAAAAAATTATAATTAAAGATATTATATTTTTTATTTAATATTATTGAAATATGTAAAGATAATATAATATTATAATTTAAATTATAAATATTAACCAATTAGACTTAAATTATTGATTATAATTGGGTATTTTAACATATAAAAATAACAATTTTATTAATTTATTTAATAAAAATATTAATTAATGATTAAAAATTAAAAAAATTATTCATATAATTAAAGGTACATTTTAAAAAATATGTGCAAAAAAACTAAGGCTTTTGTAATTGCATAAAAATCCTTTATGTAAGTGGATTGTTTCTGGATTCAGTAATTCGAAAAGAATGAGACAGGATGCTTGTCCTGGCTCAACACAACATCTATGCCTATGCCTGAAGGATTAGTCTCATGAATGAAGTGTTTAGTGAAATTTGGAAGAGTGAGGACAAGAGCCTTCGTGATGTCCTTTTTCAAAAGCAACAGTAACATCATAATTCCAATGTAATTTATCTTTTTTTAAAAGATTGGTGAATGGGGTAGCTATAGAGATGCATACCCTTTGATACATCTTCAATAATAACATGTAAGTCACAGGAACCCTCTATGTTATTTGAGAGAAGTTGGAAGCTGCCAATCTAACATGACTTAAACTTTATGCTAATCCATAGCCACACCATTACTTGATATTATGTGGCCCAGTGATAAGATTCTAAATAGAATTGACAAAAAACAATTTAGGGTTTGGAATCAATTAAGAACAAAAAATTAGGAATTGAAAACAAAATAAAGAAAAACAAAATAAAGGAAGGAGCCACAAACAATGTTTGATAAGTCTAAGGATGATCACCACAAGAATTAGTGAATTCTTGATTAGATCGAAGATGTAGGAAGAACCCTAGTGGAGAAATATTCTCACTTTGGAAAAAAATCATTTGTTCCCTCTTTTCTCAATTCAAAAATCATAAATACAAAAATTTAGGATTTAGGATTTTATTGGGCTTGACTTTGTTTATAATAAAAGGAAAAGAAATCCAAAAGAATTAAAACTAATAAAATTATTAAAATAATGGTCTTGGGTTCAAATCTCAGCCTCCTCAGTGACTTGAGTCTTTGACTGTTGGACCTTCCATAAAAGATCCACCTTCTGTTGTAAAGATTCTTGGGCCTTTCTAATCCTTCATCTAGTCATTGGTCCAATTAAGTCTTCAATTAGATATTCATCTTTCTTCTCATGGTCTTGGGCTTTTATGCCCACATCACTTAGATAAGATGCCTTAATAAAACTGAAGTGGAACTTAGATAATTTGGAAAATAATTGATGTGCAAAAGAATTTGTAAAATTACCTCGAACTATTGCAAATGTGAGGACCATGATTGGCTACAAGACAATATATCATCAAAAAACACATTAATATACATAGTAACCCTTTGAATAACATATTTATCAAACTTTGGAATGTGGTAGGGGTATTAGTAAGACCAAATTGTTGACAATTCAAGGACTTGATGTTGCACTTGATGAATATGAAGAATGGATTTTGATGATGATCCAAGAACTAAAGACTTAGAATATTGAAGATTGAAGATTGGTGATAATTGTATTGTAATAACTCTGTTTTATTTAAGATTGAGTCTGTATTTTTAGAGTCTAAGATAGCCGGTACATAGTCTGTAACTTAGAAGCTTCAAAAAGCTCAAATTTGTCATTTAGGCTCGGCTTTAATCGATTATGTAGGTAAATAATCGATTAAAGCAGTGAGAAAACACTTTCTATACAAACTCAGCTGTTTTTAATCGATTAAAACAGACAAAATAATCAATTGTTTTGTCTTGATCCGTACTGAGATAATCGATTATTTCACCAAATAATCGATTAATCCAGAGAGGTTTGGGTTCGACGTATTTGGCTCTGTTTTAATCGATTATCACTCCAAATAATCGATTATTTCGATCTGTTTTTCATTTTAAATTTCAAATTAACCCTATTTTCGAAAACCCAATTACCAAGAACCCTAGTTTCGAAATCCCCAATTCCTAAACCCTAATTTCCCTACTTAAACTCTGCTTTGGCACTCAAAAAAATAGAACAACTCTTTCCATACAAAAGTTAAGTGTTGTGAGTGCCAGAGAACTGTTTGTTGCAAGGAAAGGGGCTTTTGGAACCTGGTGTGAGGCTAGAAGCGATAAGAATCACTAAGTGGAGTTCTTAGTGGATTGTGTGCTTTGTCTAGTCTCTAGGGAAAAGCTGTTCTTCATCTCTTGTGGATTTCAAGAGAGGTGTTTTCCGATCTTTATCTGTTTATTTGTAATCTGTTTGTAACAATTTGTTCTTAGTGACGGCGTTAATCCTCTTTTGAGTGATTAGCAACTTGGACGTAGGGTCTTTTGATCCGAACCAGTATAAACCTCTTGTGTAATCTTCTCTACTCTTCTCTATTTACATTTACGCGGTAAAATTTGGGGAAAATTTTGAAAACCTAATTTTTATTAAAAATCCAATTCACCCCCCTCTTGGTTTTTGTCCAGACCACGCGAACATTCAGCTGCGCGATTCTAACAAGTGGTATCGAGCTTGCTTTGATAGTCATTCAAATATTTTCGAAAATGGCGGACAAAATCAAACTTTTGCGAAGGTGCGTCTATCAACGAGACCCCCACTTTTTGCGGGTCAAAATTATCCTTTTTGGAAGGTACGTATGCAAATATTTTTAGAGTGCTGTTGATAGAGGCGTTTGGGACGCAATTTTAAACGGTCCATTTGTTCCTAAAATTATAGAGAACGGTGTTGACGTTCTTAAACCTATTTCTAGATGGACTGCGAGAAGAAAGTCGAAAAGCACAATTTGATGTTAGGGCTAGAAACATTATTTCATCTGCTCTAACCCTTGATGAATTTTATAGAATTTCGGTTTGTAAAAGTGCACGGGAAATGTGGGAAATGCTAAGGGTGACCCACGAAGGAACCGACGACGTCAAAAGAGCACGTAAAAATTCTTTAATCCAAGAATACGAGATGTTCGGATGCAACCAGGCGAAACGATATTTGACGTACGAAACGTTTCACTCATATCGTGAACCATCTCCATAGGACTAGGTAAAATTTTTGATGTTGATGAATTAAATGTTAAAATTTTGAAATCTCTGGATAGGAAATGGCAACCAAAGGTGACGGCCATCTCGGAGTCACAAAATCTTGCCACTATGTCTATGGTGGCGTTATTTGGAAAGCTTAGGGAGCATGAACTTGACCTTGGAAGACTAAATGAGGAAGAGGGTCAATATCAAAAGAAGAACCTAGCTTTCAAGACCGAGATTTCAAAAAGAAAAAATAAGAAAGAAGAAGAAGAAGACTCAGAAATTGATGAAGAAGAGATGAGTCTTTTTATAAAGAAGTTCACCAAGATGATGAAAGCAAAAGGAAGACATCCTTTCAAAGGTAAGGGAAAGGTAAAAGAAAATTCTTCGTTAATATAAAATGCTTTGGTTGTGGTGAAGCGGGGCATATGAAGACCGAATGCCCAAACAAGAAAAATGATGAACACAAGGGCAAAAAGCAATTCAAGAAGAAAGCATATATTGCTTGGGATGACGAGTGATTCAAATTCAGAATCAAGCGACTCAGAAATTGAAGCAAACATTTGCTTGATGGCAAATAACAACATTTCTTCGGATTTTGAGGTTAGTGATTCCGATTCATCCTCTAGTGAAGAAAATGACCATGATGAATTGCAAAATGCTTATAATGAGTTATTTACTGCATTTATGGATATGAAAAAAGAATATAAAGTTGTAAAGAAAAATCTAAGAAGATCCGAAAAGGAAAATGAGTCCTTAAAATTGAAAATTGCATGTTTAGAAGAAAAGGAGGTAGCTAATACGAAAATTGTATGCTTAGATGAGAATAAGGACTTAGCTTGTGCAAATTGTAAAGAGCCTGAATATGACATAGATATTCTTAACCATTTGCTTGACAAAGCCGAAAAAGAAATTGATGATCTTAAGAAGCATGAAATGGTAATTGCTCAAAATAATGTAAATCAAAGAGTTCCTTTGAAAAAGAGTAAATCTAAAAAGAAAAGAGTATGGGTAGAAAAAGGAACTAGAGCATGTCATGTAAATAATGCATCTTATTCCATAGCTACATCAAAAGCATGTTTTTATTGCATGAAACAAGGTCACACTTCAAATAAGTGTAAAATCAAACATTTTGGTGTTCCTAAAGGTAAATATATTTGGGTTCCTATAGTTAAATGAACTATTTGTATCTTGTATTTATTCAAAGAAAATGGATCATTTAGTATGTTTTAAACAGAATGATTAGGTAAAAACATTTTATCTTTTCTATTGCATGAAGGTTCTTCACTTAAAGATTTTTGCGAAAAGCCTCTAAAATTGTTTTAAACAACTAAAAACAAAGTTTTTTTTCAAAAGCTTTCTTAAAACATGTTTTTAAGCGATGCAGTTTTGAAAGAACCAAATAAAATCACTTAGAATGGTCAAAGAAGTGTTTTTACAGTATTTTAATCGATACAACTTGTTTTTAATCGATTAAAATCATTTATAACTCATTGTGATCGATCAGATTTTTATTATGAGCGGTCAGAATCTTTTAAATCGATTAAAAACACGTTTCAATCGATTAAAATCACTTAAAGGGTCAGGATGATCGATCAGAATCAAATTATAAGCGATCAGAATTCTTTTCAATCGATTAAAACACGTTTCAATCGATTAAAATCATTTAAAGGGTCAGGATGATCGATCAGAATGCAATTATGACCGATCAGAATCAGTTATGATCGATCAGAATTTAGTTATGACCGATCAGAATTTAGTTATGACCGATCAGAACTCTTTTAATCGATTAAATCTCGTTTCAATCGATTAAAACAACTTAAAAATTTTTTCTACACTGCGTTTTAATCGATTAAAAGAGCGTTTTAACAGATTAAAGCTGCACTTTAACGATTAAAAGAATCTTTTAACAGATTAATTAAACCAGAGTTTTGAAAATCTTCTATAAAAACAGTTTGGCTTGAATTTTTTTTAAAACACACATTGAATATAAGTTTTCACACATCCTTTAGCAATCAATCAAGCAAGCTGCGGTGCAAACACTTTGGAGATCAAGGATGTGCTACTTGTTGATGATATTATTGGATCAACTGATAGTTTGTTATGTGTAGAATTTGCTAAGATAATGCGGGGAGAGTTTGAAATGTCTATGATGGGAGAATTGACATTCTTCCTTGGACTACAAATCAAGCAACTTAAAGATGGTATTTTCATCTCTCAAACCAAATACTGCAAAGAGATCCTCAAAAAGTTTGGTATGGACACCTCAAAGGAAGCTAACACACCCATGGGAACTTCATGCTATCTAGACAAGGATGAATCAGGTTTGGAAGTTAATCAAACTATGTATAGAGGTATGATAGGATCACTATTATACTTAACTGCTAGTAGACACGATATTATGCATTACATGTCGTGTGTGTGCTAGATTTCGAGGCTTGTCCTAAAGAATCTCACCTAATTGCGGTAAAACATATTTTAAAATACTTAAAAGGAACTACTGGGTTTGGCTTGTGGTATCTGTCGATGCTTGTATTAGTTTATTAGGATATTCGATGCTGATTATGGTGGATGTAAAATTGATAGGAAAAGCACTAGTGGGACATGTCATTTGTTAGGTTCATCCTTAATATCATGGCATTCTAAGAAACAAGCATGTGTAGCTTTATCTACCACTGAAGCTGAATATATTGCAGCGAGGTAGTTGTTGTGCTCAAATTCTGTGGATGAAACAACGGTTAGAGGATTATAGTATATATTTAAATGACATACCCTTAATGTGTGATAATACGAGTGCAATCAATCTAACTAAGAATCCGAGTAATGCACTCTAGGACTAAACATATTGAGATTAGACATCACTTTTTAAGAGATAATATCAGCAAAGGAAGCTGTAAGATAGAGTATGTAGACACTAAACGTCAATTAGCGAGATATATTTACTAAGCCTCTACCAAAGGATAGATTCTATGATCTTAGAAGAGACTTAGGGATATTAGAAATAGCTTAAATTCTGCTTAATTTGACTGTTTTTGGATGCTTGTTATGTTAAAATTCGTGTTGTAGGATATTCATAGGTTATAATGTGTAAAAACCTTAAAAACTTGATATAGCCTCTGGAATAATCGATTCTTGGAAGTAATAGTCGATTATTTTTTCTCAAAACGTCCAAAACAGGGTATTCTCCTCTGGAATAATCGATTATTTCGTGAAATAATCGATTAAATGCCTCGATAATCGATTATTTGCTAGAAATAATCGATTAAAACTATCGATATAGAGAGAATCAATGTATTTTCTTTTGTTATTGTCTTGATGTTGTAATGGTTGAATGATTGTGAAATAAAATTTAATGTTTCTTTCATGCTATGATTGAGGGGGAGCTTTCTCTAACTTATGCATATTTTGAGGGGGAGCTCTTATGATTGATGTTGCAGAGTTCTTTTTGATTATAATCAAAATAGGGGAGAAAAATTTAAAGCCTATGATTCAATTTTATTTTATCTGGTATGTTTAATGTGTTTGTTAGTATGACAGATAAAACGGGTTATTACAAAGGGCTTTAAAAGAAAATTTTGATCATCATCAAAAAGGGGAGATTGTTGACAATTCAAGGACTTGATGTTGCACTTGATGAATATGAAGAATGGATTTTGATGATGATCCAAGAACTAAAGACTTAGAATATTGAAGATTGAAGATTGGTGATAATTGTATTGTAATAACTCTGTTTTATTTAAGATTGAGTCTGTATTTTTAGAGTCTAAGATAGCAGGTACATAGTCCGTAACTTAGAAGCTTCAAAAAGCTCAAATTTGTCATTTAGGCTCGGCTTTAATCGATTATGTAGGTAAATAATCGATTAAAATAGTGAGAAAACACTTTCTATACAAACTCACTTGTTTTAATCGATTAAAACGAGCAAAATAATCGATTGTTTTGTACTTGATCCGTACTGAGATAATCGATTATTTCACCAAATAATCGATTAATCCGAGAGAGGTTTGGGTTCTGACGTATTTGGCTCTGTTTTAATCGATTATCACTCCAAATAATCGATTATTTCAGTCTATTTTTCATTTTAAATTTCAAATTAACCCTATTTTCGAAAACCCAATTACCAAGAACCCTAGTTTCGAAATCCCCAATTCCTAAACCCTAATTTCCCTACTTAAACTCTGCTTTGGCACTCAAAAAAATAGAACAACTCTTTCCATACAAAAGTTAAGTCTTGTGAGTGCCGGAGAACTGTTTGTTGCAAGGAAAGGGGGCTTTTGGAACTCGGTGTGAGGCTAGAAGCGATAAGAATCACTAAGTGGAGTTCTTAGTGGATTGTGTCTTGTCTGCGGCTCTAGGGAAAGCTGTTCTTCATCTCTTGTGGATTTCAAGAGAGGTGTTTTCCGATCTTTATCTCGTTCATTTGTAATCTGTTTGTAACAATTTGTTCTTAGTGACGGCGTTAATCCTCTTTTGAGTGATTAGCAACTGGACGTAGGGTCTTTTGATCCAAACCAGTATAAACCTACTGTGTAATCTTCTCTACTCTTCTCTATTTACATTTACGCAGTTTTTAATCGGTAACATTTGGGGAAAATTTTGAAAACCTAATTTTTATTAAAAATCCAATTCACCCCCCCCCCCCCTCTTGGTTTTTGTCCGACCACGCTAACATTCCGCTGCGCGATTCTAACACAAATGGCATGACAAACCATTCATAATGACCTTAATGAGTTCTAAAAGTTGTCTTGAACTTGTCATCGAGGGTAACCAATATTTGATGACACCTAGAATGAAGATCAAGTTTAGAAAAGTATCGTGCTCCATATTGTTAGAAATATAGGCTGAGATCAAGAGGGGATGAATTGATCTAATAAAAAACTTTTCGCAACTTTTGAGTACATATTATAAATTTCAAAGATTTAAGAACCCAATCAATTCTTGAATGAAAGAAAAGTAAGGGCACAAAGTTTATACTGGTTCACCCAATTCACTAGGCTACATCCAGTTCTCAACCAAATTCTAGTTGAGTTCCACTAATCAAATATCAATTGATTACAAGAACAGATTGAAGAAGATCAATATACACTAAGAACTTTAACCTAGTTCATGAACTTATGAAAACAACCACAATTCTAGCTGCTTAACTTAGTGCCCACAATTTCAAACATTGAAAATACAATGAATCAAATGAAGAATCAAGATGCTTGAAGCAACTACAACAATCAAATCAATATGTAGATGCAAAGAGCCAATCACAGAAATGAGTTTCCTAAAAAACAAGAACAAAGAGCCTCAAGAAAGATTGCAAAAAGAATTCTAATGAGAAAGACACGTTTCTTTATCGAAAAAGATCTCTAAATATTACTTGAATGATTTATCAAAGATGTGTTTTGAAATGTTGGTGGAAATCTATTTATATAGAGATTTTTTTAACTAACTGATGTGATTAATCGATTAATTTTCACTTTAATTGATTAAAATAACTTAGTTTAAATAATTTTAATTGATGAAAGTGCCTTTTAGTCAATTAAAAAGGTTTTGCCAATTTTTCCCATGACGTTTTAGCTGATAAAATTGTGGTTTAATCAATTAAAACAATTCTAGATATTTTTCAGAGGCATTTTAACTGATGAAAACGAGGTTTAATCAATTAAAACTACGATACACAAATTGTTTAAGTGTTTTTAATCGATTATTTTAACTTTATATCGATTAAAATTTTGGCAGTAAGTTTTCTAAAACTTCTTAAGTGAATTTAATCGATTATTTCGAAGATATCAGTTAAAATTCTAACAGAAGGTTTTCTAAAACTTCCTAAGTGAATTTAATTGATTATTTCAAAAATGTATCAATTAAAATTGCGACATAAAGTGTTCTCAGGATATTTAAGTGATTTTAATCAATTATTTCAAAAATGTATCAATTAAAATTGCAACAGAAAGTGTTTTCAAGTTTCTTAAGTGATTTTAATCGATTATTTCGAAAACATATCAATTAAAACTGCGACTAAAAAGCATATTAATCGATTAAAACGATTTTAACAGATTAAAAATACTTGAGGCACTTTATACTTTGTAAAAGACAAAAACTCATGCTATAGGAGATGATAGATGCTTATACCTACTCAAAGTAGATGCAGACTCATTAATAGATTAACACTACATCTTCTATTTAATAATTTTTTTTTACTTCATCAAATATTCTAGTCAAGACTTCCAAGATTCTTCTTATTAGCTTCTTCATCAGTTTCCCCCTATTTGATGAAGTCAAAGAAAACTTTGAATCCTGCAAAACCACTTTGATGTGTGTGTTAGATGCAGTTAGTATAAGTGAGCTATTCAATTCTTTCTCCCCCTTTTGACTTCATCAAAATAAAAGAGAACAAACATGAGTCAAGCCAAAAGAAATATTATGCAAACATTAAAAGTTCAGAGTTCCTGGTCAGAAGCCTGTTTAAGTTTATAGACCAACAAAAAAAGAAAATAAGTAGAAAACACAAAAATTAGGTAGAAGTGCAGTGATAAGAAAAATCCCTGGTGTGCAGTAGAGGAATCTCAGTCATCCCATGATCCTTGGTTGAAATGTAAATCATTCAATTTGGTGTAGATTTATGTTATTTGATTGCTGAGATTTGAAAACTAATTGTTGGTCTCATGATAATGTTGAAAAGTCATTTGCATGTGCTTCCTCTGATTGTCCTATAAGGAGGATATTTGAGATAGCATTGACCTTTCAAACTGAGACAGAGGAGTCCCCCGATCTAGTTGTGAATAATAGGGAGTTAACTCCATGTTTTGAAACTCTTCAGCCATGTGCTCGGCTTCAACTGCCCGTTGTTGTGCTTGTTTTGCAGCATGAGATGAACCAATACCAACATTCTCTTGTGGCACATCCTCTTCATCATCGTCTTCATCATTCATCCCAGCTTCAGATTTGGAAATCCAATTTCCATCAACTTGAATGAAACCCATTTTGCGTAGAGTGGAGTCATCTATCTCATTTGAAAATTTTGGTGCCTCCACGTGTTTACTTGTTAGGTCCATTGCAAAATACTTAATAAATTTGTTAATAAGCATGACATAAAGGAGACGAAAATCACTTAATCTTTTAGCTTTGATCATGTGATCCTTGATTACATAAACCTAGTTGACTCTGATGTTGTTTTGAATACAGTACATCAGGGCCAAATCTCCTTCATTTAGGAGAGCATGGTTGCTCCCCCTGGGTGTTAACACCCAAGCAATAACGAATGCAAGTAGCCTCTGCTCCATACACATTTTTCCAGCATTCAGTACTCTTACAGAGTCATCACTGTTTTTGAGACACGATCGAAAGAACTGGATTTTGTTGAAATCTGGCAGCTCCAAAACATTTCCTTTGGAGACCTTCATGCCTTCATCTTGAAGACCATCTACCTATTCCCATACAGATGGAGTAATCACAATGTTTACTCCCTTTACTTGAGTCCGGATGGTTGAACCATCTACAATTAGATTGGAGTAGAAGACTCTGACCAAATCTAGCTGAATATTTTCCAGATATTCCACAAAGGTCTTCAGTCCCTGGTTCTTGAGTTGCCTTCTTAGAGAGGTGAATCCTTCTCTATCAAGCCAAGCGAATTGAATGAACTTCAGGATCACCAACTATTTTTTACTGAAATCAAAGATGAAAGAGTTAATCCTATCTAAGTCACCATTAAACCATGCTTCTAAATATCCTCTAGGATTTGCTGCAGCAAAAGAGGACTCCCTCTTACTTTTCTTTCTACCCGATTTGGATCTTTTGAACATTTTTAAGAGAAGTGTAGAAGATATTTGAGAGATAGAAAGGAGTAGATGAAGAAAGATTAAGATGTCGAAGAAAAGAGCAAGTTAAAAGTTGAGAATGAGAATCAATATACTCTTAAAGAGGAAAACAGAGTTTGAGTTGACGAAGAATTATTGAGCCCATGACCCAGTCAACAAATTGTCTTCAATGCACCTACAATTTGATAATTCAACTTTTTGAATTGTAGTGGTTCCCTTGACCAGTAGCACACGTACAAGCTTTGCACAGTGGGTAGCAGTTATTTGTCTTGTTATCAACTAATTTGTTCTTGAAGATAAGGATTGATTTGTCAAACTCTTTTGTCTTTACTACTTAATCAGATATTTCCAATTTGAATTTTGACCCTTGCTTATCTTGGAAGAGAGTATGTTCAAGTCTTGCATTTAGAGCTTTTAAAAAATTCCAAGAACAAACTAATTAATTATTTTACCAAATAATCAATTAATTTTGTACTGGATATGGTTTAAGAAAAATGAAAATAGAATATTAATCGATTAAATCAATAGGTAATTGATTAACTTTACACTCTTAAGTGATTTTAATTGAAACAATTTGCATTTTAATCGATTAAATCAGATACTTGAAATAAAAAATCCAAACCCAAGAGCTTTTAATCGATTAATTCGACGAATAATCGATTAACATAGTACATAACAGTTTACAGAACATGATTGTATGTGATTTTAATCGATTATTTTGAGTAATTAATCGATTAAAAGGAAATAACTTCACAGATGTGAATGTCTTCTAGGATTTTAATCGATTAAAAGATAGTTTATCAGCACATGAGAATTTTATGCAATATTTGATAAATCCATAGTACCTAACTTAGTTCTAATCATATAGAAACGATCACGAGCTAAAGGTTTTGTAAGAATATTAGTTAGTTGCCTATTAGTTTCTATAAAAAAGATTTCACAATCTCCCTTAGATACATGATCTCTAATGAAATGATGCCTTATTTCAACATATTTTATTCTTGAGTACTGTATTGGATTCTTGGTTATTATTATTGCATTGGTATTATCACAAAGTAAGGGAATTTTTTTGAGAATCAAACCATAGTTTTGTAATTGTTTTTTAGCCACTTGGATTGAGCATAACAGCTCCCAACTACGATATACTCTGCCTCAGTAGTTGATAGAGCTATACAAACTTGTTTTTTTACTATGCCAAGAGATTAAGTTGCTGCCTAGTAGATGGCGAGTTCCACTTGTGCTTTTTCTATCTAGTTTGCAACCTGCAAAATCTGAGTTTGAATATCCAATTAAATTCAATTTTGACTCACCAGGATACCACAAACCAACATTCAAAGCCCCTTTGAGATATTTCAGTATCCTCTTTGCAGTTGAGAAATGAGACTCCTTTGGTGTAGATTGGAATCTTGCACACATGCACACACTAAACATTGTATCAGGTCTACTGGCTGTGAGATATAGCAGTAATCTAATGAGTCCCCTGTATTTGGTTTGGTCAATGGGTTTTCCTTTATCATCTGCATCTAGATAACAATTTGTAGACATAGGAGTTGATACTTCTTTGCAGTTCTCCATCTAAAATTTCTTGAGAAGTTTTGCACAATATTTGGATTGATGCAGAAAACTTCCTCCCTTTAATTGTTTGACTTGTAGTCCTAGGAAGTAATTGAGTTCACCCATCATTGACATCTCAAACTTTCCCTGCATTTTTTTTATAAAGTTCTTGCATAAAGATTTATTAGTAGCACCAAATATTATATCATCAACATATACTTGAACTAGAATTGTCTCATTGTTTGTTTTCTTGAGAAACAAGATTTTATCAACAACACCTCTTTGGTAGTTCTTTGAAATAAGAAAACTACTCAACCTTTCAAACCACTGTCTTGGTGCTTGCTTTAGCCCATATAGAGCTTTTTTTAATTTGTACACGAATTCTGGATGTATGTGATCTTTGAATCCAGGAGGTTGAGAAACATAAACTTCTTCATTCAAGTAACCATTCAAGAAGGCACTCTTGACATCCATTTGGTATAACCTGAAATTCTTCATAGAAGCATAAGCAAGTAATAGTCTAATAACTTCTAATCTAGCAGCAGGCGCATATGTTTCATCGAAATATATGCCTTCTTGTTAATTATAACCTTTGGCTACTAACCTTGCTTTATTTCTAGTGATAACACCATTTTCATCCAAATTTTTTTTTAAAAACCCATTTTGTCCCAACAATATTGGCATCAATTGGTTTAGGAACTAATTCCCATACACTATTTCTAGTAAACTAGTTCAGTTCTTCATGCATTGCATTTACCTAATTATTATCATTTAAAGCATCAGTAACTGTTTTTGGTTCAATTTGTGAAACAAAGGTCATATGATTATAAAATTTATTTAAAGATCTCCTAGCAGAAACTCCCTGATTAATTTGTCCAATAATGTTGTTAATTTAGAGGTTTATTGGAATCTTCCATTACTTGGGTAATTGCTCTTCAGGTTCTTCTTCAAGATTTTCAAAAATTTCAGACAGTTTCTGGTCAGTGGTAGAATATGGTAGTTTTAACTGATACAATTTATTAGTTAAAATTTCAACATTTGTATTATCAACTGAGTTTCCTTGCACTTTTGGACAAGATTCATCAAAGACAACATGTACATATTCTTCCACAATTTTAAGTCTCTTATTAAAGATCTTATATGCATGGTTATTCATATAATAACCTAAGAAAATCCCTTCATACGATTTATAGTCAATTTTTCCAAGATATTCTTTTCCATTATTTAAAGACAAAAACTTTACATCCAGACACTCTAAAGTAATTTATGTTTAGCTTTTTACTGTTGTATAGTTCATAGGGAGTCTTTTTGAGAAAAGGTCTTATAAAAATCAAGTTTAATACATGACAAGCTATGCTTACAACATTAGCCCAAACATATTTTGGCAAAGCTTTCTCATTCAGCATGGTCCTAGCGAGCTCTTCAAGAGACCGATTTTTCTTTTCCACAACACCATTTTGTTGAGGAGTTCTAGGTGGAGAAAAATTATGCTTAATGCCATATTTTTCATATGTAGACCCCAAATCTTGCCCGACCTCAAAATAAGAGCAGAAGACCTCCTATTTGAAGATGGACAGAGCCTAAAAAGCCACTAGGAGAGACTATTAGGCCCCATATTAGAGTAGGAAGGCTTTTCTGTACAAAAAATAAGGATTTCCACCTTCAGGGGTCGAGACCGCCGTCTCGCTTTTCAGGATCGCCGTCTCGACCAATGATAAGTCAAGACCGCCATCTGGTTTGGCGAGACGGCCGTCTCGCCACTTACCATTGGCGAGACCCCCCTCCCATTTGGCGAGATGGCCCTCTCTCCATTTGGTAAGTCGATATCGCCGTCTCGCCACTTACCAAAGTCGAGACTGCCGTCCCGAATGGCAAGACTGCCGTCTCGACCTTGCCAGGCGAGACGACGGTCTCGACCTAACAGGCGTGAATCCCTATAAATAGGGAGTGCTCTCCCCTTCATTTCACACAACTCTTCCACCTTTCCTCCTACAATTTCTCAAAATTCTTCTCTTAGAGCCCCTCCGAAGCATTTTTGGAGTTTCTGAGTGTTTAAGAGAGTTTTTTTTATAAGAATTAATTAAAGCTCGCTGCGGAGGTTTCTTCACTCTCTCCCTCTCTTTTATTGTTTTTTTTACTTATATTAAATTGTGCAATAGTTACTAGGGCCATGTAGTCATTATTTTAATTCCGCAAATAAAAGGGTAAAAGAGTCATTTCAAAAGTTTATTTATAAAATAACTGGCCTGTCATAGGGAACCTGAAAGGGGCGTCGTAAGGGAACTAATACCTCCCTTACACGTAACTAACTCCCTTACCCAACTCTGGTTTTAACGACCAAATTTGGATTTTCTTAAAAAACCAACGCCTTTTTCTTTTCTTTTTCGATGTTTCTGGTAAAAACATCGGTGGCGACTCCATAAGAACCCTTTCAATCTTGCTCTTAGGTCAGCCCGGTTATCGGACAATCTAAAGGTGTTGTAACTCCACCCATAATTAAACATGAAAAACAAAAAGTCGGAACCATCGCGTCGCTCAGACCGCCTCTTTTGATGGCGACAACATCATAAAATCTATCAAAATTTCCAATTGAAAATTCTCCCCCATGATCACTTTGAATGTAAGAGATGAAATAACCTTTTTTATTCTGAATTTGCTTAGCAAGTTTCTTGAGCTTGAAAAGTATCAATTTCAATTTTAAAAACATTTTCCAGGTAAATCTTGAAAAGTCATCTACAATAACCAATGCATATAGATTCCTCCTAAACTTAAAGTTCTTGAAGGTCCAAAGAGATCCATATGCAAAAGTTCAAGCGGTCTAGTAGTAGAGACAATATTTTTCTATGGAAAAGAGCTTTTTGTTTGCTTTCCTTTTTGACATGCATCACACATTTTCTCCTTCACAAACTTCAATTTAGGTAACCTTGTTACAAGTTCTTTAGAAATCAATATGTTAAGATGATGCATATGAATGTAAGTTAATCTCCTATGCTACAACCAAGTGTCATTTTCTTTTAGTAATTAAACAACAATTTTCTGCAGAATTTGTATCTAACATATATATGTTGTTGATTCTCTTACCAGTGATTAATACCTGTTCTGAACCAGGTCTAAGTATTAGACAGTGTTCAGGTTCAAAGATGACTTTATGACCTTTGTCACAAAGCTGACTGATGCTTATCAAATTTTGCTTTAGCCCATCAACATACATTACACTATGAATAATTCCAGATTCTGCACATTTAACATCACTCACTCCAAGAATTCTACCTTTGTTGTTATCGCCATATACAACAGTTCCACCACTTTTAAGTTTTATATTGTGAAACTTGGAAATATCTCCAATCATGTGTTATGAACAGTCATTGTCCAAGTACCATAGATTCTCAGTTTGTTGTTCCTGAAAAGTAATTCAACACAGTTTTGGTTACCTTTCAAAATAATAGGGTCCATCTAAGTTATTTGCAAGATTTGCTTGGGAGCCGATTTCATTTTACCTCTAGGAATTGCATATCTTTTTTAGTTTACAAAATTTGATTGAGTGACCTTTTTTCATGCAGTAAAAACATGTATTGAAGGGTGTAGAAACTAGTTTTCTGTATGAAAAATAATCTTTAAATACCTTTGTTTTCTTACCAAATTAGGTGTGAAACCAATGCCAGCATGATCAATACTAATTTTTGTGACCCAAGCAGGACATCAAGATTAGTTTTACCTTATGCAAACTTTGAAACATTTTTTATCAAATATGTAATTTTATTTTGTAACTCAAGACAATTTTCACAAGGTTTTCCTAAATTAGTTTTCTTACACATGCAATCAGAATTGTTGTGAATCATCTTAAGATATTCATAATTGATTTTTTCTTCAAGAAGTTTATTTTCAAGAGTGTTCACTCTATCTTCTAACCAATTATTCATACCTTTCAATCTATTATTTTCCTTAGCAAGTCTCTTTGCTTCTTCATGCATTTCATTGAATGCTTCTAGCAAAGAATTGTAATTCATAGAATTATTAGAAGAGGTAGAACTTACATTACTGGCTAGAGATTCTTGATCAACCATCAAACACATATTTGCTTCTTCTTCCTTTGAATTTTCGGTTGATGATGTATCATTATGATCCCAAGCAATGTAGGCTCTCTTTTTATTCTTGTCAATTTTTTTGTCTTGGTTCCTGGTCTTTTCTGGACATTCCATTACATGCCCCTATTTACCACAACCATAACACTTGTTATCCTCCTTAGGTGGATCAGCCGTTAGGGAGAACTTGATGATGAACAGTTTTCTCTCCATCCTTCTTGTTGCGGAAAACACATTAATTAATCCTTCCTTTTTATTATCTTATTAATTTAGATGAGGAGAGGTTTGTGAATGAATGCAATAAATGCAATAGATAGTTGTCAAATAAAAAGAATATTTTATTTATCGAGAAAGTGTACATTCCCCTACACCATGCTAAGAAGCATATTTTGGCAAAAGCGGAAAAACCTAAAGAAACCCACATGCAGGTTATGATTTCTATGCAATTCTTCTTTGGCTTCCCATACATGATGAGCAAGTGCTTCGGATTGCCGATGGACCGCCTGGCTCATATCTTCACTATATCGTCGAGCCTCTTTTATCTTCGCCTTTTGATGAACGACCAAGGCTTGTAAGTTGTTGAGTCTCTCAACGGCTCGATCTCTTTCTTGAAAAACTTGGTCATACTAAGCTAATCCATCTCTCTCTTTACATCGTAGCTCAGAAAGGCTTTTGTTAAGTCTTTGGGTGGTTTCCCACCATCGATGTGCTTCAGACCGAGTCTTTGCGAGATTTTATTGCATCATCTTGGTCGTTTGTGCCTGCTTTGAATATTCAGCCTCAAGGTGTGCTATTTTGACAGTAATTTCTTGGAGTTGATTATCCAGACTGACTTTTGAAATTTTGGATGCTTAGATAATTTCCTCATTGAAATCAACACATTTGTCCTTGAGACGCTCTATTTCCTTGTCCTTCTTCTTGCACTGGCTTTGTAGATTGTTGTTGGTGAGGGTAGATTCCTGCTCTTTTTCCTCAAGGGCCCTTAACTGGGCTCCCATAATCTCTACCCTCCTGGTTAAGGCGTCGACTTGTGCTTGAAGCTCTTCGTTGGCTGATGACGAGGGTGGAGCGGATGGTTGTTACATCCCTCTGCTTCTTCTCCATTACTCATAGCCACTGGAGACAGATACTCAAGCTTTGCCAAGCTCTCTATCTCCCATATAGACTGGTCTCTCCCATGCCCTTCGTACGGCAAATACATATTCAATATTGCAAGGGTCTCCGAAGAAACACAACCCTCCGAGCTCTTCTCATGATGGTGTAGTTTGGGTTCTCATGAGTTGCCTCATAGCTATCTTTGGGGAGTAGGCTATGCAACCCCTGAGGCCCAACAATGGTATGCTCGGGTAATCTCCGCATCAGATGAGAATAGGGTCAGGTCGGAACCAAGGACATGTCCAAGATATGTGATCGATATTTCATTGTTCCAACTGAACTTTCCATTCCATAGTTACATATGTCAGCGTAGAGGGATCTTTAAGAAGCTCCTCAAAGGATCAGGAAAAATTCCCACGTGGCTTGAGGCGTAGAACTGAGTGATACCCCATACGTACCATAACGAATAGCAACATCTGAGTGTTCTCCCTTGCTTCTGATGACAAAACTCAACCGAAAGCAGGGTGTCGCTGTCGCTACCGTCAAAAGAGGCAGTCAGAGCGATGTGATGATTTTGTTTGACTTCCATTTTTTAAAGAAGATGTTCAACGCCTTTAGGTTGTCCAATAACCGGGCTGAACCTAGAGGTGAGATTTTCGAAAAAGGTTCTATGGATTCGCCATCGATGTTTTTATCGTAAACATAAAAGAAGGAAGAAAAAGGCGTTGGTTTTAGAAAACCGACTTTGGCCATTACAACCAGAGTTGGGTAAAGGAGTTAGTTACGTGTGGGGAAGGTGTTAACACCCCACAACGCCCCTTTCGGGTTCCCTATGATGGACTAATTTATAAAATAAAGACTAAAAAATTATACTTTTACCCTATTTATTTATCTACTTGCAAAATTTAAATGTCTACATGACCCTTATATCTAATGCATACAAGGAAAGTGATAAAGGAAAGTAGTAAAAGAGAGAGAATAAAGAAAAGAACCTCCGAAGTGAGCTTTTTTTATTAACTCTTCAAAACTTGAGGAAGCTTTTTGGTTGTCCCCGCGCTCTACAAGCACGCTCCTCTCCTGCAATAAAAAAACTACCCTTCTACCGAGTGACGGATGTTTCAAAAGGAGACCTCCTTAACCGATATCTACTTTAAACGGAAATCGGAAGGCTCTCGAACTCTGGAATGTACTCAAAGTTATCCCGAAGTCTTAAGAGAGCTTCTAGGATGAGAGAAGGGGCGAAAAACTGTGTGAATTGTGTGAAATGAGGGAGGAGGCTCCTATTTATAGGAATTTGTGCCATATAGGTTGGGACGGCCATCTGAGCTTCTGACAGGCGAGACGACCTTCTAGGAAAATGAGATGGTTGTCTCGTCCCTAAGAGAAGGCGAGACGACTGTCTAGGAAAGCGAGACGGCCGCCTCTACCTTTAGGATGGTGAGACGACCGTCTTGACCTTCAGGGAAGGCGAGACAACCATCTCGCCAAACAGGACGACCGTCTCGGGCCTCCTGATAGATTTTCCTATTTTTCCTATTTTTTCTGTACAGAGAGTCCTTCTATCTTACATGGAGCCTAGTGAGCATGCCTAGGGGCCTAAAGAAGCCTTGTCCATCTTCGAACGGAGGTTTTCTGGTCTTTATTGCGAGGCCAGACAAGATTTGGGGTCTATAACTGCCCCCCCTTCACCTGACTAACCGAACGTTGGCTCAATATGCCTGTGAGATCGGTTGGCAGGTGAAGAAAGACTTGGTTGGAGTCCCCTTTTGTAAGACTCGATGAGTATAAACCCTCATCCGATTTGAAGTCCTCTTTTGAAAAACTTGGTCAGAGTCCCCTTTTGTAAGACTCGATGAGTATAAACCCCCATCCGGTTTGAAGTCCTCTTTTGAAAGACTTGGTCAGAGTTGATGTAATAACGACTTATTGATCTCAGTCATGCGCTGGTACCATGGGGAATAATTTTTGTTTGAAGATTGTTGTTTGACTTTTTGTTGTAGTCATCCGGTGCGCCGGGGATTCTTTGATTTTTGGCTCTTACAATAGTCATCCAACTTATTGATTGCTGGGGATTCTTTGTTTTTGGCTTTTCCGTAGCCATCCGACTTTGTTGGTTGCGGGGGATTCTTGATGAATGCCTCTTAGGTAGGGAAGAATCCACTGGGGATTTGTTGTTTCTAATGATGCCTCTGAGTAGGCAGATACTTCATTGAGGTTCTGGTAATGCCTCTGAGTAGGTAGATGCTTCATTGGAAGTGAAGACTTTTGACTACATTTCTTTTGCCTCTGACTAGGATGATATTCCCTTCTGGGGATGCTAGCTCTTACTTGCCAGGTCTTGCCTATGCATAGGCAAATGACTTTCTGAGGATGAATATGAAGTTTTGCCTTTGCAATAGGCTCACTAGGAATGATCTTTCTTTTTTATTGATCCACTGGGGAATTGGTTGACTTCCCGGGGATCAGATTTTGGTAGCCCTTTGAGGGAATGGAGTCTTGGCTCCTTAATTGATATAGGTGCAAGCTGGCTTTTGTGATGCTCTAATTCTGTTGGGGGGAATGGAATTTCTGATTCCTTCTTTTTCGTTAATTTTCCCTTTTTTTGAGGTGACCCCCTTAGGGATTTTTATTCGGCCTTTTCAGTTGCGACCCTTTCTTCTGGACATCAATTGGGGATGCAAGGGTTTTCTTTTCTCTTCTTCTTTGTGAGAACCCTGTGAAGGTTTGGATTCCTTGATCGTTTGATGATTCAGATGTGACGCCCTTATTCTTGTGATTGGGTGAATATTCTTGCTGACTCATGTGGCGGCGATGCTGAACCGTGCAAAACTATTTTTGTTTGCCTCTAGAGTAGGTAATGATCCGCTTGGGGATAATCAAGCCTTTCCGTCGGCTCTTCTTTGATGTACCTTCTCTTTACTGGGGTAGAAGGAGAATGGTTGGGGCTTTTGATTCGGGAAGCTCTTATTTCTTTTGAGTTATTTGATGACGACAACTCGTTTTTCTTTCTTGAGGGAGAACAATGTTTGGAGACTTCTTATTTGTGCCTTCTATTTTTCAACCACAATCATGGAGTTAGTCTCCTTATATGCATGATTATTGTTTTTTGGTGTTTTCTTAAAGAGATTTATTATTTTTTATTTTTCGATTTTGACAAAGTCATTTTGTGCGACTACTTGTGTGGATGCCTTAAATGCAATCTATTTTTATTTGATGCATCTAGAAAAGTGACTAGCATTCTCCTGCTGGACTTTCATGATTATGTTGATGGGCTCTTCTTTTATTCATTTTCTTTTTATTAGGCCCTATCTTTTTCCTAAACCGCCCTTTTGGGGTTTTTGATCTAGCAGGCTGCCTTAATTTTGCCTTGAATATCTTAGCGAGTTTTTTTCCTTTTTATGAGTGCCTTAACTTTTGCTTAGACCACCCTTTGCGGGTTTTTGATCTAGCAGGTATTATTCTTTTTATCTTTATTTTTATTTTTCTTTTTCAATGCTTCCTTGTTGATGATGCATGAAAAGACCTTGACAAAATGACTTTACACATATTTATAATTTATCAATGTAAAGGCAATTTCATAAACTGGTCAAGAGAAATGAAATGAATGAAAATTTTATTCATATGTATGAGCAAAGGTTTATTATTTTTGCAGAAGGATTACAAATGGAATTTAGAAGAACGACTGGCCTAGGTTGGCTACATTGTATGGGCTTTAACAATCATGTCTTATGATATCTGCCCCCCTAGTTCTCCTAATTGCCTTAGTTGAGATGCTCGAGCTCGGAGTGAAGACTATACAAGGTTGCTTGCTTCTGGAAGGGTGTGACCTTAGCCGCCATTCGGTTTTTGATTAAGACAACCATTGCTCTTAGGGGATTTTTCTTTCTTCTCTTTTTTTTTTGAAGCCTCTAAATTCTGCCTAGGACGTATCCTAGCGAGACGAGTGGACCCTAACTTTTGCCTAGGATGCTCTTTACGGGTTTTCATCCTGGCGGCTCATGAGCAATGTCCTTCAAGCATAATACTTCTTCGCCGTATCGGGATTGACCGAGTGTTGAAGTTCTTTTTCATTTATGTTCGTGAGGATAGGAGTTCCTCCTGAGAAAACTCGCTTGAGAACGAAGGGTCGTCCATGATTTATCGCCCCTTTTCCAATTTGGTGTTTCTGGTCTGGAAGCAATTTCTTTACCATCAAGTACCCCTCATGGTAAGAATGGGGGTTGACCTTTTTGTCGTAAGCTCTTTTGATTTTCTTTTGATAGGCTTTGTTCACGACGTATGACGTTCAACCATTTTTCTTCAATTGGATTCAAGTGGTTGTATTGACCTTGGACCCACTCAACTTTAATCAATTTTGCTTCCATGATAACTTGCAGGGAAGGTATCTTGACCTCTATCGGTAGTATGACCTCCATGCCATATACAATGGAAAATGGAGTGACTCCTATGGAGGACAGTACAGAAGTTCGATATCCTATGAAGGACAGAGGGTAACATTTCATGCCTAATCCTTATAAGTTTTGATCATCTTCCGGATGATCTTCTTATAGGTGGCCTATACTGCTCCATTTATCTTAGGTTGGTAGGGAGCGGACTTATGATGTTGGATTATGATTTTTTGGCATGTCATGGTAAGACCATGCGCATGCATCCATATACTCCCTTAATTTTTGTACTAACCCATCACTAACGTTATTATTGATTTGGGTATCAATACTTATTTCCTTTTTGCTTGTCCCCAAATCGATGGCCTTAATTTCTTCTTGGTAGGGCTATATGTATTGAGCTTACTTTATTAGCAGCCTTTACATGTCCTGGGAGATGGTCCCCTTCTTATTGTCTGACTCGATTCATTTGCCTTCGGCTTTCGGATCCCGCAGAGAGTCATCTATCACAGACATGATTGTTTTTATTTTAAAGTTCTATTTAGGCTCATATTTTATTATCATTTATTTTGAAATAATAATGAGGGAGAAAAGAATAAAAAGGAATATGAATGTTCATGCAAATGCCTCATTGTATTGATGAAAACAAAATATTTAAAAAGCCTTTTTAATCAAAGATCTTGCGGCCACGGGCAGGAACCGTGAGAGATACAAGAAGCTTAAAAATATGAGGAGCCTAATCAACTGGTCTTCTCTTATCCAACCCCACTATTCCGGTTGTGATAGAGGCATGGTATCAATATTAGGAGCGGGAGCGTTAAAGGTGATCCACCCGACATCCAACAACTTTTGGACCTTATACTTCAAAGTCATACAATTCTCCACGGAATGCCCAGGAGCGCCTAAGTGGTAATCACATTTTTTGTTCGGCTTGTACCAATCAGGGTAGGGTGGATCCGTCCTCTTCAGAGGGACACGTACTAGGAGGTTGGCCTCTACCAGTTTTGTTAGTAGACTCCCATAGGATGTTGAAAGGGGAGTAAATTTTCTCTCTTGATTCCTTGACTGCCTAGCTGGTTGTGAAGAGGAAGAAGGAGTAGCAAGGTTGATGGCATTCACGCTTTTCTTCTCCCTCTTGCTAAGGAACTTTTTGAATGGGGCATTGGATAAGGAAGGTTGTGTGATCCTCCCACTATTCAGTCCTTGCTCCACTCTCTCGCCGATGGTTACCACATCCGTAAAAAGAGTCGACATGCTCCCTATCATCTTATCATAATAGGGACCCGTCAACGAATTGATGAACAGAGATATGGTTTCCTTATCTGATAGCGGAGGCTCTACTTGGGCGGTCAACTCCCTCCAACATTGAGCATATGCCTTGAAGGGTTCATCGTTTTTCTTACTCAAAGCTTGTAGATCTGACTTATCCGGGCAAGATTGATATTATATTTGTATCGACGAAGGAAGGCGTCTTCCAACTATTTCCAGTTTTGGACTTTCCCCCCTCCAACTGCATATACTAATTCAGGGCTGAGTCGGCCAAGCTCTCCTGAAAGCAGTGGATCAGGAGCTCTTCGTTGTTGGCATATGGAGCCATCTTACGACAATATATTGTAAGATGGCTCTTGGGGCAAGTCATTCCCAAGTACTTAAGAAATTTGGAATCTTGAACTTTAGGGGGAATTGGATATTCTTGACGAGGCACATGTCAGCCGCCTCTTTAACATCAAAATTATGTCCCTCCATAGCCCTTAACCTCTCTTCGAGGGCAAAAATTTGTTGTTTGGAAACTTCAGGAGGTTGGATGATTACTGCTGAAAGTGATGAAGATCTTATTGAAATACTCTGACAAAGATCTTGTTGATTTGATGAAGTCAAAGATAAAGTCAAAGTCAGCTTTGTAGCGGTCAACAGTCACTTAGATAAAAGAATAGAGAGATAAGTGTGTCCACAGACTATGCTTAGGTATAATCATTTTTATCTTTTCTCGCTGCATGAGGTTTCTTCACTTAAAAGATTTTGCAAAATGCCTCTAAAAACGTTTAAGCAGCTTAAAAACAAAGTATTTTAACAAAAGCTTTCTTAAACAAGTTTTTAACTGATATAATTTCGAAATAACCGGTTGTTTTCATTAAAGAAAGTTTTGCAAACTTTCTGTCAGTGTTTTAACTGATAAAGCTTCGACATAACCGATTAAAATCACTTAAAATGTTAAGAGAAGTGTTTTTGCAGTATTTTAATCGATACAACTTGGTTTTAATCGATTAAATTCACTTAACATTCAAGATGATCGATCAGAATGCAATTATGACCGATCAGAATCAGATATGATCGATCAAAATTGAGTTATGACCGATCAGAGCTTTTTCAATCGATTAAAACACGCTTCAATCAATTAAAACAACTTAGAAAATTTCTACACAGCGTTTTAATCGATTAAAACTTATTTTTATCAGTTAAAATCACTTTGAAAATTTTACAATAAAGTTTTACAAGTATATTAATCGATTGAAACACGAAACAATTGATTAAATCAAATTAGAAGATTTTTTGTAAAGAGTTTTAATTGATACAAACGTTGTCGTATCAGCTTAAAACAAATCTGTTAAATAATCAAGAACAATTTAATGGATTAAAAGAAGTTTTAACAGATTAAAACTACAGCTTTAACAGATTAAAAGATTTTTTAACAGATTGATTAAACCAAGCAGCTTTGAAAATCTTCTATAAAAACAAGTTTGGCTTGAACATTTTAAACACAACAATTGAACATCAATCTTTAGCAATCAAGCAAGCAAACTTTAGCACTCTTTCAAGAAAGATTCGCGCCAGCTTTTGTGAAGTTCTTTGAAATTCTTTCTTGAGGCAAATTGCTTTCTTTTGAAGAAGAAACACACCTGCGAATTGCATAAAACTGGTTTGAGCATTCTAATTTCTTCTTTTCAATTCTTTACATTCTTTTTGTATTGTTTGGTGCCTGGAATTGTGGGCACCTGGTTTCTCTCAGACTGGAATTTGGTTGTAGAGGTTGTCAAGAATTGGAATTTGGTTCTTGGTGAAAGGTTAGGTGCAGGAACTGGAATTGTGGTTCTTGTGGTAGATTAAGTGTAAGATTTAATCTGTAAAACATTTGATCTAGGGGAACCCAGCTGGAATTTGGCTGGAGACTGGACGTAGCCCTGGTATTGGGTGAACTAGTATAAACACCGGTGATATCTTTCTAAACCTTTCTCCTCTTTTAATTCTGTTGCTGCGTTTATTTTTTATTGCTTGCTTTGTGATTCAAGAATAGATCTGAAATCTTATTTTTACAAATAGATAATCTGTTATTTGCGAAAATCTTTTAAAGATCAATTCACCCCCTCTTGATCTAAAACTACTTTTCTAACAATTGGCATCAGAGCGAGGTGCTTGAAAGTTATTCAAGTTCTTCGATCCATGGCTGGAAACAAATTTTCTGAGGGTGTTTGTATTGATAGACCTCCACTGTTTTGTGGAACAAATTATCCTTTTTGGAAGATTAGGATGAAGATCTTTATTGAATCTGTTAGTATAAATGTTTGGAATATCATTAAACAAGAAACTGATATCATTAACAAAGATTGGTCTAGCTTAAATGACTGTGAAAAGAAATTAATCCAGGATGATTGTATTGCCAAAAATATTATCATATCTGCACTTAACAGAAATGAATTTTTCAGGATAGCACACTGTCAAACTGCTGCACAAATGTGGAAAACCCTTGAAATGGCCTATGAAGAAACTACAGAGACATGCTTAATGGTAAATTCAGATTCTCCAATAACCAGAGTAAGTTCTGACTCAACAACTACTTTGAACTATAGTTCTTTACAAGATGCCTTTTATGAAATGCATGCTATAGCAAAAAAATTAGAAACTGAAAACAAAAGATTAAAAAGCATGAATAGGATATTAGAAAACAAGATCACTATTCTTGAAAAGAAAATTGTTGATGAAGAAATCAAAAATGAAAATTCAGATATAGATAATAACTTTGATTGCATGTGTAATGTTAAAGATTGTAAACATTGTCCTGAGTTGCAAGAAAAAGTAACATATTTAATAAAGACTGCATCTAAACTAGCAAAAGGAAAGACTAGTCTTGATATGATACTTGATTCTCAGAAATTAGTTATTGACCGTGGTGGCATAGGTTTTAAACCGTCTATTGGAATGAAAACCAAAGCATTTAAAAATTATTTTGCATATAGTAAATTTGTTTCGTCTCCGTTTGTTAAATGTTTTTATTGCATGAAAAAAGGACATTCTGTTAAACATTGTAGAATTAAGAAATATGCCATACCTAAAGGTAGAATGAAGTGGATTCCCAAAAATTCACTTCATATACACATAATTGGACCCAGTAATTTTAAAGGGTACCAGAAATATGCCTAATCTGTTTTGCAGGAACAAAATCTGGAAGTTCCTGTGTATCAAATCAGCGAATTTTGTCTCTGGATTCATGGACTGAGTATTTTAATTGATATAAAACTATTTCAATCGGTTAAAATCATTTACAGAGCATACCAGCAGAACTGTCCGTACAATTTTAATCGGTTAAAATGCGAATTAATCGATTAAAATGTTCTCCGGAATATAGTTTAACTGTTTTAATTGATTAAAATGGATTCATATCAGCTTAAAATCATTAAACGGATAAAATTAACCGACTATTCCTCGTTTAAATCGATTATTATTCTGATACATTCTCTCCAGAACTTGATTAATCGATTGAGTATCAAATTAATCGATTAAAATTATACTTCCAAGTGCATAATTAATTGTTTATTTCAATATCTGTATCATTTCGTATCTGCAACTATACTAATTTCATTTCAGGAAAAACAAAGTGAAGATCTCTGGTACCTTGACAGTGGCTGTTCCAAACACATGACAGGTGATATTACAAAATTTTGCAATCTTAAACTAAAGAATGGTGGGACTGTTGTCTATGGTGATAATAAAGGAAGAATTCTTGGAATAGGTGACATCAAATGTGCAGAATCAGGTATTATTAACAATGTTTTATATGTTGAGGGTTTAAAACATAATTTGATTAGTATTAGCCAGCTGTGTGATAAAGGACACAAAGTGGTTTTTGGGCAAAATCAATGTCAAATTATCATATCAGATTCAAAATAGGTAATGATTACTGGTAAGAGGATCAACAATATTTACATGTTAGATACTAATTCTGCTAAGAACTGTTGCTTAATTTCTAAAGAGAATGATTCCTGGTTATGGCATAGAAGGTTAGCTCATATTCATATGAATCATCTAAACAAATTGATTTCTAGAGATCTTGTAGTTGGGTTACCTAAACTCAAGTTTGTGAAAGACAAAGTATGTGATGCATGTCAAAAGGGGAAACAAGTCAAAAATTCTTTCTCACAGAAAAATATTGTTTCAACATCTAAACCTCTTGAACTTTTGCACATGGATCTCTTTGGTCCTTCTAGAACTATGAGCTTAGGAGGAAATCTATATGCACTGGTTATTGTAGATGATTACTCAAGATTTACCTAGACATTGTTTTTGAAATTAAAATCTGAAACTTTCCATTTGTTTAAGAAATTTGCGAAACAAATTCAAAATGAAAAAGGCTATTTTATTTCTTGTATTCAAAGTGATCATGGGGGAGAATTTTCAAACGAAAAATTCAATAAATTTTGTGATAAACATGATATCAAGCATAATTTTTCTTCTCCTAGAACTCCTCAACAAAATGGTGTAGTGGAAAGGAAAAATCGTTCTCTTGAAGAGCTAGCTAGGACAATGCTTAATGAGAAAGCATTACCAAAATATTTTTGGGCTGATGCCGTTAGCACTGCTTGCCATGTATTAAACCGTGTTTTAATCAGACCCTTTCTTAAGAAAACTCCTTATGAATTATTCAAAGGTAAAAAGCCTAACATAAACTATTTTAGAGTATTTGGAAGTAAAGTTTTTGTCTTAAACAATGGAAAAGAAAATCTTGGAAAATTTGATTCCAAATCAGATGAAGGTATATTCTTGGGGTATTCATTAAATAGCCATGCTTATAGAATCTTTAACAAAAGGCTAAAAACTGTTGAAGAATCTGTCCATGTTACATTTGATGAAACTAACCCCAATATGCAGAATGTTTCGAATATAGTACAGAAGAAGATATTTTAACCGATAAAATGTATCAGTTAAAATCGCAGTAATCAACAGCTTCTCAAAAACAAGGTTGAAGAAATTGAAGAAACCGAAGAGGAACTGCCCAAGGAATGGAAAAATCCAAGAAATCTTTCAATAGACAACATCATTGGTGAAATAAATCAGGGAGTTTCCACTAGAAGATCTTTAAATAAATTTTGCAATCACATGGCATTTGTATCACAAATTGAACCTAAAAACATATTTGATGCATTAAAAGATAATAATTGGATTAATGCTATGCATGATGAATTAAATCAATTTACAAGAAATGAGGTATGGGAATTAATACCAAAACCAGATAATGCCAATATTGTAGGAACAAAATGGGTTTTTAGGAATAAAATGGATGAAAATGGCATAATAACTAGAAACAAGGCTAGATTGGTTGCTAAAGGGTATAATCAACAAGAAGGAATTGATTTTGATGAAACATATGCTCCAGTGGCTAGATTAGAAGCTGTTAGACTATTACTTGCCTATGTTGCAATTAAAAATTTCAGGTTATTTCAAATGGATGTCAAAAGCGCTTTCTTGAATGGCTACTTGAATGAAGAATTTTTTGTTACTCAACCACCTGGGTTTGAAGATCATATTCATCCAGAATATGTTTATAGATTGAAGAAAACTATGTATGGTCTCAAACAAGCCCCAAGACAATGGTATGAAAGGTTAAGTAACTTTCTTATTTCAAAGGGCTATCAAAGAGGTTTGGTTGACAAAACTTTATTTCTAAAGAAATTGAATAATGATGTAATTCTGGTTCAAGTATACGTTGATGACATCATATTTGGAGCTACTAATGAGTCTTTATGTAAAGATTTCATCAAAGATATGCAGGGAGAGTTTGAGATGTCTATGATGGGGGAACTTAACTACTTTCTTGGATTACAAGTTAAACAACTTCAAGAAGGAAGCTTTCTTCATCAATCCAAATAATGCACAGAACTCTTAAAGAATTTTGAGATGGAACACTGCAAGGAGGCATCAACACCTATGTCCACAAATTGCTATCTTGATTCTGATGAAAAAGGAAAATCTGTTGATGAAACTAAATATAGAGGGCTTATTGGTTCCTTGCTATATTTAACAGCAAGTAGACCTGACATTATGTTCAGTGTTTGCATGTGTGCCAGGTTCCAATCTGCACCAAAAGAATCTCATCTTACTGCTGCAAAAAGAATCCTCAAATATCTTAAGGGAACTTTAAATGTTGGGTTATGGTATCCAGGTGAGTCAAAACTAAATCTAGTTGGATACTCTGACTCAGATTTTGCAGGTTGTAAGCTTGATAAGAAAAGCACCAGTGGCACTTGTCATCTCCTTGGAAGCAGTCTAATTTCATGGCACAGTAAAAAGCAGTCATGTGTTGCTCTTTCTATAGCTGAAGTAGAATACATTGCAGCTGGGAGTTGTTGTGCTCAATCTCTTTGGATCAAACAACAGCTTGAGGATTATGGTTTAATTCTCAAAAAAATTCCTCTCTTGTGTGATAATACTAGTGCCATTATGTTAACTAAAAATCCAATCCAACATTCTAGGACAAAGCATATAGAAATAAGACATCATTTCATTAGAGATCATGTTTTGAAAGGTGATTGCGAAATCTTCTTTATAGAAACTGAAAAACAACTAGCAGATATTTTTACAAAACCTCTTGCTCGTGATCGGTTTTTCAAAATTCGCACTGAATTAGGCATTTTAGATGCATCAAACATTACTTAGTTTGCAAATCTAGTTGTTTTAATCAATAAAAAATCTTTTGAATCGATTAAAAGAATTTATACAATCTTTTGAATCGATTAAATGTCGAATTAATCGATTAAATGCACTTATGTTTCATACTTTCGAAGTCCTTCACTGTTTTAATCGATTAAACCCTTATTTCAATCGATTAAAATCATTAAACAATAACTTTTTAATCGATTTTGTCCTGTTTTTAATCGATTTTTATTCTGGAAAGAAAAATTAAAGGCTTTAGTTAATGGTTGTTCTTGTAACATGCTACTAAAGCATGATTCCCTTATCTTTACACGTGTTAATTGTATTCATTACAAACGTGTTAATAAAGATAAGTTTGAATCAACTTTAATTGATCTTTACATGAGTAAGATATCGTATTCATTTTTTTTCTCAATTTTCAAAATCTCAAACTTATTACATACATTTGCATTATTTCTCTTCTGTTCCCTATTTTTTTTTATGAAGTCAAAAGGGGGAGAATAGTTGCTTTACTTTTGCTCAGAAATAATTATTTATTTAGGAAGCAACAATTTAGGGGGAGAAATGGGAAAATAATTCATTTCTTTATTACTCACTAATCTGTTTTATCAAGTGACTTCTTTTGCAGAGTTATTATTCAAAGTGGTGTTTGTCTTCATCAAATAGGGGGAGACTGAAAGTGATGAAGATCTTATTGAAATACTCTGACAAAGATCTTGTTGATTTGATGAAGTCAAAGATAAAGTCAAAGTCAACTTTGTAGCGGTCAACAGTCACATAGATAAAAGAATAGAGAGATTAGTGTATCCGCAGCTATGCTTAGCTATAATCATTTTTATCTTTTCTGCTGCATGAGGTTTCTTCACTTAAAAGATTTTGCAAAATGCCTCTAAAACCGTTTAAGCAGTTAAAAACAAAGTATTTTAACAAAAGCTTTCTTAAACAAGTTTTTAACTGATATAATTTCGAAATAACCGGTTGTTTTCATTAAAGAAAGTTTTGAAAACCTTCTGTCAGTGTTTTAACTGATAAAGCTTCGACATAACCGATTAAAATCACTTAAAATGTTAAGAGAAGTGTTTTTGCAGTATTTTAATCGATACAACTTGGTTTTAATCGATTAAATCCACTTAACATTCAAGATGATCGATCAGAATGCAATTATGACCGATCAGAATCAGATATGATCGATCAGAATTGAGTTATGACCGATCAGAGCTTTTTCAATCGATTAAAACACGCTTCAATCGATTAAAACAAAATCACTTTGAAAATTTTACAATAAAGTTTTACAGTATATTAATCGATTGAAACACGAAATAATCGATTAAATCAAATTAGAAGATTTTTTGTAAAGAGTTTTAATTGATACAAACGTTGTCGTATCAGGTAAAACAAATCTGTTAAATAATCAAGAACGTTTTAATGGATTAAAAGAAGTTTTAACAGATTAAAACTACAATTTTAACAGATTAAAAGATTTTTTAACAGATTGATTAAACCAGCAGTTTTGAAAATCTTCTATAAAAACAGTTTGGCTTGAACATTTTAAACACAACAATTGAACATCAATCTTTAGCAATCAAGCAAGCAAACTTTAGCACTCTTTCAAGAAAGATTCGCGCCAGTTTTTGTGAAGTTCTTTGAAATTCTTTCTTGAGGCAAATTGCTTTCTTTTGAAGAAGAAACACACTGCAGAATTGCATAAAACTGGTTTGAGCATTCTAGTTTCTTCTTTTCAATTCTTTACATTCTTTTTGTATTGTTTGGTGCCTGGAATTGTGGGCTCTGGTTTCTCTGCAGCTGGAATTGGTTGTAGAGGTTGTCAAGAACTAGAATTTGGTTCTTGGTGAAAGGTTAGGTGCAGGAATTGAAATTGTGGTTCTTGTGGTAGATTAAGTATAAGATTGTAATCTGTAAAACATTTGATCTAGTGGAACCCAGCTGGAATTTGGCTGGAGACTGGACGTAGCCCTGGTATTGGGTGAACTAGTATAAACACCGGTGATATCTTTCTAAACCTTTCTCCTCTTTTAATTCTGTTGCTGCGTTTATTTTTGATTGCTTGCTTTGTGATTCAAGAATAGATCTGAAATCTTATTTTTACAAATAGATAATCTGTTATTTGCAAAAATCTTTTAAAGATCAATTCACCCCCCCTCTTGATCTAAAACTACTTTTCTAACAACTGCCCTCGCTTCGGGCTATACGTGAGCTTCCTACTCAAGCTCATGGTCAAAACCCCCTTCTTCCTCATGATGTGAGGCGTGGTCACTGTGAGGGTTCTCCTTGTGTGTGTTTTGCTGACGCATTAACTCCATTAACTGTGTCATTTGTTCTTTCATGGAGTTAAGCTCAGCGGTGAACTTGCGATTTTGCTCTTCTAACTGCTCTATCCTCTTAGCCTTTTGCGTGCGAGTGAGGACAGGAAGAAGACCAACCACTTTCTAGAATGTGATATGAGTTAGGGCTTTTATTTTTATTTTGAAATGAATGATTAGTGTGAGATAGATATGCCTTAAGACAATGACTTTGGTATCTTCCTTAAAGCTTATCTTTTAAGGAGTACCGTACCCACCTTAGTGTAATGGTTCCTTCCCCATAACAGACTGACAAGTATAACGAAGTTTACCATACCCTTAGCACACTTGTCCCTTCCTTGTGGAAGATTACAAACGCACTGGGGTCTCTTTTGCCTTTGTCTTAGGGATATCTAATGCCCCCTAACATGGATGTGTTTATGCATGCACTAGTACAAAAAGGCAAAAAATGTTCAAAGTAAAATAACTTTTGACTGGGATGTCGGATTTGGACACACAACATATCAAAACAAAGAGAAAAAAGTGAAGAATAGGTTGCAAATACCCAAAAGGGATTTGTCCTAACACAATTCTCCTAAAAAATGCTCCTAAGATTTATTAAAACCCATTCTGATTAGTGATGAGAGATTTATTAAGATGATGTGTATGCATACTTTCCTTATGCATTTATTTTCTCTCTTGGTTTTTCCACATATGAAATGATGTGATATGAATGATACAACTTTGTCAAAAATTTCTTTATAAATTTTTTGTTATTACTATTTTTTGTTGTTTTTTATATATTTTCCTTTATCTCTTCTATTAGACAATGTGGCTACTTAGCTTACAAAGAACCTGAAACCAGGCTAGCTAAAATGTTGACTGTCTGAGATAAGGGTAATTATGAAAAGATTTTTGAGATTTTATTTTTTATTTTTGTTGTTGTATGATTATGCTATGCAACAAACAAATGCACAAAAAATTCACTCATCTACGAACTGAGTGATGATGTTTTTATCACGAGGTAGGGGTGTCTTATAGAAAAGTGCATATTCAAGGTGATTCTAATTATCCTCACCAAGGCCAGGTCCCCCAAGGTGCCCCCATCATAGGGTTCCCACTCTTCCAGCCCTCAGACCATGCATAGCACTAGGGCCTTGTCAGTCTTTAGGCCAAAAGAGGAAGGTTATCACCTTGAGTGGTGGTTTTTGACCACACTGGTGGGCTCATGGCCCTCACTACGACAAATCGTACCTGCCACCCACTCCCTAAGGTTATCCCACTTGCCCCCGGGTATAGAGGGAACTGTTGTGTGCAAAAATTTGTGTACAATTGTTTATTTCAAACAATTGTAGAAAATAAATAGACAATAACTATTAAAGCCAAACAGTAAAGTATGTTATAAAGCAAGAAAGGGTAAAAGCATAATTTCAAGTTTTTATTTCTTAAACTAGTCCATTACTAAATGGGATCAACTCTCTAGCTTCCCCAGTGGAGTCGCCATCTGTCGCCACCATCAAAAGAGGCAGTTGGAGTGACGCGATTGTTTTGTTTGACTCGCATTTTTAAAGAAGATGTTCAAGGCCTTTAGGTTGTCCAATAACCGGGCTGAAACTAAAGGCGAGGTTTTTTCGAAAAAGGTTCTATGGAGCCACCACCGATGTTTTTATCGTAAACATCGAAAAAGGAAGAAAAAGGCGTTGGTTTTAGAAAACCAACTTTGGCCATTACAACCAGAGTTGGGTAAGGGAGTTAGTTACGTGTGGGAAAGGTGTTAGCACCCACAACACCCCGTTCGGGTTCCCTATGATGGACTAGTTTATAAAATAAAGACTAAAAAACTATGTTTTTACCCTATTTATTTAGCTACTTGCAGAATTTAAATGTCTACATGGCCCTAATATCTAATGCATACAAGGAAAGTGATAAAGGAAAGAGTAAAAGAGAGAGAATAAGGAAAAGAACCTCTGAAGCGAGCTTTTTTATTAACTCTTCAAAACTTGAGGAAGTTTTTTAGCTATTCCCGTACTCTACAAGCACGCTCCTCTCCTGCAATAAAATAAACTACCCTTCTACCGAGTGTCGGATGTCTCAAAATGAGACCTCCTTAACCGATTTCTACTTTAAACGAAAATCGGAAGGCTCTCAAACTCTGGAAAGTGCTCAGAGTTATCCTGAAGTCTTAAGAGAGCTTCTAGGATGAGAGAAGGGGTGAAAAATTGTGTGAATTGTGTGAAATGAGGGGGAGAGACTCCTATTTATAGGAATCCGTGCCAGACAGGATGGGACGGCCGTTTGAGCTTCTGATAGGTGAGACAACCGTCTCGTCCCTAAGAGAAGGTGAGACGACCGTGTAGGAAAGCGAGACGGCTGTCTCGACCTTTAGGATGGCGAGACGGCCATCTGGCCAAACGGGACGGCCATCTCGGGCCTCTTGACAGATTTTCCTATTTTTCCTATTTTTTCTTTACAGAAAGTCCTCCTATCCTTAGATGGAGCCTAGTGAGCATGTCTAGATGCCTAAAGAAGCCTTGTCCATCTTTGAACGGTGGTTTTCTGGTCTTTATTGCGAGGCCGGGCAAGATTTGGGGTCTACAGTTGTAAGAAGTGCAGGCAAGGGACTCTTTGAATGTACGTCCTATGCGAAAAAGGCATCCATAATGGCATGATCCACCGTATCGAAGTGAAAGGGAAATAACATGGTCCCAAACACAATCAAAGTTAGGGTTTTGTTAAAGAAAGACTAATCCACCCTATCAGCCAAAGATGACAAATGGTCTTCTAGCAATGCAACCTTCCATTCTTGGATATTCCCTTTTCAACAGTAAGTTTTCTAAAACTTCTTGAGGGAATTTAATCGATTATTTCAAAGATATATTAGTTAAAGTTCTGACAATAGGTTTTCTAAAACTTCCTAAGTGAATTTAATCGATTATTTCGAATATATATCAGTTAAAATTTTGATAAAAGGTTTTCTAAAACCTCTTAAGTAAATTTAATTGATTATTTCAAAAATGTATCCATTAAAATTTGCGACAGAAAGTGTTCTTAAGTTGTTTAAGTGATTTTAATCGATTATTTCAAAAATGTATCAATTAAAATTGTGACAGAAAGTGTTTTCAAGTTTCCTAAGTGATTTTAATCAATTATTTTAAAAACATATTAGTTAAAACTGCGACTGATGAACATATTAATCGATTAAAACAATTTTTAACAGATTAAAAATACTTGAGGCACTCTATACTTTGTAAAAGACAAAAAGTCATGCTATAGGAGAGGGTAGATGCTTATACCTACTCAAAGTAGTTGCATACTCACTAATGGACTAACACAACATCATCTATTTAATAACTTCTTTTGACTTCATCAAATCTTCTAGTTAAGACTTCCAAGATTCTTCTTATTAGCTTCTTCATCACATATAACTCATCAACTCATCAAGTAATTCATCCACACTTGGGATGGGAAACATGTCCTTCATAGTAATGATGTACAAAGGCCTTTAGTCAGCGCAAATGCGCATTTTCAACATTTTTCCTTACCAGAAGAATATGTGAAGAGAATGGACTTGTGCTCAAAACTATGATACCTTTAATTAACATATCTTGTACCATCTTTTCAATTTTCTCTTTTTGATTGTGGGGATATTTATAGGGACATTCTTTAACCAAAATACTACCAAGAATTAGAGGAATTATATGATTATGGCTGCAGTCAGGAGTTAAACTCATGGGATTATCAAATATCTTCTTATAGGTATATAATATAATGTCAAATTAAAATGAATATATGTAGGAAAATCTAAACGTTGGTCTTGAGGGACATCAAGAAATTAAAACTATAGGATATACATTCAATAATTGAATGATTTTGGTGCATGTGTATGATATGATGAAAATGATCTTGACTCAGCAGTTTAGATTTATCACCATATAAAGTCACAAATTCTCATTCCAAGTAGAACTTTAGAGTTAAAGCATTGTAAACTGAGACATGAGGTCTTAAGATAGCTAGCTATGTGGCCCCTAAAACTAAAATTGCACTCGACATTTGTAGTAAATAAATTAACAATATCAATGTATGATCTTGTACAATAACCTTGAGTTTCTTGACCAAACCTTCTACCAACAAGGCATTTCCATTTCCAACCAACACATGGAAACTAAGAATTGTTCAATCGGTAATTTGAGATAATTAGAAATGTGTGGTTGCAAAAAATTATCTAAGCTACCATTGCCCAATAGGATTTGAATAGTGACCCCATTTATTGAGACTTGAAATCACATAGTCTTAAATCCCAAGGCTCCTTTTAGTGCATTAAATGAAAGATGATTGTCATGATCTACCATAACATCATCTAAGAAATTTAAGGCTGGTAGATAAGGGGTTTCAGAAACTAAGGGTGGTTCATCAAGGTCCTCCATATGAAGTAGCAAGTATTGTTTATTTGGAGATTGGTGGGTAGATGAAAAATTTCATCACACATGTATCAAAACAATTTCGCTCGACATAATTGTAGTCATTGTTTTGACATTATTGGGTTTTAAAGGTTAATTAAATGGTTTTTGGTTTGAAGTGGGCAAAGGAGTAGTGGTGGAAGTGATTTTCTGTTTTGTAGTCGAGTTTGTGGAAAGGTTTTTGAGATAGGTGGGGTAAGGTTTGGTAGGGACAATGTATTTTTTCTCATAAAGTTATGCCAAGACACAACCTTAAGAAGAGTGTTAGGAGTTTGAGCTAGAATTTTGTACCAAATATCTATTTTCAGCCCACTAATAAAATAATCTAATAATACATCAACTATGATTCCTGCAACTCTGTTAGTTAATGTAGTAGATTCAACATAATAATTATTCATGACACCTACTTGTGTTAGCTTAAACAGGGTAGCACAGGGACATAAAAAAAGGTGAAGGGCCAAACTCAAGTTCTAACACTGGAGTAAAACCAGGCCAGGATTGGAAAAGATTATTCTTAGTCATCATTTGGAACCAAGGCAACATCATCTTCCAAATAAATTGCAACAATTGTTAATAGTTAAACATCAAGGGTAGAATAATGCTAAGAAAACCTTTGAACATCAAATTTGGGGAAAACCTATTTGATGTTTCATACTTGGAATGAAATCGATTGTGTTATGTCGTTAATCATAAGGGTCAAACTCAAGTTCTAACACTGGAGTAAAACCAGGCTAGGATTGGAAAATATTGTTCTTAGTCATCATTTGGAACCAAGGCAACATCATCTTCCAAAGAAATTGCAAAAATTGTTAATAGTTAAACATCAAGGGTAGAATAATGCTAAGAAAACCTTTGAACATCAAATTTGGGGAAAACCTATTTGATGTTTCATACTTGGAATGAAATCGATTGTGTTATGTTGTTAATCATAGTTGAGTTTTATCCATCATTTGAGTGAGAAATAGTCATATCTACAAGCATATACTCCTTTACAAGGACCACTCTTAAACTGTCGGTCACCACACCACACAAACTCTCAACTCTGATACCACTATTGGGTCTTTTAAGGAGAGATTCACTAGAGAGGAACAACACCAATGAGACATGAGCTCAACCCACATAAAAAACCTTAAGGAATTGGGTTATGGATCTTTCTTTCTTATATGTTTCTCAACTTTCTCATTTTTATTCAATGTGAGATGTAGACTCACATTTGGATTACTCAACAATTCTCAGCCATGGTAGCAATGAAATCACCAAATGTAATGTTATAAAATTTTTGAACGAAATTAAATGCAATAATTAATGAATGAAGTTTGAAAATTCTTCCAATGAGGAAGTCTATTACAATGAAGTAATAGTGGATATAAAAATAAACATGTAATGACGGGAAAAAGTAGTTGACAAAATAGAAAAAATCCCAAATTGAGCTAGAGGGAGAAGAATAACAAACACTTATTCCACACCTACTCTTAATACAAATTGCCTATTTATATTCCCACATTTGAGTGGTAAGGTCATTGTTCTTTTTCTCTCACTTTTGCTAATCACCTTGTTTCCGTTCCATTTGTCATGCATCCCTTTTTCTATTTGTGTTGGTGCATAATGTTTTGATGCTGGAAGACAAAGGGTAAAGGAAGATAAAAAAAAATATTAATGCTAAAACTCAACTTTTCTCGTTGTCTTTATTTTATGAGAAGAGAAGTGTTATAAAGACTTTCTTTAAATAAAGTTGAATAGGTTGCTATAAAATGTAATAGAAAGCTATGAAATGTAACAAAAAATATTCTTCCTAACCAATGACAACTCATAAAAATTTAGATAAAATCTTTGAATTTCATGGGTCTGTTGATAATGCGAGTGGGCCTTTGTGTTAACAAGTCTTGGGTCTTGTAGAGTAATCTTGTTCTCAAGGTTTGGGATAATGGGTTAAGTTTGTGAAAGAATGGGTTGAGTCACAAGGTTTGGGATAGTGTACTGAGTTTGTGAAGGAATGGGTTATGAGATAGTATTGTTTGTGGCTAGAGGGTTGGTGACATACTCGTCTGTAGGAAGATGTGGTGTGAGGTTGAGTAAGTGAGGGGTTGGCGAGAGGTAGTTTGTGAGATACACCATCAGTGGGGCCTATGTGAGAAGGGTGATAGGCTTGAGACATGTGTATGGGTAGAGAGGAAGGAGAAAGTATGGATAATGTGGTCAAATAATAAAAGGGAGTAGGTGTGAGAGATGACCGCATGTTGGGATGTGAATGGATATGAAGAGATGACTGGATGCTCACAAGTAATGACAATTGCGTATGTTGAAAAAGGATGTGAAGTTAATATGATGTAGGGTTGGGAAAGTGGTTGAGTTTTAGAAGAAAAGAAATTCATGGGAGTAATGTCGGATGCTTACAAGTAATGACAATGCATATGTTGAAAAAGGATGTGAAGTGTTTAAGTGGGAAGTTAATATACTTAGGGTTGGGAAAGTGGTTTAGTTTCAAAAGAAAAGAAAGTTATGGGATTAGTGTCGGTACTTGTGAAGGGAGTGAAATTTTTAGGAGGGGGAGAAACTATCTTTAGTGGGATCAAGTAATGAAATGGGAGAAGGAAGGAGATGTGAAATACAGGGTGAATGCAAGATTGTATGGGTAGATCTAATTTGTACGCAATTATCCAACTCAACGAAGAACTTTGAAAGGCCCATAAAACTTGGGAATGAGCTTTTGAGAAAGGTCGTCAAGTGATTGAAACTTGACAATGAGATGCAACAAAGGAGGACCCAGTCACCAACATTGAAAGTGTGGTGACAACGAGATTTGTTAGTTTGTGTTGCCATGCTTTGCGAGTGTGCTCAAGAGTGATTTTTAGTTGATGTGGCAGTTTTGTACATTATGGAAGGATGCATCCAAGGAGGTGATGTTGGTGGCTCCCGTGGACGTAGTTTGGTATGCTGAGAGGAGGATGAGAGGAGGATGACCATAAAGGGCATGGAAGGGTGTTGTTTTGATGGTAGAGTGGTAAGAGGAGTTATACCAAAACTTAGCTAAATGCAAGAATTTGTACCATGAATGGGAGTGCTTGTTGGCAAAACACCTCAAGTAAGCTTTAATACTTTGGTTGAAAAGTTTTGATTGATAGTCTCTCTATGGATAATATGTTATGCTAAATTTTGCATTCTTTGAAGCCAAAAGAGTGTGTGCCAGAACTGAGTAAGGAATAGTGGATCATAATAAGAGATGAATGATTTTGGAACATCATGTAACTTGCAAATATCAACAGAAAAACATTGAGCTAAAGTGGCCATGGTGAAGGAAGTTGGCAGAGCTAGGAAATGAGTTGATTTAGCTAATTTGTCACAAACAACCCATATAATAGTGTGAATGAAAGATGAAGGTAAATGTGTGATGAAATTTGTGCTTAGGTCATCCCAAACTTGGTGTGATGATAGAAGCAAGGTTCTCCTCTGTCAAATTGGACCGAAGCAAATCTCCATCTACACAAGAGCACATGGTCAAAATCCCTTAACCAAGTCCCAAAAAGGAGATTAAGGCATTTCAACCCCACGTAAGGAAGGATCCTTGAAGGGAGAGGTAGGAGAAAATATTCCAAGAAGAGAACTCAAGGTAAAGAAAATGGGACAAGCAAATATGCAAGTCAACATCTCACTCTTCATTCCAAAATTGGAGAGAATACAAGTATGAGAGCTCTCTATTTATAGATGTTTTTTCCCTCCTCACTTTCTAACCTAGAAGATGTGGGACTAATTCTCCTTTCTACAACAGACACTAAAATCCCCTTTAATCCTAGGTTCAAGTCTCACCTTGCCCAGTTTTAATTACATTTAAAGGTTTATAAACTCTAATTTTCTAAAATTTTGCAACCAAGAGTTGAAGCTTGGACCTTCTTGCATGTGAGAAGCTCTTGACCGATAATGAGAAGGAAAAAATATATATGTGAGACTTCTTTGAGTTTGCCCTTCCTAAATCCCACATAGCTTAGAATAAGCTTGTTTCAAGTATTTATATACGCGAGACTTCTTTAAAGTTTTCAACCAAGTGGTGAATCTTGGCTTTTCAAGTGAGGAGTGTCGTGAGTCTTTGTTATCTTGCCCAAGTATTGGCTTCTTAAATAAAGAAAAAGAATTTTTAGAAGTGTATACAATTTTTCTAAAGCTAAGGTATTGAAGAGAGGTGTTAAAAGAATTTTTGTTCAAGTGAAAGAGAACTATTGAAAAAACTTTCTCTCCTTCAATCCTTTTAGCCATGGACTCTAATTAAAAGCCCAATAGATTGTGGGATTCTAATAGAGGCCATTAAGTTGTTCCCTAGATGGTTCTCCATCATGTTGGGGTGAGGAGTGGTTATACATGGCTAGCCAATAAAAGGAAGTGACTAATCTGGCCAGAGTGGCCTTTATACCTGACCACCAATGGGGGTGGCATGATATTTGATCAAGATTTGCTGGAGAAAATTTGAGAAATAAGGAAGATACACGATGGTGAGGATAAAGAAGGCCATTGTGAAAGGAATATGGGGATGATCGTAAGGTTGTGCATTCTTATACAAATTTCTTTCCTTATGGTATTGCTTAATAATGTTGTAGGTCTTAAAAGATGGAAGGAATTGGGGATGAGATGGCAAAAAGGAGTGGAGGTGGTGATGATGGTCTAGAGATGGCATTCGTTGCTTGTTTATGGCATCCTGGTTTGTAACATATGCCAAAACTGAAACATAATAGGTTGGTGGCCTAACGAGTTGTTTTGATGTATGAAAGTAGAGGTAAGAAGGCTTTTTAGGCTCTGTTGGTATGTTAATATTTTGAAATGATTTCCAATCAGATATTGATCCCATTTTTTTTTTGCTTTTATGATTGCAAATGTTTCTTGGACATAGATAGATGTTGTCTGCATTAGAGAATATAACTTCTTGCTGAAGAAGGAAAATGGGTGCCCTTGTTGAGAGAGGATTGCACCTTTGGCCGTACTTGAGGCATTTGTTTTGATGACAAAAGAAGAAGAAAAGTCTAGAACAAACAACAATTATGTCATCAATGTAGCTTTAAGTGTCGTAAATGCCTTGTGTACTTGTTCTAGCCATGTAAACTTTTGTAACTTAATTATTTGCGTGAGTGGAGAGGCAAGAGTGGTATAACCATGGATAAACTTTTAATAAAATCTAGAGAGCCCTAAAAATCCACGAAGGATGGTCAGTGAATGAGGTTGGGACCAATCGCGAATAGCTTGGATCTTGTCAGGATTCAAGAAAATTGTGCCATGGGAAATAACATGACCTAAATAAGTCATTATAGTCACACCAAAAACACATTTATATTGCTTAATAAAAAATTGGTTATCTTACAATAACTAAAAGATAGTGTGGAGGTGTCCTAAATGTGCCTCCATTGATTCATTGTAAATAAGGATACAATAAAAAAAATTGAACATGAATTTGAAAAGGTGTGGCTTGAGTAAGTCATTCATTGTTTCCTGAAATGTTGAAAAAGCATTAGACAACTCAAATGACATGACCAGAAACTTGTAATGGCCATCAAAAAAACATAAAATCGTCTTTTGAACATCTTTGGCACCACAAACAAAGGTCCAACTTAGTAAATACTCGAGCCTTAACATGAAATAATTCTTCAATGGTAGAGATAGGAAAATGGTCTTTGATTGTAAAAGCATTTAACACACAATAATCTACCCAAAAATGAAAAAGTACCATATTTCTTTTTTATCAAAATCAACGGGAATGAGAATGGGTTAGTGTTACGATGAATTATCCCTTCATCAACCATTATGCTAATCAATGTAATCATTATTTCTTTATGAGAATAGGGGTAACGATATGGTTTTATATTAGTAGGGGTGGCTTTGGGCAAGAGGAGAATATGATGGTTGTGAGGGTGGTTAGGAGGAAGGTCTGTAGGTTTGGCAAATATTTGGTATTAGATAAAATGGTATTATAAAATATGTGGTTTAGATTGTTAAGGAAACATTTGGGCAAAGGGAAGAATAGTGTATGTGTTGGCCATTTCCAACCATAACTGTAAAAGGAGAAGGAGGGACTGAACGAAGTTGGAGATGTGACACTATATGGGATTGGAGAATGTCATGGGAGTTGTCTGTATCAACCAATACAATAATAGGAAGATCTTGTAGAAACCCCCTCAAACTTAAAGGTGTGAAGTGAAGAGGTATCTACTAGAGCTTGGGAGGATAGGTTAAAATGGATGGCCTCCTCAAGTTTGATGATAATAGGACCTTTGGAAAATGGCAAAGGGTCTGAGTTAACAAAGTCATCCCCAAACAGAAAAAGAAAATGACTAGAGGTGTAATTGTGATTAGGGTAAAACTTTTTGTCACAGTTATAACAAAGACTTGCAATATGACATTCTTGTAATTGAGTTCGTGTGAGCCGTTTGATGGGTAGAGAATATTGTATAACAGGTGATGGTGTGGTTGCAGAAGGCAAGGCGTGTTTTGAGGTAGGAAGGAGATGGTATGATGGTTGTGGTAAAGGAGGATTATTTGGGCTTAAAATCTTGAATTTTGAATTCCACTAATTAGCAAGTCCCAAGGCTTGTGATATTATGGTTGGTTGAAAAGATCGCAAGTTCTCTGCATATATTTAGAATAAGACAAAAAAGAAAACAATCGAGTATCATTTGTGGTGTGAGATCCATAACCTTGTTGCACAATTTTCTGAAAGCAAATTGATAATCTACTATAGAGTCATGTTGGTGGAGCTTAAAAAGCTTAGCTTGGGGTTTGCAAAGGTTGATAGGCCAAAGTGAAGTTCTAAGGCCTGACTAAAAGATATCCAATATGTGAGTTGGTGGTTTTGATAAGCTTCGAAGAATCAATCTAAAGGTTCTACGCCATAAAAAAGATAGTGGTAGTTTTGGTGGTCAAAAATGGTGTGAAGGTGGGGGAGGGAAAGTAACAAAAGGTGAAAAGGTTGTGGATCTTGCATTAATGTAAACATTTTGGAAAAATGGAGAATCAAATGAAGAAGGGGACACAGGGGAGCAATAGTGGTGGGTTGGGAAGTGTTGTGGATAATGGTGGTGAAAGGGAGGAAATTGGGAAAAGGTGTTGTTTGTGGGAATGTGGTTCATAAGGGTGGTATTGATGGTGTCGTGGTTGGATTTCAAATGATGAATATCCATGGTAGTGTAGAAAGATTGATAATGGACATCTTGGGAATCTAATCCGGTTTGAAGGTTATTCAATTTTTCAAGAATAGATTGTAAGGTTTCTTCATTTTTTTAAGGTTTGGGACTAATGAAGTTAATCTTGTCGCCTAGATTTTATCAAACAATTTGCAATTAAAACAATGTTGTATTGGCCTAAGTCAAATCTTTAGGAGAATTGCTTGGTTTTGTTTCAAATCTTTCTTTTCAATGTCAAAAGCTAGGAAATATGGGGTTTTTGTGTAATTTTAGATGTAAAAAGGTAAATTGAAAAGAGTACACCTATACTATGAAAAGCAGTAAATGAAAGCATGTAAAAGAAAACAATAAATCTAAACTATGAAAGCATTTTAAAGAAAGCATTCTAAATGAAAATAGTAAAGAAAGTTTGTAAATCTAATCTATGAAAGTTGTAGATTAAGAATAGTGAAGAATGTGTTGATTCTCCAATCATAAACTTGTTTTAATGATTATCATTGATTTCTATGGAATTGTCTTGCAATCACAAAAACAAATCCACAACAATTTCAATAAATTGCAATTAAATTGAAATTCATATTCACAAATCAATACCTAAATCAACCAATCACTTAAACTTAGAAGTTGAATTGTGATGTAAAAGAGACATTCAATAAATAACCTCAATTACATTGATTGTAATTGATTATAATCGGTTAGAATCATTAAGAATCAAATCTAAACCATACATAGTATTCAAGTTTTAATAAGTGAATCAACAACAAAAATGAATTAGAACATTATTAATAATTGAAACACAAAGAATAGTATGAAAATAATAAAGAATTGAGTGGAAGAAGATGTAGAAGATGAAACAGAAAGTAAAAACAAATAATTAAGAGAAATGGGAACAAATCTGATCAAGGAGAACTTGGCTTGATAAACTTTATTCCATTATTCGTACAAGAACTCCATGAACAAACTTGGAAGTTAAGCATCACTAAAAACTAGAGAAGCTTGTAAATGAACTTGTGAACTTAACTTATGTTTCTACACCTTCGAAGTTCTATTTATACAACAATAAATGTATATGAAGCGTTCAAGGCCAATTTCTAGGCCCATTCGAGACCCATAAATACAAAATAGAACTTAATACAACATTCTATAAAAACTTATATTCGACTCATCAACTCAACAGTTTCTCATTTGCTCAACGAATTTGTAGTTAAATTAGTTACACGTGCTCTGTAACACCCATTTCGAGATGCCACGTGTAATTTTTTTTTTTCACAATTATTTTATCTCAAATAACACTTGATAAAAGATTTATCCAAAACCTCTTTATTTGTCAAAATAAAATCTTGTTCATCCAAACAACTAACTTAAACCATCAAAATGAGACTTAATATCAAATCTTTCTAGTGAAAACTCAAAATCACTACACTATTACATTCTATTCAAAAGAACATTTTCAAATATTTTAAAAAAACTGCCAAAAAGCTTCCCCGCGAGCTCCTCACCACTAAGCTTCTCTAACAATATCTGCATCAACATCTACTCCCGCATAACACAAGTCATACGATCATCGCAGGTGGAAACCAACACCACAAACATGCAAGGGTGAACAAAACATGTATCTCATCACTTATCATTCATGTCATCATATAATCCACCTAGCATTATCATAATGTAACAAAACTCATTCATAATATTCACAACTACATATTTTGAACACTACAACACTAACACTTTATCATATTATCACCAAGTAAAAACAAACGGTATAAATTTATCTCATAGCCAACCCCTATACTTTTCCTATGCACCAACGCCTCTTGGAAAAGTCCCTATCATATTACTACAAAGTAAAAATATACGGTATAAAATTCTCTCATAACCAACCCCCATACTTTTCCTACACACCAATGCCTCTTGGAAAAGTTCGTTCCCCTGCTTTTCATAGACTTACTAGCAACAACTCCACCCGCTCGACAAAGCCTTGGATGGAGCACTCTTGCTAAGCTCATGCTAAAAACTTACAGAGGAACGAAACCCCTTTACCATGACTCGACAAAGTCCTCTAGGTAAAGAAATCATTTTGGCTTTACGGCTATCAAAGAAATCATATTGTTCCCTCACCTATATACACACATATGCATACAACATCTCATTGCAGATCAAACATACCTAAACTCATCATGTAATTACATCATATCACAATTCAAGTATTTTTTTCTTACATTTAATGGTTTTAACATATAACTCCCACAAATTCTGCACCAAAATAACATAGACAGCAACAACAATAAAATAAAATAGTAGCAACAGTAGCAACATGAAATGAAAACAACAATAACATCATTTTGAAGATTCCACTACCAGAGCAATACTCAAAGATATATTTTTATAAAATAAAATAATGGTCATAAAATTACGAAATTAAATATAATTAACACATACATAAAGTCACAACTATGATAAAATTTCATCTCAAAACAGTTCAATCTTGATTTTATATGATTTTTCGAAGTTGTTGGGCAGACATAGTAACTCTGTTTCGCTCAACTCAAAACCTAATCACTTCCAAGATTTTTCATGGAAAAACTACTTGTTAGAAAATTTTGAAATAAATCACACATGAACTAGACATATGAAGGAACATATAACCAAAATTTTAGAATTTAAAACCAAGTAGATATGTTTATATAATTTCCCAAAGATTCTGTTTACATGCAGATTTTTCCAGCAACACCTCTCAACACATTTTTCATCATCTTCCTCTAGAAAAATCCAATTTAAGTGATTTTTATGGCTAACTCTAGGTTTTGGCATCCAAGGAATCTATTTCTAAACTCTAAAATATGAAAGTAGCATTGTAGAGTATCCAAAATACACTAGAATAGCCATACGAATTTTTTATCAAATATTTTTGTTTGGTTCCAATTCATGTAGGAATGAGATAAATAGTGGTTTAGCCTAGGATTGATGGCAAGAAGACTCTCTTCACAATTTCATGTTGACAATTCAAGAAATCAACCGGTTAAAAAAATAAGAAACAAGTTTTGGCACCCCTCTACAGTCCCTCCTTTCTCTGATCCAAGCCCTTCCTCTCCCAATTTCCAACTCTCTTTGGCTCCCAATCCACATTGCCTCTCACCAACTCTGTAGTACCCACTTATTCTCTTAATTAATTTGGTGCCTGTGTACATATTCAATGTATCTGCCTCAACTGTTCACCTCCAAAGGTACACCACTCGAATTTAAGAAAAAATATATTATTATTACCTCATTTTTTACTCTAGTCAGGATTTGAACTCACAACCCCCAAAACTCAAGCATTACTCCAAACCATAACAAACATCATATGTTTCTTGTCAATCCATACACATAGCAAAAATTACAATGTACCCACATACACAATGCATACAAGAAAACAACCATCAACCAATACTTTCTAAATGTGGCAATTAAAATTTGCTAATTCCCTAAGCATACTCAACGTTCAGGCACACACATGAGTATTTTCTAAATAATTATAAAATAATAGAAAAATTATAATTATCCTAATGCACATACAAGAATCAAACCCATGACCCCTAAAACTCAATCTACCACAAGAACCAAAATTCCAGTCCTTACACCTAAACCTTCACCAAGAACCAATTTCCAGTTCTTGACCAACCCTGCAGCCAAATTCTAGCCAGAGAAACTAGTGCCCACACTTCCAGGTACTCACAATATAGAAAAGAAAAGTAAAGAAACAAAGAGAAGAAACTAGAACACCCAAACCAGGTTTATGCAGCTCTGCAGAATGAGTTTCTTCACCAAAAGAATGCAAATATTGCCTCAAGAAAGAACTTCTAAGAACTTCACAAAACTAGCATGATTCTCTCTTGAAAGTAGCACTTATGATTGCTTGATTGATTGCCAAAAGATGTGATTTAAAATGTTCAAGCAACTCTGTTTATATAGAAGATTTTCCAAACCGTCGGTTTATTTAATCTGTTAAAATAATCTTTTAATCTGTTAAAAGTCTTATTTTAATCTGTTAAAACTTCTTTTAATCTATTAAAATGTTCTTGATTATTTTCCAAATTTGTTTTAACTGATACGACAACGTTTATATCAATAAAAACCCTTTGTAAAAAATCTTTCAAAATGTTTTAATCGATTGTTTCATCTTTTAATCGATTAAAATACTGCTAAAGGTTTTCATAAAACTTTCTAAGTGATTTTAACTGATAACAATATGTTTTAATTGATTAAAACACTTTGGAAAAAATTCACTTAGTTATTTTAATCGATTGAAACGCATTTTAATCGATTAGAATTTTGCCAAAAGATTTCATAAAACTTTCTAAGTTATTTTAACTGATAACATACTTGTTTTAATCAATTAAAACATTCTGGAAAAACCTCTTAGTTGTTTAATCGATTATTTCGCATTTGTATCGATTAAAATACTAATAGAACAACTTTCAAAACACTTCAAGTCATTTTAATCGATTATTTCGAGTTCTTATCGATTAAAATTCTGCCAGAATACTTTTCAAAATATTCTAAGTCATTTTAATCGATTATATCAATTCTATATCAGTTAAAATACTGGCAGAAGGTTTTCAAAAATCCTTCTAATGAAAACAATCGATTATTTCGAAAACATATCAGTTAAACACCTGTTACAAAAGTGTTAAGAACATTTTAGTTGATAAAACTCATATATTATTAGTTAAAATAGTTACTTAAAAACCTTTTAACAAAATACTTTGTTTTTATCAGTTTAAACACGTTTTAGAGGCATTTGCAAAATCTTTTAAATGAAGAAACCTCATGCAGTAGAGAGATAAAAATGATTATACCTAAGTAAAGATGCAGACTCACTAATCACACTACCCTTTTATCTAAGTGACCTTTGACTGCAACAAAGTAGCCTTTGACTTCATCAAATCAACAAGATCTTTGCTTAAGTAATTCAATAAGATCTTCATCACTTTCAGATACTGACGAATTAAATATTAAAATTCTAAAATCATTGGACAGGAAATGACAACCTGAGGTGACTGTCATCATGGAGTTACAAAATCTTGCAACTATGACAATGGTGGCTCTCTTTGGAAAATTGAGAGAGCACGAACTTGAACTAGGAAGGTTAAATGATGAGGAAGGCCAAAATGTCAAGAGAAACTTAACTTTTAAAACTGAAGTCTCAAAAAGAAAGAATAAGAAGGAAGAAGAAGATTTTGAAAATGAAGATGAGAACTTAAGTCTCATGATCAAGAAGTTCACTAAGTTCATGAAATCAAAAGGAAAGCAACCTTTCAAAAGCAAGAGGAAAGAAAAAGAAGGATCTTCATCAATCTTCAAATGCTATGGATGTGGTGAAACAGGGCATGTGAAAGTTGGCTGTCCCAACAACAAAAGAAGTGATGATTCAAAAGGAAGAAAATCCTTTAACAAGAAAGCTTACATTGCGTGGGAGGATAGTAAATCTAGTTCAGAGTCAAGTGATTCCGATGTTGAAGCAAACCTTTGCTTTATGGCTAATAATAGTTACTCTTCTAACTGTGAGGTAAGTGATTCTGACTGTTCTTCTAGTGAAAATGAAAATGATTCTGATAAGTTACATAATACATATCAAGAACTGTTTACTACTTTTAAACATTTGAAATTTGAACATAAAATATTGAAAAAGAGTTTGAATAAATTAGAAAAGGAAGTAGAATCTTTAAAAACGAAAATTGTGTCTTTAAAAGAAAAAGAAGATGAACCAATTGCATGTGCATCATGTAGGAGCTATGAATTTGACATTTTTATACTTGAGCATTTATTAGAAAATTCTACGAAAAATATGTGTGATTGTAGAAAAGATGAAGATCAAAAGTTTGTGAAAACTAAAGGTAATGGTCATGTTCCTTTGAAAAGAACTAAAAATCAAAGAACCCACAGATTATGGGTTGTGAAAGGAACTGTACCTCCAAAAAATAGAGTTGAATCTTTTTCAAAAATAAAATCCACAAATGCATGTTTTTATTGTATGAAACATGAGCATACTTCTAATAAATGTACGATTAAGCATTTTGGTGTTCCTAAAGGAAAATATATTTGGGTTCCTATAGTTAAATAATTTGATTGTCTCTAACCCCAAGGACCCAAAAGTTATGGGGACTTAAGATCTTTGTGTTTTTATCTTTTAGGCAATCTCTAAATCCAAGAAGTCTATATGGTACCTGACAGTCGTTCCGCACGCGTACGGGGTATCACATAATAAAAAGTTATCGTTCCCTCAGAGATTGTGCCCAAGTACTGGTTCATAGTGATCCAATTATCCAGACAAATTGTGTCAAATAGAATATGTTGCAAAATTAAAAGAAAACCAAAAACTATTGACAAGAGACTCAAAGCGAAAACTTTCTTAGGAATCGGTAGGTTCATATGTCATGTACCAAATTTAAAGCAATTCTTTTCCCCATTATTTAATTTCTGTTTCTAAGGTGAATTTTCCTTAATTGATTAATGTATTCCTCTTGAAACCCCCACTAACGTACCTAATTACCAAAGAACCATGTTCAATTTGTTAAGTAGATTATTTACGCTATATGAAAATCCAATTGCCCCTCAAAGAGTTTTGTCTACTTTCGTAACCCAAATCCCTAGGTTCAATTCCATGCTTTTCTAACAATATATCGATCTCTCAATCATCCATATTGTTTAAACTCATCTAACCTTATCTCTAAGCCATTAGAAGCTTTAGGTTCTCATGGAAATGAATAGAAAATAGAAATCCAATAATAGAGAAATTCAAAGTATTCAAGTTTGATACATAAACATATTCCCCCTAATCCTAAAAATGAGATTTAGTGTGTCATAGAAACGATGATTACAATGCCACAATACAATAAATCAAACCCCAACATAGGAGAAAAACATAAATGAGACAGGGAGTTAGGGAGTTAGGGAATAGAAGAGAAGTTCTCACTATCTCCTCCATCGCTTCTTCAATTTCCTTTTGGGAAAAACTGTCTTCTCTCCTTCACTTGCTCTGGTCTTCCTCCGTTTCCTTTTGGGAAAAACTGTCTTCTGTTCCTTCTCTTCTTTGTAACTTCTTTAATTTCTTTTTTATATCTTTTATGCTCAAAAACCACTCCCCTAATTAAGGAAAAATGCAGAACGTGCAGAATCCACTGCCAGTGGAAAAAACACACTGCTAGTGGATCGTGACAGGGGCCAGACATGCTCAATTTCCCTTCCAGGTTGCAAGTACCACAACCAGTGGTAAAAACCCATGAACAGTGGATTTGTTTTACGCCACAGTGCCATTTTCCAGTGAGGTCCATGGCCAGTGGGAAAAACCCACTGGAAGTGGATTTCTCTTAACTTCACCAAAATGCTCTTTGACAATGTTTTAAGGCCCTGAAGTGTTCTTTTTTTTATGTATCTTTTCTTTTACAGTGCAATCCAAGAGTTGATATGGATTTGTTTTTGCGCTTTTAATGGCTTGAACTCATTTCCATCCATCTAATGCTTCATCAAATGCCTCTTGTTTCCAAGTTTATAAACCTATTTAAAGTTATTCCTGCAAAACTGAGACACCCGAATAACATGTGTGGAATGAAGGAAAACAATTGGAATTAAGGGGAATTCTAACACAAATAAACTATAAAACTCAAACAAAGCACCATTAAAAATTATGCAAACTAGACACCTATTAAAATACCCCAAACTAAAACATTGCTTATCCCCAAGCAATCACCATCACCACAAGCATGAGTAATAAAGAATGAAGAACTCAAACCACCTAAAGGAATCTGATTTTAAATATTATTAATAGATGATTGCAGGATTATCAAAGTAGAAGCCACACAATTATTCATGCCATGCTTACTATGACTAGACTAGAGATACATTTTTCCTTAATTTCTCTCTATGTGTTTAGGCTCGTGTTTCAGTATCACTAAATCAAAAGATTTCAAACACTACCATAGGCTTGTCAAATGACCCTAATCTCCACAGTTATCTAGAAAGTATGTTAAGGTATAAAAGGGCTTTGAATTAGTTGTAATGGGGCAGGGGTTCACCGAATAGGAACAAATACCAAGAGAGAGGGAAAAGTCAAAGGGTTTTAGAAATGAAATTCCTGAGAAAAGCAATTTTGGAAGGCATTCAAAAAAACATATTTTCTTATTCATTCAGCAAAATTCTTAGGAGTACCATTTATTTTCATCTTTAAACGGGGCTCCTTATTACATTGTTACTAATCTCTCTCTCTTTTTTTTTTGCTTTTTTTTAACAATAGAACAATTTTTGCTAAGCCCTTGTCATTTCTTAGAAATTCTGGAAAATTAGATCAAAAGGCTTTCAAAAATCAACAATTAAAGCTCAATAGGGGCAACTAATGGTGTATACATTATTCAAATTCTGTGGGCAATAGGAAGCTTTTTGCCCTAAAATGCCTTTGTCATCCCCTAACATGCAATCACAAACTGTTTTGAATCGGTCACAAGCCAAGTTCTAGAGTGCTTAAAATGTATGATACACTCAAAGAAGAAAATAAGGGTTTATCAAAATGTTTACCCTCTTTGGTTCAAAAGCTCTCAATTGAAACGGTAATGAATCAAGTCAATGAAAACATGAAATCATAATGTATAGTTCAACCTGACAAGCTAACAATCATAAAACTCATTCATTCCTTTTTATTTATTTTGGATTCCAATAGAGACCTAAAATTCAAACATTCCAATTGGAAGACAACTTGTAGAAGTAGTAATCACAAATAAACAAACCATGCCATCCTAATTAGAAAATAAGTAAAAACATGAATAAATGCCTAAACAAAAGCTAATGGTTCAGAACAAGTTTCCTTTACTACCACTGACCACCCCAAAATGATGATGGGCAGTGTCCGCACTAGGCAGTAGGTAGAGGGGAAGGTAAAAGGAAACTCATCTGCATAAGATTACCTTCTCATGGGGAGGGGGGATCAAAATGTCCCTGTTGGGAGTGCCAATGATACATAGCATCCACCCTCTGAGCTAGGTCATCAATCTGACCCCCTTGTCGAATTTGGTCTATCGACATCAACTCCAAGTGACTATTCATCTCTTGCATCAAGGAATACATTTGTTCAAGGGAAACACTAGAGTCGAGAGTGAATTTGGAAGAAACGACATATGTGTATCCAAAGGACCATCCTCATCATCATTTGTACCTGAAAACAGAAAAGAAGTCTTGCCTTCCTGGCTAGTAAAGTTAGGGTCAGGCAAAGGGTGAGGCACAAGTGTTCCAAGAATAACCAAGCAGGAAATATCATGTTGAATTACTATCAGACCCATGTGAATCATTTCATCAGTATCAACCCTCTTGGGTTGGCACAACAGGATGTCATTGGCTAGGTCGATTCCTACATGCCTAGCAAGTGGGTTGATGTACCCAACAATGACAATCTTGCCAGAGGTGGCCCGACCAACTCTGGTGAATTGGCTAAAAAGCCATTTGGTGGAATGGATGGGTATCTTATGGATCATAGCATACAAAAAGTACAATTTATCTTTCAAAACGCCTAAAAATAGAGCGAGCCATGAACCTTTGAAGATATCTGAAAACATGGTGATGCATTAAGGAGGCTTTGGTAGAGGCGGGATCATAACGTTCCCTAGCTTGTGAAAGTTGGGACCAAAAATAATTGGCATTGAAGTCCCTAGGAATGCGAGCAATATTCGTGCAAGCTAAAGCATTGGCAGACATAGATGGAAAACCATAAATGGGTCCACATCTGCCAAATCCATCCTAAAATCAGTGTTATTTAGCCTAAAAGTAATCTCCCAATTAGAATAATTTGCACAAGGTTTAATATCAATGGAGCTAAGAAATTCTAAAGTAGTGCGTTCATAGCACGACTCTGTAGACCCCAAATCTTGCCTGACCTAACAATAAAGACCAGAAGACCTCCTTTTCGAAGATGGACGAATCCTAAGAAGCCATTAGGAGAGACTATTAGGCCACATACTAGGATAGGAGGAATTTTTGGTCCAAAAATAAGGATTTTTGCCTTTTAAGGTCGAGACCGCCGTCTCGCCTTGCACGGATGGCGAGACGGCCGTCTCGCCACTTGCGAATGGCGAGACCGCCGTCTCGTTTGTCGAGACCACCGTCTCGACATTCCTGCAAGGCGAGACCACTGTATCGACGTTCCTACAAGGCGAGACCACCGTCTCGACTGGCGAGACCGCCGTCTCGACCTGACAGGCGCGAATCCCTATAAATAGGGCTCCTATTCCCCTCATTTCCAACAAGTTCTTCCTCCTTCTCTCTAGAAATCACTTAAAATTCTCTCTCTAGAACCCCTCCGAAGCATTTCCGGAGTTTCTGAGTGTTTCTAAGAGTGTTTTTGAGCGTTTCGAGAGGTTTCCGACGCTGTAGAGTTAAGGGCTGCCGCAAAGCACCCTATTTTTTAGAAGGAATTAATAAGAAAAGCTTGCTTCAGAGGTTTACTCTCTCTCTCTCTCTACTTTTACCGCTTATTTTAATTATGCAATAGACATTAGGGTCATGTAGTCATAATTTAAATTCCGCACAATAAAAGGGTAAAAGCGTATTTTCTGGTTTATTTACTCAGAATAGCTGGCCTATCATAGAGAACCCGAAAGGGGCATCGTAAAGGAACTAACACTTCCTTTACGCGTAACTAACTCCCTTACCCACTCTGGTTCTAATGACCAAAGTTGGTTTTTCAAAAACCAACACCTTTTAACTCCTTTTCCGATGTTTCCGGTAAAAACATTGGTGGCGACTCCAAAGAATCCTTCAAAACTAGCTCTTGGATTAGCCCGGTTATCGGACAATCCAAGAGCGCCTTTTCGAAAACCTCGCCCCTAGGTTCAGCCCGGTTATCGGACAACCTAAAGGCGTTGTAACCACCAATAAAAACGCGAAAAATGGAAAGTCGAAAACCATTGCGTCACTCCGACCGCCCCTCGTTTTTTACGGCGGCGACAGATGGCGACTCCGCTGGGGAAGCCTAGAAAGTTGATCCCATTTAGTGATGGGCCAGCTTAAAAATAAGTAAACCAAGAAAATACCGCTTTTACCCTACCTTGTATTATAACATGTTTTATTGCTTGGCTTTAATAACTGTTGTCTGTTTATATTTATGCAATTGTTTGAAATACAAACTGCACACAAACCCTTGCACACAACAGTTCCCCTATACCCGGGGGCAAGTGAGAAATCCATAGGGAGTGGGTGGCAGGTACGGTTCGCTGTAGTGATGGCCTTGTGCCCACCGGTGTGATCGGAAACCACCACTCAAGGTGATAACCTTCCTCTTTTGGTACAGAGACTGACTATGGCCTTAGTGCTAAGCATGGTCGGAAGGCTGGAGAGTGGGGACCCTATAATGGGGGCACCTTGGGGGCCTTAGCCTGGTGAGAACAGTTAGAACCTACCTTCGCCAATGCACTTTTCTGCAGGAAAACCCTACCTCGTGATTAAAACGACTTCTCGCCTGTTTGTGGATGTTCGAATTGTGTGTGCATATGTTTGTTGCATTTGTCTGTTGCATAACATAACCAAACAACAGAAAAATCACAAAAAAAAAAAAATCCTTTTGCAATAAACACCCTTATCTCGGACGACCTGCCTTTTAGCTAGCCTGGTTTCAGGTTATTTGTAAGCTAAGTAGCCACGCAGTCCGACTGAAGAGATAAGGGACGTTAATTATTCTTTCGCATAAAACCATTTTATCTCGGACAGTTTGCCTTTTAGCTAGCCTGGTTTCAGGTTCTTTGTAAGCTAAGTAACCACACGATCCGACGGAAGAGATAAAAGGCTAAAAAAATAAATCCAAAATAAATAAAATAATAATAACAAAATCAAAACATTTATAAAAATAATTTTGACAAAGTCGTATCATTCATATTGCATCATGTTATAAGTGGAAAAATCAAGAGAAAAAATAAATGCATAAGGAAAGTATGCATACGCATCATTTTAATAAATCCCTAAAAAATGGGTCTTAGAGGCATTTTTTTGGGAAAATTACTGGGTCAAATCTCCAACGGGGATCTGTAACTTGATTCTTCACCTTTTTCTCTTCGTTTTGATATGTTGTGCGTCCAAATCGGACATCTCAGTCAAAAGTTACGTCACTTTGAACATCTACCGCCCTTTTGTACTGGTGCATGCATAAATACGTTCATTCTAAGGAATATTCATCTCATAAATCATTCATTTTAAACAATAAAAATGTTCTTGCATTCTAGAAAGCGGATGGTATTCTTCATGTCCTCATCCGCATACAAAAAAAAAACACAAAATCTCAAACACTATCATACATCAAGTTAGGAAATAAAACATGATAATGTTTAGAAAAAACAAACACTTGCATACATGCATCCACCAAACTTCATCCTCATAACATGCATCTAATAATAGACAATCGAAGAAGTGGACATTCCTCAATACCATGCAAAGAGGATTAGGGCATTCGCATGCCATGCACGGGAAGTCAAAAAGAAAATAAATAGAAATTATAACCTGCCTATGGATTCATTTAGGCTTCTCCACTTAAAAAAAAATGTACTTCGAAACATTGCATTGAGGAATGTACACTGTCTGGATGAAATAAATAAAATTGTTTGTTTTCATTATCTCTTCAAACGTCTATTGCATTCATAAATTGCATTCTCGCTTTAATAATAATAAGATAATAAGAAGAAAGGATTAATTGATGTGCTTTCCATGAATTGGAATAAGATGAAGAGCAAACATTTTGTCATCAAGTTTTCCCTAACGGTTGACCCGCCTAAGAAGGATAATAAGCCTCAACCATTGGTCATCCAAGTAAAAAAAGGAGAGGGGGCAAGGATGCCGTTACATTTTGTTCACGCCTCGAATCAAATAAGGCGGTACCATGGATATACGCAAAAACATCGCCCATTAACCAGGATATCTCCAACATAGCCGGCATTGGGGGGCAGGATTAGAAGTAGAAGAATCTACTCCCTGGAGGAGCTACAAGACAATGCTCCCAAGAATAAAGAAAAAATAATAAGATCGAAGAAAAACATAATCCAAAGAGGAAACTGAGTAGACTTTGGATTCACAATGCTAAGGCAGTTCTCTCAATGCTCCGCCAAAAAGACAAACTCAGGGTAGGCGACAAGCTAGTCACAGTTTGAGCTAGAAACAACATTCGGATCAGTAAGTCGTCTGCCTTCCCTTAAATGGATGCGGCTGAAGAGGACCTTTGAAATATCTTTTGCCAATATGAAAAGACTTCCCCAACAATATGAAGGTGACCCACATGATGAGAAAATATGGATATCGCCCAAACCAAGGGCTCATTAGAAACTCTCAAGGAATAAGGGAGCCACCAGATTTTAAAGACAATCCTTTGAAGCTTACCCTACAAAGGATCAAGCTGCACGGAGAAAAGGGAAGTCTTCCCTCCGCACCTTGAATCAAATTTTCCCATATAGAGGGGTTCAAGCGTCAAAGCGACTTTAGTCATTAGGTGTTCTCCTTCTGATTCTTAGGGTTTTTAAATCCAATGACTATTAGAGATTACTCCTCGGGGCCGGCCTGACCCCCAAGCATTGTAGGGCACATATTTCCCTATTAATTAAAAAGAATGTCATTCTTACTATCTGCTTCTCTTCTTGCTATTCATATCTAAACCTCATTAATAACCATGTTTAAACAAACATTTCAAAAATGCGCCAAAATACGCCATTGACCAAAATAAAAGTCAAATCCATCACCACTGATTGACTAGAAGCACAAAATAAAGTTTTACCTCGTCGTAAGTAAAGTCGTGTTTCGCCAATGTTGTGCAAAAAGAAAACAAAAGAAAATCAAAAGAAGCCCATAGAAGCTAAAGGCCAAAAAAAAAAGGGCAAGGTACCCGGTAGGAAACCCATTAAGGGGGCTACGCAAAAGTTAGGGTAAACCCGCTAAGAAACCCGAACAACCATAAAGGGTAGCCTAGACAAAAGTTAGGGTTACAAAACAAAGTTCGCTAGGTTTCCCAAAACAAGAAAAAAGAAACCTAGACAAAAGTTAGGACAAAACACAACATCTTAGACTGAAACCCCAAAGGGCGGACTAGGGAAGTCAATCAGTCATAGCAAGCGCCATAGAATAAGGCATCACTCCATAAACAAAAAGTTGTTTAAACTAACCTAAACACTCTAACCAACCTTGGCTAGCCGTGCTTACAAAAACCATTTTTTGTCAAAATAAAACAATTCTAAAACACAAGCCTTTGAATTAAATATCCTCTTCTTTCTCTTCTCTTGACCCTTACCACTACGACATTCTAGTAAGTAGTAGGGAAATATGGAGATAGTAATCAATAGGAGGATTGACATCCCCATGGAAAGGGAGGGGCACACTGACATGACAAGTCGCTCTACAATTAACACAATCATTCTTCGGTAATGAAAAAATCGAGACGGCAAAATTGGTACAGCCTATCATGTCGACAAAGCACATAACGTCAGAAGCTCACCAGAAGTAAAAGCACATTGGTTAATCCTTTTGAAAAATTAATTGAAATAGTATTATAGGATGCATATCACAAACATTGCATACATGCATAGGCTCCTATCTCTCAAAAAAAGAAGAAAAAGAAAAAATGACAATAAAAATAAAAAAATAATGCCTGCTAGGAGATTCTTAGGCAAAAGTTAGGGTAGCCCGCTAGATCGAAAACCCGCAAAGGGCGGTCTAGGCAAAAGTTAGGGCATTCATAAAAAAGGAAAAAAGCCCGCTAAGATATCCTAGAAAAAATTAAGGTAGCTTGCTAGACCGAAAACCCCAAAAAGGGCGGTCTAGTCAAAAGATAGGGCTAAACCAAAAAATGAATAAAAGAGAGGGGCCCTTCATCATAAGCATAAAAAGTCCAGCAGAAGAATGCCAGTTACTTTTCCAGATGCATCAATCAAAAAGAATAGATTGCATTTAGGGCATCCACACACAAGTAGTCACACAAAACGAATTTGTCAATGTCAAAAATGAAAGCAATAAAAATTACTTCAGACAAATAACAAAAAACGAAAAGCATTCATGCATATAAGGAGACTAGCTCCATGTTTGTGATTGAAAACAGGATCACTGAGACTGAGTCTCCAAATAATTCCCTCAAGAAAACAGAGCAATTCGTCAATCAAGCGACTCAGCAGAATAAGAGCTTTTGAAAATCAAAAGCTCCAGCTACCATCCTTCTACCCAGAAAAGAAGGCACAAGAAAGTAATAAGTCTCCAAACATGGCTCTCCCTCAAGAAAGAAGAGCGAGTTGTCATAAGAAGCTTCCAGAAGCCAAAGCTCCAATCATCACCCAATAAAAGAGGGCACAATCATCAGACATCATAAAAGAAAAGCCGACGGAAAGGCTTAGTCATCCCCAAGAGGATCCCTTCCTACTCCGAAGGCAAAACGAAAACACTCCTCACGGCTCAGCATTACCACTACATGAGTCATCGAGCACACTCACCCAAAGTCTCCTCCACACTCCCCAATGGAGAATAAAGACTTCAAGAGCCCATCATCATCAACAGTCAAAAGAGTCCAAACGATCAAGGGCTCAACAAAAAAGAGTCCAGTGGATATTCAAAAGAAAGGGCCGCAACAGAGAAGGCCGAATAAAAATAAATCAAGTGGATCTCCAAAAATTCTACAAAAAGGAATCAGAAATTCCCATTCCCCCAGTGGAATAAGAGCCTCACAAGTATAGCTCGCATCAACATCAATCAAGGAGCCAAGACTCCATTCCTAGAAAAGAAAAATCAGATCCCCAGGAACTCGACTAATTCCCTGGTGGATCACTAAAGAAATAAAACGTCATCCCTAGTGGACCCCCCCAAAAAGAAGGGAAAAAGCCAGCGTAATAAAAAGAGACTAAAAAGTAAAAAAGCTTACGCATTATCCCTATAAAAAAGCTAGATTTCAAAATCGTGATAAAAAAGAGATAAATCACGAAAAAAGGCGAAATCAATCCTAACTTTTAGGCAATCAATAAAATCCCTAAGTGGGTCACCGCAGAAAAGGGAAAATCAACGAAAAAGAAGGAATCGAAAATCCCAATGAAACAAGAGTATCGGCAAAGCCATCTCATACCAATAACATCCAACAAGGAGTCAAAACTCCATTCCCTCAAAAGGGAAATCAAAATTAGATCCCCAAGAAGGCAACTAATTCGCCGGTGGATCACCAAAAAGAGAAAGATCATCCCCAGTGAGCCTACTGCAAAGGCAAAACTTCAGATTCATCCTCAGAATGTCATTTGCCTATGCATAGGCAAGACTTGGCAAGCAAGAGCCAGCATCCCCATAAGGGAATATCAGCCTAGTCAGAGGCAAAACAAATGTAGCCAAAAGTCTTCACTTCCGATGAAGCATCTGCCTACTCAGAGGCATTACTAGAAACTCAATGGAGTATCTGCCTGCTCAGAGGCACCATCAAAATAAAATAAAAATTCAATGGATACCTGCCTACTCAAGAGGCATCACCAAGATCAAAAAATCCCTAGAGGATTTCTGCCTACCTAAGAGGTACTCATAAAAAATCCCCGACAACCAGCAAAGTCGGATGACCACTACCAAAGGATACAAACAAAGAATCCCCGACAACCAACAAAAGCTGGATGAACACCAACAAAATCCCCGGCACAGACCGGACAACCAAAGAGAAGACATCTCAACATAGGCTCATGAGCTAGAGCAGTAAGCCGCCACCATAGCCAGAGGATCGGCTACCGCAAGAAGGAGCATCCGGAGGCACAACACCAGATGGGGGTGTATACTCATCAGGCCTTAGAAAAGGGGGCTTACCGGACGAGGGTTCATACTCGTCAAACACCAGATGGGGGTGTATACTCATCGGGCCTTACAAAAGAGGGCTTACCAGGCGGGAGTTCATACTCGTCAAACCAGATGGGGTTCATACTCATCAGCCGAAGGGATCAGCTACCGCCAGAAGGAGCATCCTGGAGGCGCACAACGCACTCTTCCCCAGAGGATCGACCGCTGCAAGTCGGGACATCTGAAGGACAATCGGGCAAGAGGGTCAACTCCTTTACCCTCCAGTCAATCTCCCTGGCACAACAGGCCAGCAGCCGACTAGTCGGGTAAAGGGGGGGCAGCTGTAGACCCCAAACCTTGCCCGACCAAACAATAAAGACCAGAAGACCTCCTTTTCGAAGATGGACGAAGCCTGAGAAGCCATTAGGAGAGACTATTAGGCCCCATACTAGGATAGGAAGGATTTTTGGTCCAAAAATAAGGATTTTCGCCTTTAAAGGTCGAGACCGCCGTCTCGGATTCGAGACCGCCCTCTCGCCTTGCACGGATGGCGAGACCGCCGTCTCGTTTAACGAGACGACCGTCTCGCCACTTGCGAATGGCGAGACCGCTGTCTCGTTTGTCGAGACCGCCGTCTCGTTTGTCGAGACCGCCGTCTCGATGTTCCTGCAAGGCGAGACCACCGTCTCGACTGGCGAGACCGGCGTCTCGACCTTATCAGACGAGACGGCCCGTCTCAACCTGACAGGCGCGAATCCCTATAAATAGGGCCCCTATTCCCCTCATTTCCAACAAGTTCTTCCTCCTTCTCTCTAGAAATCACTTAAAATTCTCTCTCTAGAACCCCTCCGAAGCATTTTCGGAGTTTTTGAGTGTTTTTAAGAGTGTTTTTGAGCGTTTTGAGAGGTTTCCGACGCTGTAGAGTGAAGGGCTGCCGCAAAGCACCCTATTTTTTAGAAGGAATTAATAAGAAAAGCTTACTTTGGAGGTTTACTCTCTCTCTCTCTCTACTTTTACCGCTTTATTTTAATTATGCAATAGACATTAGGGTCATGTAGTCATAATTTAAATTTTGCACAATAAAAGGGTAAAAGCATATTTTCCAGTTTATTTACTCAGAATAGCTGGCCTATCATAGGGAACCCGAAAGGGGCGTCGTAAAGGAACTAACACTTCCTTTACGCGTAACTAACTCCCTTACCCAACTCTGGTTCTAATGACCAAAGTTGGTTTTTCAAAAACCAACGCCTTTTAACTCGTTTTCCGATGTTTCCGGTAAAAACATCGGTGGCGACTCCAAAGAACCCTTCAAAACTAGCTCTTGGATTAGCCTGGTTATCGGACAATCCAAGAGCGCCTTTTCGAAAACCTCGCCCCTAGGTTCAGCCCAGTTATCGGACAACCTAAAGGCGTTGTAACCACCAATAAAAATGGAAAGTCGAAAACCATCGCGTCGCTCCGACCGCCCGTTGTTTTTTACGGCGGCGACAGACTCATATAGCTCAATAAAGTCCTCCCAACCGACATTCTTGCAATACTGAAAAGTATCTTCATAAATCTCAAGGTCGAGTAATGATTTTTTGCAAAAAAACCGTGAGGGAACAATGTCCCTCTTGGTCAAGGAATCAAGTCGCATCCACTGGTCATTAGATGTGCACTCAATATTGTCAACTCTAGCATAGTTAGAGGTCTTACAAGTGTTCTTCCTCTTCTTTCCAACAGTTTTGGTTCTTCTGGAAGACATTGTGTTGGCACCTGAAATCCAAGTTCATGTATATATACAAAATATGTCATTAGCATCACCACAATTAAATAACTAGGAATGATAAATGTCTAAGAATCAATGTGTATAAAACAACTGATAAATATGCAAAGGTAATAACTAGTTGTCAGAGACATTTTATCAAACACGTGGTAGGCATAAATAATTGGGACTAAGAAATCTATAAACATGCACCTCAAAGCTTCCCAAATTCACAATTTACACCATACAAATGAATAAGAATGAATCAAATTGCCAAATATGTAGCATGGAGTGTCAATCATGAAGAAAAAGGCATATGTGTTTCAATGAACAATGAAGAACATGATGAACATGATAATCGTGAACAAAAGTTTGATAACAGACCCACATGAATTTTTAATCACAATAATCAAATATGAACATATGTAAACCTTCCCACATGATCAATTTCACCAAAAACAAATCAAAATATCAAGTACGAGAAAACCCCATATTAGAAAACTTGATTCTTACTTGATGAATATGGTAGAAAGAGATGATATAGATGTGATAATGAGTGAAAGGAATTCGTGGAATTGAATGGGGTCAAGGAATTTCTTAAGTTAAGAGTGATTGGGAGGGGTAGTGTGTAATGGTGAGGGAGAGTGCAATAGGGAATGGAAAACACAGATGGTGTGCATGTGATATAAGATAAACAACTTATAGTAAATCACGATCCACTGCCAGTGGGAAAAACACACTGCCAGTGGGTGTCTCTGACTTGGGCCAAAATTATTCACGCATTGCACCTATCAAGACCCACGGCCAGTGGGAAAAACACACTGTTGGTGGGTCCCCTTGACTTGAAAATTTTTAATTGTACATGCCCCAACTCAGAAAGGTCCACTACCAATGGGAATTTCCCACTGGTGGTGGATCATATTGTCCATTAACTTGAAAAAAAATGCAAAGCCTTAAAACCTCTATTTTTTTAATATAGAAACTCAAAATTAAGTAAGAAAAGGAATTAAAAATAACAAATGGGGTTACCTCCCCACAAGTGCTAAATTTAATGAATTCAGTCGGATGTTGTGTACTATTTAGAATTACAAATGTGATACATCAAACAAGTCTAAGACACTCGCTTGTTGTATTGGTTCTCCTGTCAAGTAGCGCTTAAGTCTTTGTCCATTTACTCTAAATGGACCAGATTTTTCGCTTAATAGACCAATCTTTACATGACGTATTTACCTCTTTTTGAAGAATGTTTTTAATTTTCCGATTGGACACCTCAACCTGGCCACTAGTTTGAGGATGATAAGGTGTAGCTACCTTATGTCTCACTCCATATTTTTTTTAGGAGGGTCTAAAAAGCTTTCTCAATATAATGAGACCCTCCATCACTTATGATGCATTTCAGGACCCCAAACCTCGGAAATAATATTTTCTTGAAAAACTTAATAACAGTCTTAGCATCAGAATGTGGTGAAGCAATGGCTTCCACCCATTTAGACACATAGTCAACTGCTACTAATATGAATTGATTTCCAAAGGAAGAGGGAAAGGGTCCCATAAAATCAACGCCCCACACATCAAATAATTCAACCTCTAACATGCTATTTAGTGGAATTTCATGTGTCTTACCGATGTTACCTGCTCTTTGGCAAGCATCGCAAGTCAGGACATACTTGCGCACATCCTTAAAAAGGTGTGGCCAGTTGTCACCGCTGTCAAAAGAGGTGGTCGGAGCGACGTGATGGTTTTGTTTGACTCATGTTTTTTAAAGTGTGGTTCAACGCCTTTAGGTTGTTCGATAATCGGGTTGGACCTAAGGGCAAGGTTTTCGAAAGGGTTCGAGGAGTCGCCACCAATGTTTTTACCAAAAACATTGGAAAAGGAAAAAGAAGGCAATGGTTTTTTAAAGAAAAACCAACTTTGGTCATTACAACCAGAGTTAGGTAAGGAAGTTAGTTACGTGTAGGGAAGGTATTAGCTTCCCTACGACGTCCCTTTCGGGTTTCCTATGATGGATCGCTTTTTTATAGAATTAAGAACTTTAAAATACGCTTTTACTCTTTATTTTTTCATTGCAAAAATTAAGTTATCGACTACATGGCCCTTAATAACTAATGCACAAAGATATTATCTAAACAACAATAAATAGAGAAAGGGGTATGGAAGAACCTTCAAAGCAAGCTTTTATATAATATGTTCTTGAAAAGGGCACTTTTTGGCAAACCCCACGCTCTACAATGATGTTCGCTCTTTTCGCGCAACACTTTAGAATGCTTTCTAAGAACTCTAAGAACTCTGGAAATGCTTCAGAGGGGTCCTAGGATAGTATTTTTAGAATAGTACAGTAGGAAAAGTTGATGAATTGTGTGAAAAGAGTGAGAAGGTCCCCCCCCCCCTTTTATAGGAATTCGCACCTATCAGGTGAGGACCATCGTCTCGCTTGACAAGGTCAGGACCGTCGTCTCGCCAAACGAGATGGCGGTCTCGCCTTCGGTAAGTGGCGAGATGGCGGTCTCACCAAATGAGACTGCGGTCTCGACCCTTTGGGTGGAATTTCTTATTTTTCGTGTACAAAAATCCTTCCTATTCTAATATGGGGCCTATTAATCAATCCTAGGGACCTTTCAGGCCTTGCCCATCTTCGAACGAAAGTGTTCTACTCTTTATTTTGAGGCCGGACAAGATTTGGGGTCTACAGCTGCCCCCCTTCAGCTGAATAGCCGACTATTGGCTCAACATGCCAAAAAGATCGGCTGGAGGGTGAATGAGTTAATCCTCTTGCCCGGTTGTCCTTCAGTTGCTTCCCTTGTGGTAGTCGACCTTCTGGATGCTAAATGTGATCCTCCGGGATGCTCCTTTCATGCGGTAGCTGACCCTTTCGGTTGATGAGTACGAACCCCCATCTAGTTTAAGCCCCCTTTTGTAAGGCTTGATGAGTATGCACCCTCATCTGGTTTGACGAGTCTGACCTCCTGTCCGGTTTAAGACCCCTTTTGTAAGGCTTGATGAGTACGCACCCCCATCTGGTTTGATGAGTGTCGCTGCCGTTAAAAGAGGTGGTCGGAGTGACACGATGGTTTATTCGACTCGTGTTTTTAAAAGTGTGATTTAATGTTTTTAGGTTGTCCGATAACCAAGCTGGACCTAAAAGCGAGGTCTTCAAAAGGTTCGAGGAGTCGCCACCAATGTTTTTACCAGAAACATTGAAAAAAGAAAAAGAAGGCAATTTTTTTTAAGAAAAACCAACTTTGGTCATTACAACCAGAGTTAGGTGAGGGAGTTAGTTACGTGTAGGGAAGGTATTAGCTTCCCTACAACGCCCCTTTCAGGTTCCCTATGATGGACCGTTTTTATAAAGAAATAATAACTCTAAATTGCACTTTACCCTTATTTATTCATTGCGAAAATTAAGTTATTGACTACATGGCCCTAAATGACTAATGCACAACAATACTTTTTAAAAAGAAGTAAAGTAGAGAAGGGAGTATATAAGAACCTTCGAAGCAAGCTTTTATAGTATGTTCTTGGAAGAGGGTGTTTTTTGGAAATCTCCACGCTCTACAATGATGATCGATCTTTCTAGCAACACTATAGAACGCTTTCTAAGAACTCTAAGAAACTCTGGAAATGCTTCAGAGGGGTCCTAGGAGAGTAATTCGAAGATTTTACAGAAGGGAAAGTGGTAGAATGCTGTGAAAAGAGTGAGAAAGTCCCCTCCCTTTTATAGGAATTCACATATGTCAGGTCGGGACTGTCGTCTCGCCAAACGGGACGGTGGTCTCGCCTTTGGCAAGTGGTGAGATGGAGGTCTCACCAAATGAGACGGTGGTCTAGCCAAACGAGACGGTGGTCTCGACCCTATTGATCAATTCTAGGGACCTTTCAGCCCTTGCCCATTTTCGAACGAAAGTATTCTGTTCTTTATTTTGAGGTCGGGAAAGATTTGGGGTCTACAGCTGCCCCCCTTCACCTAACTAGCTGAATGTTGGCTCAACATGCCAAAAAGATTGGTTGGAGGGTGAAGGAGTTAACCATCTTGCCTAGTTGTCCTTCGGTTGCTTTCATGGTTGTGGTAGCCGACCTTCTGGATGCTAAATGTGTTAGAATCGCGCAGCGGAATGTTCGTGTTTATGGACAAAAACCAAGCGGAATGTTCGCTCAGTGATTCTTATCGCTCTAGCCCACACTAGGTTTCAAAAGCCCCTTTTTCTTCCCTACAAACAGTTCTCTGGCAGTCACAACTCTTAACTTTTGTATGAAAAAGGTTGTTCAATTTGCAGAGAGCCTTAGAGAACCTTAAGTAGAGAGATTAGGGTTTGGGAATTGGGGATTTTCGAAATTGAATGAATTGGGAATAGGGTTTTTGAAACTTGGTCCAATTTTGAATTTCAAAACACATAACATACCCAAATAATCAATTATCTTAAGTGTTAATCGATTATTCCAGAGCCATTCTCGCAGAGGAGCAAAAGCAACACCAGTTAATTGATTAACAGGCCATTTAATCAATTAACAACCTAGTTAATCGATTAACATGCCATTTAATCGATTATTCCAGAGAGCAAATACTGAAAATGATTTTCTTTCTGTAATAATCGATTATCCTCCCATTTAATCGATTATTCCAGTGTATTTTTGATAAAAATGAGTTTTTAGAGCTTTTAAAGAGTGGTCTATGTGCAGGATATCTTGGACTCTAATATTACAGACTCAAAAACATAAAAATAATTATTACATAACATTACAAGTCTTCAAATCTTTAAGTTCTTTATTCTTGAATCATCATCAAAATCTACAAGTTTCATATCCTTGTATGTTAACAATCTTCCCCTTTTTTATGATGATCAAAATTTCCTTTAAAGCCCTTTGTAATAACCTGTTTTGTCTGTCACAGCTAACAAAAACATTAAACATACTAGACAACATTTAAGTTTAATAAACATAAGAGGCTTTAAATAATTTTCCCCCTATTTTGATTATGATAAAAAAAATGCAAAACTCTCCCTCAATAAGTGCATAATATAGAAAAAACTCCCCCTCAAACAAAGCAAAAATACCAATTTTATTCCATAAATCAAATTAATTACAAGCAAGAAGATATATTGAAGAGATTAAAACTCTTCACTTTCATCATTGTTAAATTGGGCATCAAATCTATCTTCTAAGTTACAAACCCTCTCATCTACATCCAAAATACGGTGAATGATTTCCTTCTGCCGTTCTTGAGAAATAGTGAAGAATTCTTGCATTCTTTGATTCATATCAAAGAGCATATCTTCCATAGATGGACGGGATGTAGGATGAGTAGATGATGTCCCAGCAGTATGAATGTTTTCTACAGGAAACTCAGCAGCCGACGTCTCATCATCATAATCTTGAGCATCTTCAGCCATGTTGGGAGCGTCATCTTTGTGAACGTAAATTCCATTTACACGCACCATTTGTAACTGAGTGAGCATGTTGTCAAGCATTCGATTTGAATTTATCGTTCTGACCCTTTGCTCTCCTTCAACATTTACTCCTATGTATTCTAAAATACGAGAAATAAGAAGAGCATATGGGATTTTAAAGGTTGGATGACGCTTGGCTTTAAGCATAGTCATAGTGACAAGACTACCCCAATCAATTGGCTCATTATTCATGATGACATGAATAATGCGAAGATCAATAGATGAACATTGTGCACGATTTGTTGCTCGAGGACACAGAATCCAGACAATGAGATGCAGCAGCATGCGTTCTTCCTTCTTTAATGGTCCGACCAATAGAAGTTGGAGAATTTCCATGGAGGGGTTGCGGAGAAATTAGCGGTAAGCCATGATTCTATCAAAATATTCTAACTTCGCAAGAACATTGATAACATCCTCCCTTACAGAAAAGTGGGCAACATTTTCCCATATATCATCATCAAGGATGATAGTCACACCCTTGACTCTAGAAGTGGCTACATGATCTCTAAATTTAAAACGAGAATAGAATACCCTAACTAAATCAGGGTAGTAAGTACCTTGCATTTGAATGAATGGAAGGACACCTTGCAACTCAAGAAGATTTGGAAAGTTAAAGCCCCTATTGATGAATTGATCACCAATAATATATTTTGGAGTGGTAATACCCCTTTATTTCCAGAAGGTCAGAAATTTCTGTCTACCTTCATCATCGGAGATCCATCCTTCAACTGAATTTGGACGGGGATGAAAAACAGGAGTGGATCTTCTCCTTGTGGGGATCTTAGCACGAGATGATGAAGCCATTTAGATTAGAAGGAAAGGAATATAAGGAATTTTAAAAGCAAGTGAGGCTTTGAGGAAACAAGAGAGCTTGAATGATGCAAGAATGCTTTGATTCAAGGTTTGAAGGTGTGTAGATGTGAAATGAAGTCTTCCTATATATAGAGAACAAGCATAACGATCATAAACAGTTAGATTTGGGAGAATGGGTGCCAAAATATCCGTTTCAAATGGGTAGTTTATAAAAACTGATCCAGGATAATCGATTAATACTTCTGTTAATCAATTAAACCTTCAACTGAACAGATTAATCGATTAACTGATGCTGTTAATCGATTAAATTGGCAGATAATCGATTATTACTTCAAATAATCGATTATTCCAAAGATAAACTTCTGATTTTGGTCATTTTGGTGCAGATAATCGATTATTCCAAAGATAAACTTCTGATTTTGGTCATTTTGGTGCAGATAATCGATTATTTCCCAAAATAATCAATTATTCCAGAGAGATTATCAAGTTTTTTAAGGTTTAGACACATGATAATCGATTAAAACCCTATATAATCGATTATTATAGTACAATCATGCAAAAATTGATCAGTTAAGAAGAATTCAGGCTATTTCTAATATTCCTAAGTCTCTTCTAAGATCATAGAATCTATCTTTGGGAAGAGGTTTAGTAAAAGTATCTGCTAATTGATGCTTTGTATCAACATATTCAATTTTACAATTTCCTTTACTAATATGATCTCTTAAGAAATGATGTCTAATCTCTATATGTTTAGTTCTAGAATGCATAACAGGATTCTTTGTGAGATTGATAACACTTGTATTAGCACACATTAAAGGAATATTACTTAGAAAGATACTATAATCTTCTAATTGTTGCTTCATCCATAAAATTTGAGCACAACAATTACCAACTGCAATATATTTAGCTTCAGTAGTAGATAAAGGAACACATGCTTGTTTCTTAGAATGACAAGATACTAAAGATGATCCTAGCATATGACATGTTCCACTAGTACTCTTTCTATCAATCTTACATCCACCATAATCAGCATCAGAATATCCTATTAAACTAGGAGAAGCTTCAGATGGATACCATAATCCAGTTCCTGTAGTTCCTTTTAAATATTTTAAAATTCTTTTTACTGCAGTTAAATGAGATTCTTTTGGACATGCTTGAAATCTAGCACACACACAAACAGAATGCATAATATTAGGTCTACTTGCAGTTAAGTATAATAGATTGATTAATTTCCAAACCTGATTCATCCTTGTCTAAATAGCATGATGTTCCCATGGGTGTGTTAGCTTCCTTTGAAGTGTCCATTCCAAATTTCTTGAGAATCTCTTTGCAGTATTTGGTTTGAGACACAAAAGTGCCATCTTTAAGTTGTTTAATTTGAAGTCCAAGAAAGAAGGTTAATTCTCCCATCATAGACATTTCAAATTCACCCTGCATTATCTTAGCAAATTCTACACACAAGGAATTATCAGTTGATCCAAAAATGATACCATCAACATATACTTGAACTAATAAGATATGTTCTTTAACATTCTTAATAAACAAAGTGGAATCAATTTTTCCTCTAGAAAAATCATTTGAAATTAGAAAACTACTTAATCTTTCATACCAAGACCTAGGAGCTTGTTTCAAACCATATAAAGCTTTCTTCAATTTAAAAAATATGGTTAGGATATTTAAAATCTTCAAATCCAGGAGGTTGTTTCACATATACTTCCTCTATGATAAACCCATTTAAAAATGCACTTTTACCATCCATTTGATATAATTTAAATTTCATCAATGAGGCATAAGCAAGAAGTAGGTGAAAGAATTAATGGTTGAGTTCAAGAGGGGGGGTGAATTGAACTTTTGAAAACTTTTTCGCAAAACTTACTTTCTTTTGGAAGAATGAATTATCTTTATTTAATTCTTTTGTAGGTAGGTTGCTTTTAATCACAGCAAGTATATAGACAGGAAATAAAGGAGATGAAAGAAGAAATTCAACACAACAATTTATCTTGGTTCACTCTTCACCAGAGCTACGTCCGAGTTCTTGACAAATCTGCCAAGTTCCACTAATACCAAGTGAAAATTACAACCAGTAGATACTCACCAATCTACCCCAAGAACTATCTTGCAAACCCACAAGATAGACTCTTGAAAACCTCCCAGTAACCAAATCCAGTTACTGTAACACGTGCAGATCCAAAATCCAATCTACACAACCACACTTTACACAAGAGTATGAAAAGAAAAAACCTGGACTGAAGCTTTATGAATACAATTGTCCAGAAGCAAATCTAACTCAACACTTTCTCTCTTTGATTAACAACAATCTTGATCAAAGCACCTTATGATATGAAAAGTTCTTGAATGCACAGAGAAAGTCACGGATGTGATAGCTCAAAGATTGCTTTCAAATGATTTCTCAAATTGTATATTTCAAAAGATAGATTAAATCTGTATTTATAGAGTAAAAGAGAGAACCAGACCGTTTGAACTGATAAAAACTGATCCAGAGACGTAAATGATCGATCAGAACAACATTATGACCGATTAGAACAAGTTATGATCGATAAGAATTAAATTATGATCGATCAGAACGTATTTCAATTGATTAAAATGACCATTCAACCGATTGATTTCATTTAAAACTTCATTCAATCGATTGATTCGTGTTTTTAATGGATTGAAATAGCTTAATGAAAAATGACAGCTCTCTGTTTCAATCGATTAAAAAACCTTTCAACAGATTGAAATCCTGTAGACTCTTAGTCAGAAAAATAGTCTCTTTTGTTTTAACAGATTAAAAAATATTTCACCAGATTGAAGTTTTGAAAAACACTTAGACTGAAAAAGATGGTCTCTCTGTTCCAACAGATTAAAAAATATTTCAACAAATTGAAAATGCGAAACCTGTAATACATGAAAAATTATTAAAACATTTTAACCTGTTGACTCTGCGATTCAACCAATTGAAATTTCGAATCTATAAGAATATTCCTTATGTTAAATGTTTTAAACAGATTGAAATTTCTTTTCAACAGATTGAAAAAACTTAGTTTGTTCTTTTAATGTTTAAATGTTAGTTTTTCATGCAGAAAAATGATTTCAATGAGATGCATCATTTTAAGGCGCTTATCACAAGATTTATTGGCCTATCAAGAGATTAAGTTCCTATACTTCTAACTTATCCCTCTACACACCCACAAACTAAACTATACCAACACAAATATGTCTTCATCAAGTCTTCATCAAATCCACCAAGTGCTTCAATCTCCCCCTATTTGATGGAGACAAATATCCACTGCACCTGCACAATTCAATAACATAATAGAGACATATATGATTTTGTGGTGTGTGTGTAGTGACAGTTTTAAGCAAACACTTCTCCCCCTATTTGATTGCATCAAATAAAGTGTTTTAGTTACAGTCCAATAGTACCACGTAGGTACCAAAAATAAAAAGAAAAGACAGAGAAAAATAAAAAAAATAAGCCTTCATTCATTCCCGTTCCCGGGACCTTGATTAAACTGCAGATCAACAATCCTGTTGTAGATATCTTCCAATTGATTGTCAATGTGTTGAAATCTGGCAATGAAATTTTCATCCAGATAATGCTGACGAGCCCGCAGAGCAACCGTCATCTCCATGTGCCTCCTTTGATTGGTTTGCAGTTCATCCATCTGATGCAGCATGGTTCTTTCGAACTGTGAGAGAGGCGTGCCACGGTCAGGTTGTGGAATATATGGAATCATTTCTAAAGGACACTTGCTCTTCCATCGGGTCCGATGATCTTCTTTGCAGAAGTACCGGGACACCGGTATTGACATCTTCCTCTTGCTCTTCTTCTTCAATTTCTTCTTCTCTTCCTGCTTCTTCTTTGGAAATCCATTCACCGTCGATTTTAATGAATCCCATTTTATGAAGGACAGAGTTATTGATCTCATTTGTTGGACGAACAGTTTCAACTAATTCACCTTCCAAATCAACACCAAAATGAGTTAAAAACTTAGAAATTAATATAGCATAAGGATATACTGAAATCACTTAGCCGCTTAGCTTTGATCATGTGGTCCTTGATGACAAAAACCCAATTCACCCTTATTCTGTGGTGAATGTAGTACATCGATACCAAATCTCCTTCATTTAGTACTGCATGATTGCTCCCCACGGGTGTGAGCTGCCAGGACATAATGAACGCGAGCACCCTTTCCTCAAGCTTCAACCTTTCAGTGTTGAAGGAACTTACGGAGTCATGCCTATTCTTCATACAAGAACGAAAGTACTGAACTTTGTTAAATTCTTCTACTTCAGAGGTATACCCTTTGGTGACTTTTACACCTTCATCCTTGAGTCCAGCAACCTCTTTCCGGACATTGGAAGTAATTTCAATGTCCACTCCTTTGACTTGAGTTTTTAGAGTAGACCCTTCAAACGACAAGTTGGTGAAAAAGACTTTAATCAGGTCAGGGTAAATCCTACCATTTAGCTCCAGAAACTTCTGAAGTTTCTGATGTTGTAGTAGTTTTCGAACCCCTCTGAAACCTTAGACATCAAACCATGAAAATTTTAGAACCTTTGGTATATTGATTTGTTTCCTGCTCATTTCATGAATGAACAAATCCATCTTCTCTTGGTTCCCATTGAACCAGGATTCAATGCGCCCTCCTATCGATGTTCCTTGTACCGCAGCAGAGGACTCTCCTTTGCTGAACTTCTTCCTTCCGGATTTGGTGCGTTTGAGCATGTTGATTTGTGGAATGAACAGAAGAAAAACAGAGAAGAGAGAATGTTTCACGAGGAAAAGTATAAGCTTTTCAAAAACTACTGTATGAGAACACATGGTCCCTTCGTCTTCACGGTTTTGTCTTTAATGTATTACTGCTTCTCTGCTTCAGCGCAGTGATGGTAAAGGTGGAGAGAGAGAGAGTATTTTTACTGTACACCTTAATTACCCTCACATATGATATCCAATCAGAGTCAATCAGCTTTTATTTGGATAACTCGATATTTAAGAGAGTAGTTGAAGGAGATCCCGTTGTAAATGCTTTCAACCCAATCTGCAGTAATTGTTTAGAGGCAGAGCATACACTACTATCCCTAGGAAAAATTAACCAATTGATTTTTCATGAAATCAATTATTTTTGCAATTGTAAATTTATCAGAAGTAAAATAAATCGATTGAGTCAAGGATCTAATCGATTGTTTTTGTGAAGAAAAACATGCGAGCATCAAAAGTGAAATAAATCGATTGAATCGAAGATTTAATCGATTGTTTTACAACAAAAACATGCAGAGCTACAAGGTTTATTGAAATAAATCGATTAACACCTCATTTAATCGATTGAGCTGGTAACATATCATTAACGAGAGATAGAGAATCAGAAAATCAACAAATTATTTCGCAAATTCAATTGATTAAAACACATAATTTCAAGATTTTCGAGACAATTTTAATCGATTGAGCATGTTATCAACCTGTTAAAAATTCATAATCACCATAAAGAATCAGTTATTCAATACTACTTATATCCGGAATTCCTAATTCAGTTCTAAGCATATTAAGTCTATCTCTAGGAAGTGGTTTAGTGAATAAGTCGACTAACTGTTTTTCAGATTCAATGAATAAAATTTCACAATCACCCCTAGATACATGTTCTCTAATAAAATGATGTCTAATTTCAATATGCTTAGTTCTAGAGTGTTGAATAGGATTCTTAGTCGATTTATTGCACTAGTATTATCACAAAGCAGAGGTACCGGTGTTAAGAGCCACTCCATAATCTTTCAATTGTTGTTTGAGATAGATACTCCGAGCACAACAACTCCCAGTATGCAATGTATTCAACTTCTGCAGTTGAAAGAGCAACACATGCTTGCTTTTTCGCTGTGCCAGGATATGAGACTGCTTCCCAGTAAATGACATGTACCAGAGGTACTTTTTCTGTCCAATCTACATCCTGCAAAGTCAGAATCAGAAAATCCAACAAGTTTAAGAGATGCACCTTCAGGATACCATAGTCCGACATTCACGGTTCCTTTAAGGTACTTCAGAATCCTTTTAGCAGCGGTAAGATGTGATTCCTTTGGATTTGCCTGAAATCTAGCACAAAGGCACACACTAAACATAATGTCGGGCCTACTAGCGATCAGATATAGCAGAGAACCAATCAAACCCCTATATTTAGTTTGATCAACAGATTTCCCTTTTTCATCTAAATCTAGACAGACAATTAGTAGACATGGGTGCAGAGGATTCTTTGCAATTGTGCATATCAAACTTCTTTAACAACTCATTGCAGTATTTAGATTGACTTAGAAAAATGCCATTTCTTAATTGCTTAACCTGGAGACCAAGGAAGAAATTCAATTCTCCCATCATAGACATTTCAAATTCACTTTGCATTTCCTTAACAAACTTATTACATAATGCATTATTTGTAGAACCAAAAATGATATCATAAACATACACCCACCAAAATAATGTCAGTTCCAGACTTCTTAATGAATAAGGTTTTATCAACTTCACCTCGTTTGTAGCCTTGATCAATTAAGAAATTACTTAACCTCTCATACCATTGTCTAGGAGCTTGCTTTAAACCATAAAGAGCCTTTTTCAATTTGTAGACATGGTCAGGATGCTTGTGATTTTCAAAACCAGGAGGTTGAGAAACATAAACTTCTTCATTGATGAGTCCATTTAGAAAGGCACTCTTGACATCCATCTGTAGTAATCTGAAACCACTTATACAAGCATAAGCTAATAATAATCTGACAGCTTCAAGTCTAGCTACAGGTGCAAAGGTTTCATCAAAATCAATACCCTCCTGTTGATTATACCCTTTGGCTACCAATCTAGCTTTATTTCTAGTGATAATGCCATGTTCATCTAATTTGTTTTTGAATACCCACTTAGTACCAATTACATTGATATCTTTGGTTTTAGGAACTAATTCCCACACGTTATTCCTTTCAAACTGATTAAGCTCATCATGCATGGCACTAACCCAAGTATTCATCATTTAATGCTTCTTTAACGAGTTTTAGGTTTTACTTGTGAAATGAATGCCATATGATTGCGGAATTGATTAAGAGAGTGTCTAGTGGATACTCCCTTATTGATTTGCCCGATGACATTGTCTAGAGACAGATCTTTTGGAACAATCCATTCTTTAGGAAGCTCTTCCAGGACATCTTCTTCCTGTTCTTCGAGTAATTCTTGGTGGGTCGACTTTGGCGGGATCAAGCTGATTGAATACCTTCTTCGATAGTAAGTCGATCTGAGTTCTTGGATATTTTAACTGATAAGAATTATCGGTTAAATCTTCATCATCTGCAGTATTCTGTTGATCTATTACGCAACACTCGAGGAGACTCATTAAAAACAACATATACTTGATTCTTCAACAGATTTCGAGTCTCAAATTGTAGACTCTATATGTGTGGCCGTTAGTAGAATAACCAAGAAAGATTCCTTTATCAGATTTTTCATCAAACTTGCCAATATTTTCTTTCCCATTGTTTAAAACAAAACACGTACATCCAAAAACCCCGAAATAGTTTATGTTGGGTTTTCTTCCTTTATACAATTCATATGGGGTTTTCTTAAGCATGGGTCTAATCAAGACTCTATTCAAAACATGACAAGCGAGTGTTTCTCGCATCCGCCCAAAAATATTTAGGTAAAGAATTTTCACAAAGCATTGTTCTAGCAAGTTCCACAATGGATCTGTTCTTTCTTTCCACAACACCGATTACGTTGAGGAGTTCTTGGAGCGGAAAAATTGTGTTTTATGCCAAACTTTTCACAAAATGATTCAAACTTTTCATTTACAAATTCTCCACCATTGTCACTTTGAATAGATGTAATGAAATACCCTTTTTCATTATGTAGAACCTTGGCAAGCTTTTTGAAAGATTTGTAAGAATCAGATTTGGCTTTTAGAAAGATAGTCCAGGTAAATCTGGAAAAATCATCAACAATTACCATGATATAGAGATTACCACCTAGGCTTTTATTTCTTGAAGGACCAACCAAATCCATGTGAAGCAGTTCCAAAAGTCTAGAAGTAGAAACAATATTTTTGTTTGAAAAAGATTTTCTAGTTTGTTTACCTTTTAAACAGGCTTCACGGATTTTGTCTTTCAAAATTCTAAGCTTCGGTAGCCCAGAAACTAACTCTTTAGAAATCGGTTTGTCAAGATGATTAAGATGTATATGAGCAAGCCTTCTATGCCATAACCAAGATTCTTCTTCTTTAGTAAGAAGACAACTTTGAGATGATATAGAATGCTTGATATCTAACATGTAAATATTGTTTAACCTCTTACCTACCAACATTACCGTGTCGATTCTGGCTCACAGATTAGGCACTTTTCCGGTTTGAAGATAACTTTGTGACCAAGATCACATAACCGACTTCTCCTGATTAGGTTGTGCTTGAGACCATCAACAAGAAGAACATTGTGAATGGTTACTGATTCACCATCTCCAATATCTCCGGAACCTAGAATTCTTCCCTTGTTGTTGTCTCCATAAGTCACGTGACCTCCATTCTTCAATCTCGGTTTCGGAATTTTGAAATGTCACCTGTCATGTGCCTTGAGCATCCGCTGTCCAGGTACCAAAGGGACTCTTGTTGCTGTTCCTGAAACACCAAGCATCAAGTATTTGGTACCCTTAAGTATTTTGGGTCCTTAGGAGTCAAATTTTCCGTTTAACATGTTTTGGAACCCATCTCTTTCTGCCTTGTGGCACAAAATATTTCCTAGCATGACAGAATTTTACTTGTATGTCCTTTTTTCATGCAGTAATGACAAGATGAGAAAGGGGATGTTGTTGCTTTTCTAAAAGAAAAGAAGTTCAAATACTTTTTAGTCTTCACCCCAAACTTAGGTTTGTACCCGATTCCGATGACGTTCAAAAACACGGTTTTGAGACCCAAGAAGTGCATCTAAATTCTCTTTACCTTGAGTAAACTTAGACAAAGTTTTAATCAAGTAATCAACCTTATTCTGTAGAAGGATACACTTTTCACAATTATGATTAGCGACAGCAGATGCATAGATTATTCAGATGTTCTATTTGCTTTCTAATAACTCTTTTTCCGAACTTTAACCCTATTTTCTAACCGAGTTATTCAGATCCTTTTAACCAATTATTTGTATGAGATAAATTCTCGGCTTCTTCATGCATTTCATTGAAAGCATTTAGTAATGTGCTGTAATTCATTTCATTTTCTGTGGGAGTTGAACTTACATGTGATGAAGAGGATTCACGACCGACCATCAAACATAGGTTCACCTCTTCACCTTCGAGATGCAGAAGCTGGAGGATGAATCATTATCTTGCCAAGCTATGTAGGCCTTTTTCCCTTTGTACTTTGACTCTTTCTTGTTCGATTCTTGGTCTTTTCTGGACATTCACTTTTTATGTGTCCACGCTTACCACAAGAATAACAAGTAACAGTATTTTGAATGGAGTCAGTCTTTTTATTAGTGTACCTTTTAACTTGCCCAGTTCTGTTCTTCCTTCTAAGAAATTTTCCAAACTTCTTAACCAACAGAGTTAGATTCTCGGATTCATCTTCTTCAGACTCACTGTTTTCTTCAATCGTCTTGAGAACAATGTTTCTGCTTTTCTTCTCTGCATTCTCTTGTTCTTTGAACCGATTGATTTCCAACTCATGTTCCCTTAACTTACCAAATAGTGAAGCAGTAGTCATTTCGAGTCAAATCTCTTGATTCTGATATAGTTGTCACCTTTGGTTGCCAAGTTCTGTCCAAACACTTCAAGATTTTGATGTTCAACTCTTCCTTGTCAAAAGTCTTTCCTAGCCCAATTAAATGATTGACTATGTGCGTGAATCTTTTACGTACATCTGCAATTGTTTCTCCTTGCTGCATTTTGAACAATTCATAGTCCCTGATTAACTCATGCTTTCTTGCCCTTTTCACGTCGAGATGTACCCTCATGTGTGACCTCTAAAATTTCCCACATCTCTTTGGCAGAGGCACATTGAGACACCCTCGAAAACTCATCAAGATTTAAAGCAGAGGTAATAATATTTTTAGCAGTATAATCATATTGGACTCTCCTATTTTCTGCATCAGTCAATTCAGCCCAATTTTTTTCAACTACTTTACCATCCACTATATGAGTTGGTTTGTAAGGACCATTAATAATTGTTTCCCAAATGCCTCTATAGAGAGATTCAATAAAGATTTTCATTCTAACCTTCCAGAAAGAATAATTCACACTAGAAAAAAGAGGAGGCCTGTTGATGGAGGCTCCTTCTGAAAAATTCATCTTTCCCTAAGCCATTCTTGTACCGAATTCTTGAGTTACTTACAAGAACCAGCTCTGATACCAATTGAAAGAATTAATGGTTGAGTTCAAGAGGGGGGGTGAATTGAACTTTTGAAAACTTTTTCGCAAAACTTACTTTCTTTTGGAAGAATGAATTATCTTTATTTAATTCTTTTGTAGGTAGGTTGATTTTAATCACAGCAAGTATATAGACAGGAAATAAAGGAGATGAAAGAAGAAATTCAACACAACAATTTATACTTGGTTCACTCTTCACCAGAGCTACGTCCAGTTCTTGACAAATCTGCCAAGTTCCACTAATACCAAGTGAAAATTACAACCGAGTAGATACTCACCAATCTACCCCAAGAACTATCTTGCAAACCCACAAGATAGACTCTTGAAAACCTCCCGAGTAACCAAATCCGAGTATCTGTAACACGTGCGAGATCCAAAATCCAATCTACACAACCACACTTTACACAAGAGTATGAAAAGAAAAAACCTGGACTGAAGCTTTATCAATACAATTGTCCAGAAGCAAATCTAACTCAGCACTTTCTCTCTTTGATTAACAACAATCTTGATCAAAGCACCTTATGATATGAAAAGTTCTTGAATGCACAGAGAAAGTCACGGATGTGATAGCTCAAAGATTGCTTTCAAATGATTTCTCAAATTGTATATTTCAAAAGATAGATTAAATATGTATTTATAGAGTAAAAGAGAGAACTAGACCGTTTGAACTGATAAAAACTGATCCAGAGACGTAAATGATCAATCAGAACAACATTATGACCGATTAGAACAAGTTATGATCGATAAGAATTAAATTATGATCGATCAGAACGTATTTCAATCGATTAAAATGACCATTCAACCGATTGATTCGTGTTTTTAATGGGTTGAAATAGCTTAATGAAAAATGACAGCTCTCTGTTTCAATCGATTAAAAAACCTTTCAACAGATTGAAATCCTGTAGACTCTTAGTCAGAAAAATAGTCTCTTTTGTTTTAACAGATTAAAAAATATTTCACCAGATTGAAGTTTTGAAAAACACTTAGACTGAAAAAGATGGTCTCTCTGTTCCAACAGATTAAAAAATATTTCAACAAATTGAAAATGCGAAACCTGTAATACATGAAAAATTATTAAAACATTTTAACCTGTTGACTCTGCGATTCAACCAATTGAAATTTCGAATCTATAAGAATATTCCTTATGTTAAATGTTTTTAACAGATTGAAATTTCTTTTCAACAGATTAAAAAAACTTAGTTTGTTCTTTTAATGTTTAAATGTTAGTTTTTCATGCAGAAAAATGATTTCAATGAGATGCATCATTTTAAGGCGCTTATCACAAGATTTATTGGCCTATCAAGAGATTAAGTTCCTATACTTCTAACTTATCCCTCTACACACCCACAAACTAAACTATACCAACACAAATATGTCTTCATCAAGTCTTCGTCAAATCCACCAAGTGCTTCAGTAGGTGTATAGCCTCTAACCTGGCAACAGGAGCATAAGTTTCATCATAATCAATACCTTCCTCTTGATAGTAACCTTTGGCAACAAGTCTGGTTTTTTTCTTTGTTATATTTCCATCTTCATTAAGTTTGTTTCTAAATACCCCTTTTGTTCCAATCACTTGATGAGATTCTTCTCTTGGAATTAATTCCTAGACTTGACTCCTTTCAAATTGATTAAGTTCTTCTTGCATTGCTATGCACCATTGGTCATCTTTAAGAGCTTCTTCAACACTTTTGGGTTCTATCTGTGAAACAAAAGCTATAGACATGCAGAAATTTGTCATATTTCTAGTTCTTACCCCTTTTGAGATATCACCAATTATATTGTCCATTGAAAGTCCTCTTGGTGATTGCCACTCTTTTGCTAATTCAGTTGGTTGAGATGACTCATTCTCATTCAAGTACATTTCTTCTAGAGCCTCTCTTATGTACTCATCATCACCTGCAAATTCTTTATTTGACTCAAGAGGATTTCCCTCAAGGTCTACAATTTCATCAAAGGTGACATGTATAGATTCTTCAACATTTAAAGTTCTTCTATTGAACACTCTATATTCTTTGCTAGTTAGTGAATAACCTAAGAAAATGCCTTCATCGTCTTTTGAGTCAAATTTTCCTAAGTTATCTTTTCCATTATTTAAAACAAAGCATTTACATCCAAATATTTTTAAATGAGCAACATTATGCTTTCTACCATTTAACAATTCATAAGGAGTTGATTTTATAATTGGCCTAATAAGCACCCTATTCAATACATAACATGCAGTACTTACAGCATCAGCCCAAAAATACTTAGGAACATTTGATTCATTCAAAATTGTTCTAGCAAGCTCCTCTAGTGACCTATTTTTCCTTTCTACTACACCATTTTGTTGGGGAGTCCTAGGTGCAGAAAAATTATGCAAAATACCATTTTCCTCATAATAATTTTCAAACCATTCATTTTGAAACTCTCCACCATGGTCACTTCTTAACACCTTAATTCTTAAGTCTTTCTCATTTTGGATTTGCTTGGAAAACTTCCTAAAGACCTTAAAAGCTTCACTTTTTAATGTTAAGAAAAATGTCCAAATATATCTAGAAAAATCATCAACAATCACAAGAGCATAATAATTTCCACCAAAACTTTTTATCCTAGATGGACCAAATAAATCTAAGTGTAATAGTTCTAAAGGTTTTGATGTGGAAATGACATTCTTAGATTTAAAGGATGATTTCACTTGTTTGCCTTTTTGACATGCATCACATAATCTATCTTTTTCAAACTTTAACTTAGGCAAACCAACAACTAAGTCCTTTGATATTAGTTTGTTTAATTGATGCATGTTTATATGAGCCGCTCTCTTATGCCATAACCATGAATTTTCTCCCTTAGCAACTAAGCATGTTATACTAGTATTAGGTACACAATCCAAATCAATCAAATCGATATTATTATGCCTAATGCCTTTCAATGCTATATTTTCGGAATCCTTTAAATGTATGGTACAAAATTTACTTTCAAAGATTACCTTGAATCCTTTGTCACAAAGTTGACTTATACTTAGGAGATTATGCTTTAGCCCATCAACAAGAAGCACATCCTTTATCTCTAAGGTATTTGCACCACCAATGTTTATGATTCCAAGTATTCTTCCTTTGTTGTTGTCCCCATAGGTTACATATCCTTGTTATTTAGCTTTGAAACTCACAAATTTCGTTTTGTCTCCGGTCATATGTTTTGAACATCCACTGTCAAGATACCACATAGACTTTTTGGATTTGGAAGTTTCCTACAAAAAAAGAACATGATAATCTTATGTCCCCATAACTTTTGGGTCCTTGGGGTTAGAGACAATCAAATCATTTAACTATAGGAACCCAAACATATTTTCCTTTAGGAACACCAAAATGCTTAATTTTACATCTATTTGAAGTATGACCATGTTTCATACAATAAAAGCATTCATTAGATGTACTTTTTGAATATGATACATTTCTAACTTTTAAAGTTTTAGTTCCCTTTTCAATCCATACTCTTCTATTTTTAATTTTAGGCTTTTTCAAAGGAACGTGACAATTTTCTCTATTTTGAATAATAGCTTTATCCTTATAATTTTCACTTATTTCCTTCTTAGCTTTATCAAGTAAATGACTAAGTATATCAATATCATATTCATACTCTTTACATGATGCACATGCTATATTCTTATTATCTTTTTCCTCTAAACATACAATTTTCGTTTTTAAGGACTCCACCTCTTTTTCGGATTTATTCAAACACTTTTTCACAGATTTATATTCATTTTTCAATTCCTTAAAAGAAGTAAACAATTCTTCATATGCATTTTTTAAAGCATTATAATCATTTTCATCATCACTTGAGGAAGAGTCGGAATCACTAACTCAAAGTCGGAAGAGATGTTGTCATTTGCCATCAAGCAAATGTTTGCTTCAATTTCTGAATCACTTGACTCCGAACTTGAGTCACTATCATCCCAAGCAATGTAGGCTTTCTTCTTGAAGAATTTCTTGCCTTTATGATCTTCATTTTTATTATTTGGACATTCAGTTTTTACATGTCCTGTTTCACCACAACCATAATATTTAATATTTAAGGAAGTACTTTCTCTTACCTTTCCCTTACCTTTGAAGGGTTGCTTCCCTTTGGCTTTCATGAACTTGTGAATTTCTTTATCATGAGACTCAAATTTTCATCATCTTCATTCTCCGAGTCTTCTTCCTCCTTCTTTTTCTTACTCTTGGAAACGTCATCGGTACCTTCGTGGGTTACTCTTAGCATTTTCCACATTTCTTGAGCACTCTTACAAATCGATATCCTGTAAAACTCATTAAGGGTTAAAGCAGATGAAATTATATTTCTAGCTCTAACATCATATTGGGCTTTTCTATTTTCTTCAGCTGACCATCTAGAAAATGGTTTTGGTACCTCTTCTCCGTTTTCAGTAATTTTAGGAACAAAAGGTCCATTTAAAATTGCATCCCAAACACCTCTATCAACAGACTCCAAAAATATTTGCATTCTAACTTTCTAAAAAGGATAATTTTGCCCCGCAAAAAGTGGGGGTCTATTGATAGAAGCACCCTCGGTAAACGTTTGATTTTGTCCGGCCATTTTTGAAAATTGAATGACTATCAAAGTAAGCTCTAATACCACTTGTAAGAATCGCGCAGCGGAATGTTTGCGTTTACGGACAAAAACCAAGAGGGGGGGTGAATTGGTTTCTTAAACAAAAATTAGGGTTTTAAAATTTTTCCCCAAATTTCACCGATTAAAATGTTGTGTAAAGTAAATAGATAAGGGATAGAAGATTACACAGTTGATTTATACTGGTTTAGATCAAAAGACCCTACGTCCAGTTGCTAATCACTCAAACAGAGGATTAACGCTATCACTATAATCACAGTTTTACAAACAGATTACAAATGAAAAGATAAGGTAAAGAATACACCTATCTTGAGTCATACAAGAGATGAACACCTCCTTTGAATCCACAAAGGATGAAGAACAACTTTCCCCAGAGACAGCACAACACACAATGCACCAAGAAACCCACTCAGTGCTTCTAATCGCTTCTAGCCCACACTAGGTTTCAAAAGCCCCCTTTGCTTCCCTACAAACAGTTCTCTGGCAGTCACAACTCTTAACTTTTGTATGAAAAAGGTTGTTCAATTTGTAGAGAGCCTTAGAGAACCTTAAGTAGAGAGATTAGGGTTTGGGAATTGGGGATTTTTGAAATTGAATGAATTGGGAATAGGGTTTTCGAAACTTGGTCCAATTTTGAATTTCAAAACACATAATAGACCCAAATAATCGATTATCTTAAGTGTTAATCAATTATTCCAAAGCCATTCTCGCAGAGGAGCTAAAACAACACCAGTTAATCGATCAATAGGTCATTTAATCGATTAACAGCCCAATTAATCGATTAACAAGCCATTTAATCGATTATTCTAGTGAGCAAATACTGAAAATGGTTTTCTTTCTGTAATAATCGATTATCCTCCCATCTAATCGATTATTCCAGTGTATTTTTGATAAAAATGAGTTTTTAGAGCTTTTAAAGAGTGGTCTATGTGCTGGTTATCTTGGACTCTAATATTACAGACTCAAAAACATAAAAATAGAGTTATTACATAACATTACAAGTCTTCAAATCTTTAAGTTCTTTATTCTAGAATCATCATCAAAATCTACAAGCTTCATATCCTTGTACGTTCAACATTCATATCCTTGTATGTTCAACAAAATGTGCTCCTCCGAGATGCTCCTTTGATGTTGTAGCTGACCCCTTTGGTTGATGAGTATGAACCCCCATCTGGTTTAAGCCCCCTTTTGTAAGGCTTGATAAGTACGCAACCCCATCTGGTTTGACAAGTACGAACCCCCATCCGGTTTAAGCCCCCTTTTGTAAGGCTTGATGAGTATGCACCCCCATCTAGTTTGACGAGTACGAACCTCCGTCCGGTTGTGAAGTCCACTTTGTAGGACCGCTATGACTTACTACTCTGGCTCATGCGCAATTCCTTGTGAGGAGTGTTTCTGCTTTGGAATTCAGTTTTTGACTTTTTGTAGTCTTCTGGTGTGCCGGGGATTCTTTGATTTTTTTTTCTTTTTCCAATAGCCATCCAGCTTCTTGATTGCTAGGGATTCTTTATTTTTTAGTTTCTGTAGTGGTCATCTAACTTCACTAGTTGTTGAGGATTTGTTGATTTTGATGGTGCCTCTGAGCAGGCAGATGCTTCATCAGAAGTGGAGGCTTTCGGTTCGCGTTGTTTTCTTGAGGGGAGCTTCATTCGGAGGCTTGCCTTGAGTGCTTCTTGTTTTCAAATGCAAACATGGAGCTCGTCTCCTTATATGAATGCTTTTCCTTTATTTTTCTTTATCTGAAGCGATTTTTTATTATTTTTGTTTTTTCGATTTTGACAAAGTCGTTTTGTACGACTACTTGTGTGGATGCCTTAAATGCAATCTACTTTTATGTGATGCATCTAGAAAGTGACTGACATTTTTCTGTTGATTTTTTATGATTACGCTGATGGGATCTTTTTTATTCTTTTTCTTTTAATTAAGCCCTATCTTTTGCCTAGACCGCCCTTTTGGGGTTTTCGATCTAGCGGGTTGCCTTAATTTTTGCCTAGTTCCTTTTTATGAGTGCCTTAACTTTTTCCTAAACCACCCTTTGCGGGTTTTCGATCTAGCAGGCTGCCCTAGTTTTTGCCTAAGAATCTCCTAGTAGGCATCATTCTTTTTTATCTTTATTTTTCCTCTTCTTTTCCTTTCTTATGCTTTCTTGTATTGGTTCTTTATGCATGCTCATGTTTTATTCATATAGAGGCATTTTCGTAATTTGGTTAAGAGAAAAGAAGTAAAAGGCAATTTGATATAAGCAAATGGTTCATTTTTACAGAAGGATTTACAAAGGGATTTAGACACATGGCTGGCCAAGGTTGTCTACACTGTATAAGCTATAACAATCATGCCCCTAACATCTGTATCTCTGTTTCTCCTAGTCGCTTCTGTTGAGATGCTCAAGCCTTGAGTGAAAACCATGCAAAGTCTACTTGCTTCTGGAAGGACATTACCTTAGTCGCCTTGCAGCTTTTGGCTAAGGTAATCATTGCTTTTTTTTGTTTTGTTTTTTTTTAACCCTCTAACTTTTGCCTAGGATGTGTCCTAGCGAGGAATATGGACCCTATATTTTGCCCAGGATGCTCTTTGCAAGTTTTTGACCTGACGGGTCATGAGCAATGTCTTCAAGCGTAGTACTTTTTTACCGCATCTGAGTTGACCGGGTGTCGAAGCTCTTCTCCGTCCATGTTGGTGAGGATAAGGGCTCCTCCTGAGAATGCTTGCTTGACTATAAAGGGTCCTTCGTAATTTGCTGCCCATTTTCCAAGTTTGTCCTTCTGGGTGGGAAGCAGTTTCTTTATTACTAAATCCCCTTCTTGAAAAGTGCAGGGATTGATCTTCTTATCGTAGGCCTTCTTGATCTTCTTTTGATAGGCCTACCCATGACATATGGCGTCTAGCCATTTTTCTTCAATCAGGTTAAGCTGGTCGTATCGATTCTGGACCCATTCTGCTTCGGTTAGCTTTTCTTCCATAATGAATCTTAGAGAGGGTATTTCAACTTCTACTGGCAATACAGCCTCCATGTCGTATACGAGGGAGAACAGGGTAGCCCCGGTGGAGGTCCGCACGAAAGTCTGATATCCGTGCAAGGCGAAGGGTAGCATTTCATGCCAATCTTTGTATGTTAACACCATCTTTTGGATGATCTTTTTTATATTTTTGTTGGCTACCTCCACGGCATCGTTCATTTTGGGTCGGTATGGAGAACAATTATGATGTTGAATCTTGAAATTTTAACATAATTCTTCCATCATCTTGTTGTTAAGATTGGTCCCATTATCAGTAATGAGCCGATGAGGGATACCATACCGACATAGAATATTCATCTTGATGAAGGTGGTTACCACTTTCCTAGTTACGTGTGCGTAGGATGCCGCCTCTACCCATTTAGTAAAACAGTCAATGGCCACCAAGATAAAATGGTGACCATTAGATGCTTTGGGCTCGATGGGTCCAATGACGTCCATGTCCCACATGGAGAATGACCATGGTGTAGCCAGCGTGTTGAGAGGTGCTGGCAGAATGTGAACATAGCCACCGTCTCTTTGTCCGTCAGCGGGGGCTCTATTTGGGCAGCCATCTCCCTCCACCTCTAGGCATATGCCTTGAAGGACTCATTGTTCTTCTTACTTAAAGTCCTAAGATCTGACTTATTTGGGGTCAGATCGATGTTATATCGGTAATGACGGAGGAAGGCATCCGCCAACTGCTTCTAATTTTGGACTTGCCCTTTCTCTAGTTGCATGTACCAGTTGAGGGCTGAGTCAGCCAGGCTCTCCTGGAAGCAGTGGATCAAGAGTTTCTCATTTTTAGCGTGTGCAGCCATCTTACGACAGTACATCGTAAGATGATTCTTAGGGCAAGTCAGTCCAGCATACTTGGGGAAGTCTGGGACCTTGAATTTTGGCGGGAACTGGATGTTCTTCACCAAACACATGTCTGTCGCCTCCTTGACATCAAGCTTATGTCCCTTGACTGCCTTCAGCCTTTCCTCCAAGGCAGAGATATGTTGCTTGGACACCTCAGGGGTGTGAATGTGCATTGCCCTGGTGTCAAACTGCACAGGGGCTTTTTGTTCAAAGAAGAACTCCTCTTCCTCTTCTTCCACATGGCAAGAGGCGCGGTCGCCATGAGTGTCCCCTTTGTTGAGGTTTTCCTGGTGCATGACCTCCATCAATTGTGCCATTTGCTTTCTCAAGGCGCTAATGTGCACGGGTTCATATGGGAAGAGGACCAACCAATTTCTAAGATGCCCAAGAATGAATTTTATTAATGGAAATGAATGATAGGTGTGGGATTAGTATCTTCTAAGACAATGACTTAGGTATCATCCTAAAAGCTTACACTTTGCAGAGTGCCATACCCACTTTGGTGTAATGGTTCCTTCCCCGTCATGGATTTGACAAATATAACGAAGGTCACCATATACCTTAGTACATTTTTTCCTTCCTTGTGGATGGTTACAAATGTGCTTGGGACCTCTTTCGTCTTTGTCTTAGAGATATCTAATGCCCCCTAGCATGAATGCGTTTATGCATGAGAGATTTTATTAAAATGATGTTTATGCGCACTTTCCTTATATATTTGTCACCATCGTCAAAAGAGGCGATTGGAGCGACGCGATGGTTTCGTTCGACTTGCGTTTTTTAAAAGTGTAGTGCAACGCCTTTAGGTTGTCCGATAACCGGGTTGGACCTAAAGGCGAGGTTTTCGAAGGGTTCGAGGAGTCGCCACCAATGTGTTTACCAGAAACATTGGAAAAGGAAAAAAAGAAGGCATTGGTTTAGAAAGACCAACTTTGGCCATTACAACCAGAGTCGAGTAAGGGAGTTAGTTACGTGTAGGTAAGGTATTAGTTTTCCTACGACGCCCCTTTCGGGTTTCCTATGATGGACTGTTTATATAAAAGAATAATAACTATAAATTGAGCTTTTACGCTTTATTTATTTATTGCGAAAATTAAAATATTGACTACATGGCCTTAAATGATTAATGCACAATAATACTATCTAAAAAGCAATAAAGTGGACAAGAGAGTATATAGGAGCCTTCGAAGCAAGCTTTTATAGTGAATTCTTTGAAATAGGGTGCATTTTGGCAATCCCCCGCTCTACAATGTTGATCGCTCTTCCTCGCAACACTACAGAATGCTTTCTAAGAATACTAAGAAACTCTGGAAATGCTTCAGAGGGGTCCTAGGAGCGTAATTTGAAAGAAGTACAGAAGGGAAAGTTGTAGAATTGTGTGAAAAGGGTAAGGAAGTCCCCCCTTTTATAGAAATTCGCACCTATCAGGTCGGGACCGTTGTCTCGCTTGACAAGGTTGGGACTGCTGTCTCGCCAAATGGGACGGCGGTCTCGCCTTTGGCAAGTGACGAGACGGCGGCTCACCCTTAGCCGATGGCGAGACGGCGGTCTCAGCCCTTTAGGTGGAATTTCTTATTTTTTGCGTACAAAAGTCCTTCCAATTCTAATATGGGGCCTATTGATCAATCCTAGGGACCTTTTAGGCCTTGCCCATCTTCGAACGGAAGTCTTCTGCTCTTTATTTTGAGTTCGGGCAAGATTTGGGGTCTACAGTTGCCCCCCCTTCACCTGACTAGCCGACTGTTGGCTCGACATGCTAAAAAGATCTGCTGGAGGTGAAGGAGTAAACCCTCTTGCCCGATTGTCCTTCGGATGCTCCTTCATGTGGTAGCCGACCCCTTTGGACGAAAAAGGTGCGAACCTCCGGGATGCTCCTTCTTGTGGTAGCCGACCCCTTTGGTTGACAAATGGTAGAATCTCAGGATGCTCCTTCTTGTAGTAGCTGACCCCTTTGGTTGACAAGTGGTAGAACGTCATGATACTCCTTCTTGTGGTAGCCAACCCCTCGATTGATGAGTATGAACCCCCATATTGTTGCTTGTAGCTTTGGGATGCTCCTTCCCACGGTTGCCGACTGTAGACCCAAAGTCTTGCCCGACCTCATAATAAAGACCAGAAGACCTCCTATTCGAAGATGTAAGAAGCCTAAGAAGCCATTAGGAGACTCTATTAGGCCCCATACTAGGATAGGAAGGATTTTCTACATTAAAATAAGGATTTTCGCCTTCAGGGATCGAGACCGCCATCTCGCTTTTCGGTACTGCCGTCTTGCCATTCTAGCAAATCGAGACTGCCGTCTCGTTTGGCAAGACGGCCGTCTCGCCACTTGCGAATGGCGAGACCCCCCTCCTATTTGGCGAGAAGGCCTTCTCGTTTCTGGGAAAGTCAATATCGCGGTCTTGCCAAACGAGATGGCGGTCTCGCCACTTTTGCAAGTCGAGACCGCCGTCCCGAATGGCGAGACGGCTGTCTCGACCTTGTCACACGAGACGGCCGTCTCGACCTGGCAGTCGCGAATCTCTATAAATAGTGAATGCTTCCCCCCTCATTTCACACAGTTCTTCCACTTTACCTTCTACAATTTCTTCAAATTCTCTTCCTAGAGTCCCTCAGAAGCATTTTCGGAGTTTCTAAGAGTTTTTTAAGAGATTTTATAGCGTTTTTGAGAGTTTTCCGGCGTTGTAAAGAGCGAAGGGCTGCCAAAACGCACCCTAATTTTCAGAGAATTAATTGAAAAGCATACTTCGGAGGTTTCTTCACTCTCTCCCTCTCTTTTACTGTCTTTATTTTTTTGATTAAAATTGCATAATAGACATTAGGGCCATGTAGTCGTTACTTTAATTCCGTAAATAAAAGGGTAAAAGCGTCTTGTCACAAGTTTATTTATAAAATAGCTGGCCTATCATAGGGAACCCGAAAGGGGCGTCGTAAGGGAACTAACACTTCCCTTACACGTAACTAACTCCCTTACTTAAACTCTGGTTTTAACGACCAAAGTTGGTTTTCAAAAACCAACGCCTTTTTACCCCTTTTTCGATGTTTCCGATAAAAACATCGGTGGTGACTGCATAAGAACCCTTTCAAATTAGTTCTTGGGTTAGCCCGGTTATCGGACAATCCAAGAACACCCTTTCGAAAACCTCGCCTCTAGGTTCAGCCCAGTTATCAGACGACCTAAAGGCGTTATAACATCACCCATAAAAACGCGAAAATTGGAAAAGTCGGAACCATCGCGTCGCTCCGACCGCCTCTTTTTGACGGCGGCAACATATGGCGACTCCACTGGGGAAGCCTAGAGAGTTTATCTCATTTAGTTATGGGCTAGCTTAAATAAATAAACTAAGAAATTACGTTTTTACCCTACCTTGTATTAGAACATGTTTTAAATGCTTGGCTTTAATAACTGTTGTTTGTTTTTATGCAATTGTTTTAAATAAAAACTGTACACAAACCTTTGCACACGACAGTTCCCTCTATACCCGGGGGCAAGTGAGAAATCCATAGGGAGTGGGTGGTAGGTATGGTTCGCTATAGTGATGGCCTTGAGCCCACCAATGTGATCGAAAACCACCACTCAAGGTGATAACCTTCCTCTTTTGGCACAAAGACTGACTATAGCCTTAGTGCTAAGCATGGTCGGAAGGCTGGAGAGTGGGGACCCTATAATGGGGGCACCTTGGGGGCCTTAACCTTGGAGAGAACAGTTAGAACCTACCTTCGTCAAAGCACTTTTCTGCAGGAAAACCCTACCTCGTGATTAAAACAACGTCTCGCCTATTCGAGGATGATTATATTGTGTGCACATTTGTTTGTTGCATAGCATAACCAAACAACAGAAAAATTACAAAAAAAATATTTTTGCAATAAACACCCTTATCTCGGATAGTCTGCCTTTTAGCTAGCCTGCTTTCAGGTTCTTTGTAAGCTAAGTAGCCACGCAGTCCGACAGAAGAGATAAGGGACGCTAAACATTATTCTTTTGCATAAAGTCATTTTTATCTCGGACAGTCTGCCTTTAAGCTAGCCTGATTTCAGGTTCTTTGTAAGCTAAGTAGTCACGCAGTCCGACAGAAGAGATAAAAGGCTATAAAATAAAAATAATAAAAATCAAATAAAAACCCAAATTAAAACAAAAAAATGGGACCTTGTTCATAAACATCACACTCATAAATCATCCATATAGGTAGTTTACTTGTTCCAAAATAAAATACGTAAATATCATACATCATGTAGAAATAAAACATGATAAATAGGAAAATAAACACTCACATTCATACCTACAATAAGCATCATACTCACAAAGCATGCATTTTGGTTTTAGAAAAATGGAGGGGACTAGTAGACAATTGAAGAAAGTGGACATTCCCCGGTACCATACTGAGAAGTTAGAACGGCTTTGCGCGATAATACCACCAGAGGTCTGCTCCGACTTCGAAAAATCTTATGGACGGATCCTCAACCTACTGAAGATCTGTGTCGATCCAATTTTCATCAGGGTACTAGTTCATTTCTGGAACTCCAGTCTGCGCTGCTTCGAATTTCCATAGTTCGATATGGTGCCCACTTTGGAGGAGTACGAGATTATGCTAAAATGGCCCAAATCAGCCGGGGTCCATATCCGCCATGGGGCATATACTCTCGCAGCACAAGTCGCTGCCATCATCCGATTGCCATTCCGGCAGACTACCCTAATGGAAAAAGGGAACATCCAGGGTTGGAAAGTTTCAATGTTAGAAGACCATCTGTCCACCTTGGCCGAAAAGGCAGAATGGATCGCTTTTAACAAAACCCTGGCTTTGATCATATTTGGAACAATCTTGTTTCCCTTCCACATCGACACAGTAGATCAAGTCGTCATGGACGCCTTCTTCGCCTGGGACGTGAACTCGAAGAGTCCCTTGCCTGCAATTCTTGATGACACCTTTCTCTCGGTGGAATTTTGCCGCCAGAAGCAAGGAAAAACACTCTGCCACTGCTCTTCACTACTTTTCGTGTGGGGCATCACAAATTTTTACGCCTCTAGTCACATGGGGATGTTCCCCAACCCTTTGAGGAGCTTCTCTAAAATCCCTCTCCACAGACGCCTAACCTCAGAGTGGAAGGACAAGTTGGAACAATGGGACGCCAACCAATTATCCTGGGTCTGCCCTTGGTTCCGACCCGGTCCAGTCCTCATCAGATGTGGGGATTATCCGAACGTACCGTTGATAGGACTCAAGGGTTGCATAGCCTATTCACCTAGAGTAGCTATGAGACAACTTATGAGGACCCAAACTACAATATCCCAAGGGGAGCTCGGAGGACTGTGTTTCTTCAGAGACCCATGCATAATTGCTAACTCACCAGCCATGAGAAGAGCATGGGAGAGACCAGTCTTTATGGGAGATAGAGAGCTAGGAAAAGCTCGGGTAGCCGCCTCCAGTGACTATGAGGTGTGGAGAAGAAGAAGAGGGATGTCTCAACCATCCACCTCACTCGCTACATGTGCCAATAGTGAAGAGCTGCAAACTCAAGTCGACGCCTTGACCCAGAGGATAGAAATCATGGGAGCCCAGATGAGGGCCCTTGAGGAAAGAGAACAAGAATCTATCCTCACCATAGATGGTCTGCAGAGGCAATGCAAGAAAAAGGATTATAAAATAGAGCGCCTCAAGGATCAGTGTGCTGACTCTAACGAACAAGTTATCCGAGCATCCAAAGCTGCTAGAACCAGCTCGAATAGCCAACTTCAAGAAATAACCGCCAAATCAGCACGCCTTGAGGCCGAATCAGCAAAACAGGCTCAGACGATCAAGGACTTGTTACAAGACCTCACCAGGACTCGGTCAGAAATACGCCAAGAGCGAGAGGCCAACCGGAGACTCAACAAAAGTCTCACTGAGCTACGCTGTAAAGAAAGAGATGGGCTAGCTCAGTATGGCCAAGTACCACAAGAAAAGGATCGAGCCCTTGCAAAACTCGATGAACTGCAAGCCTTGGTCGTCCATCAAGAGGCGAATATCAAAGAGGCTCAAAAGTACAGTGAAGATATGAGTCAGGCGGTCCAGAAGCAAAGTGAAGCACTCGCTCGTCACGTTCGGGAAGCCGAAAGGGAATTACATAGAGACCAAGACCCGCCTTTTCTGTTTCTGTCAAAAGTTGCTTCGTAGTATGGAATAGGGGAATGTACACCTTCTACGGATAAATGAAATTTTTCTTTATTCAACAATTGTCTACTTGCATGCATATCATTCATTTGCATATTTAATTTCCCCTCCTTCACTCTTAATAAATAAAGATAATAAAAAGGAAAGATTAACTGACACGTCTTCCAAATCAGAAGAATGGAGAGAAAGCCACTCCTAATCAAGCTTTCCCCAACGGTTGACCCGCCACAAGAGGACAATAAGCCTCGACCGTTGGTCCTCAAAAATAATAAGGAAGAGGGGGCAAGGACACCAGTGCGACTATTTATGCCACGTCCTTTCCCCTACGAGTCAAATAAAGTTGTACCATGGAGATATGGAGAATCTTCACCAATAAAGGAGGATATCTCCAATATAGCGGGCATTGGGGGCATGACTAGAAGTGGAAGAGTCTACTCCCCCAAGGACTTACATGAAGACGTCCCCAAGAATAAAGGAAAAAAATAAAAAGACCGAAGAAAAAGAAATTAAAGAATCCAAGGAGGAGACAGAGGAATTACTCCAGTTCATAAGTCAAAGTGAGTATTCCATTATTGACCAGCTCAATCATACACCTACAAAGATAACCTTATTATCTCTAATGATGAGCTCGGAACCGCACAGAAATGCCCTGATGAAGGTCTTGAGCGAAGCGCATGTACCTCACACCATATCCCAAGAAAAGGTCGAGAGGATCGTCGGTCACATTACAGCAAGCGATCACCTCACCTTCACAGAGGAAGAACTCCCCTTCAAGGGGTCAAACCACAACAAGCCCTTGCACATCTCCATCAAATGCAAGGAGTGTCTCATCCCAAAGTTCTTATGGATAACGGGTCGTCCTTGAACATGATGCCCAAGTGCACACTTGACAAGTTGACTATCCAAGGAACCCGTCTGCGCCCAAGCAGTACTTCGTTCGAGCCTTCGACGGATCAAAACGAGAAGTAGTGGGAGAAGTTAATTTGCCAATCCAAGTTGGACCCACTATCTTCAACGTCAATTTCCATATAATGGATATTACTTCGGCATATAGTTGTCTCCTCGGCAGGCCTTGGATTCATGACGCTAAGGCAGTACCTTCAACGCTCCACCAAAAAGTCAAGTTCATAGTGGATGACAAATTGATCACGGTCCAAGCAAAAGATGATATCCTGATCAGTGGACCGTCCACCCAACCTTTAGGTGGATGCGGCTGAAGAGGCCCTTGAAACATCTTTTCAAGCGCTCGAAATTTCCAACGTAGAAAGACTTCCCAAAAACACAAAGGTAGTCCGCATGATGATGAAGCATGGTTACCATCCTGGCCAAGGATTGAGGGCAGATTCCCAAGGCATAAGGGAACCCCCAGAGTTCAAAGATAATCCTTACAAGTGTGGCCTGGGATATGACCCTACTAAGGGCCGAGCAGAAGGAAGAAAAGGGAAGTCTCCCCTCCGCACACTCAAACAAATATTCCGAAGTGGAGGGATGCAAGCGTCAAGAGCTACCCTAGTCATTAGGAGATCTTTTTCTTCACCTAAGGGATGTAAACCCCATGATTGTTAGAGATTATCCCCCGGGGCTAGCTCGACCCCCGGGCATGTTAGGGCACATATTCCCTTATTAATTAATAAAGAATACGCTTCTTACTATCTGCTTCTCTTCTTGCTATTTCATGACTAGACCTCACAATGACCTTGTCTAAGTAAAAGAAAGAAGAATAAAAAGCGCCCAATTAATCAAAATTTACCATTGCCATTACAATCAAGCTGGTCGATTAGAAGTACAAAATAAGGCTTTACCTCACCACAAATAAAGTCATGCTTCGCCAATATTGTGAAGAAAAATATAATAACAAAAAAGAAAAAGCCCATAGAAGCCAAAGGCCAAAAAAAAAAAGAAGGAAAAATACCCAGTAGGAAACCCACTAAGGGGGCTACGCAAAAGATAGGGTCAACCTGGTAGGACACCTGAACAAAAATAAAGGGTAGCCTAGGCAAAAGTTAGGGTTACAAAATAAGGTCCGCTAGGATTCCCTAAAAGAAAAACAAAAAAGGAACCTAGACAAAAGATAGGACCAAAACACAATATCCTAGTTCGAAAACCCAAAGGGCGATCTAGGGAAATCAACTAGCCATAAAAAGCAATGGAAATAGGCTAAGGCGCAAATACAAAAAAAAAAGGAAACGTTTGCTTAGACAAAAAGCTTAAACACCTAGGCCTAACCTTTCTAAAAACAAAAATTAACCGTCTAAAACACAAGCCATTGAATTTGCCCTTTTACTTCTTTTCTCTTGACCCTCACAACATTATTCTAACAATTAATTTGGGAATATGTAGGCGTATAGTCAACAAGAGGATTGAAACCCCTAAAGTGAAGAAAAAGGGATACTAACATGGCAAAGTGTGCTCTACAAAAAAAAAGATAGAAAAAGAAAAAAGCAAAGAAAGAAAGAAAAGAAAAATTATTCTTCGGTCACCTGAGGTCTGGAATGGTACAGCCGAGTACAACAGAAGGAACGCAGATCAGAGGACACTCGTCTTTACAAGACATGTCAGTTAAATCCTTTTGAAAAACTAATGAAATAGGCATCATAGGGTATCAAACATGAAAACATTGCATGCATAAAATATTTTTGAACAAGGTCCTATTTTTCCTTTAAAAAAAAAAGCCTCTAAAAAACGAGACCACCGTCTCGTAGGTCCATACCGTCGTCTCAATTTTCAGCAAAACGAGACTGTCGTCTCGACTAACAAGACCGCCGTCTCGACTTGACCAAAAACGAGACCACCTTCTCGCTTAGTGAGACGACCGTCTCGCTTAAGGCCAAAGTTGAGACCGCCGTCTCGAGGTTCCAGACGGCGGTCCCAAATTCCATAAATTCGAGACAGTGGTCCCGAATCTCCAGACGGTGGTCCCGAGGTTGGTCGAAAAATCTATAAATAGAGGGGCCTAGGAGGGTGGGTCTCAAACACCCTCTCTTGCACTCCTACCCTCCTTTCTCTCACTTTCAAGCATCCTACCACCAAAATGCATCGAGGAGACCAATCTAGAAAGAGAAGAGGTTATGCCAGACCCAGTAGCTCCACAACCCCTACTCCGCAAGATCCCACACAGCTTTTGCCACTACACCAGGCCCGCCTAGAGCATGTCCGGGGGTACACCTAGCACCCCATGCTGAGATTGGACTTCGGCATCCTCGCCGAGTTCGGGTGGGAAGATGACATCCGCGCCCACATCGACAGCATAGGGTGGCGCTTCCTCCTCCAGTCTCCACCTACTCACGTCTATCCCCAGGCGGTGATAGAATTTCTCGCCTCCATCTCCTACTCCGACACCCCCTCCATGGTGCCAGGCCTCCCACCGACAAAAATGGTGACATACTTCATGGGCGGGATGTACCGGACCACCACCCTGGACGAGTTCAACGTGTCCATCGAGTTCGTCCAGCCCGAGGACGTCCTAACTCGGGATTACCAAGAGGCCATATGCGCACGCCCAACTAAACTCACTGCCGGCGAAATGTGGGAGGAGCTGCCCGGGGCGCACACCCTGCCGACACTACCGAAGGGGTCCGCACTTCCCCCCACCCTCCGTATCTGCCACAAGTTGCTAGCCGGGACGGTCCACGGGCGGAAAGAGAGTCAGGGTAAGGTTACCCTCCCAGATCTCTTTGCCCTCTACTGCATTATCCAGAGGCGCTGGTGCAACCCCGGTTATTTCCTCCTGAAGGCCCTCAAGGACTTCAGGAGTCGGCCTGTGGGAGCCATCCTCATGGCTCCCCTTGTCGCCGCCGTCCGTTCCGACGTCCAGGGACATCTCGAACGTTTATGCGAGCGGTCGCGAAAAAATGGTTAGACTCGCGTTTTATGTTAAAATTATGTTCATTGCTTCCGAGGTGCTCAACAACTGAACTATCCTCTAATAAAAACAAGGTTTTCGAAAAGGGGTTCTTTTGGAGTCGCCACCAATGTTTTGACCATAAACATTGGAAAAGGATAAAAAGGCGTTGATTTTATTAAAAACCAAACTTGACCATTATAACCAGAGTTAGGTAAGGGAGTTAGTTACGTGTGGGGAAGGTGTTAGCACCCCACAACGCCCCTTTCGGGTTGCCTATGACGGATTAATTCATTTAAGTGAAGATTGTGAGAAATTACGCGATTACCCTATTTTATTGCATAATGTTAAAAAATGGCTATCTACATCACTTTATTTTACATTGCATACAGAAAGCAATAAATAAAGCAGTAAAAGAGAAGAGAATTGAATAGAACCTCCGTAGCAAGCTTTATATTGCAAATCTTTGATCGCAAGGATGCGTTTTGGCAACCCTTCACTCTACAAAGACTCTCCTCTTCAAATACAAGATCGACTCGACTCGATTTTACAGAAGAATCGAATGCTAGAATATGATTCCTTAACTGATTGTTACCTTATCAAGGCAATCAGAGAGTTCATTCGAAGAGGGAAGAGGATAGACAAGTACTAGGAGTTGTCTGGTGTCTGAAATAGTGGCAAATGAACTTCCAATTTATAGTTTTCGCTACCTGCACGTTTGGGATGGTCGTCTGGGTTGGAACGGCCGTCCCAACTGTCTCTTTTGCAAAGGACGAGACCACCTGGGGAGCTGGGACTGGCAGTCCCATTTGGGACGGTCGTCCCACTTGGCCAGGGAAGGTTAGGACGGCCGTCTCGACCTGTTTTGGCCAGCTTTCGTGTTTTGGGACCCCCGAGAAGCTTTCCTTCGTGTATTCGGACGTCGTTTGATGCCGATAAATGCCCGTTAATGCTTTATCTTCATATAAGAAGTCTTCTTGGCCTTTATTGAGATGTCAGGTGAGCTTTGTCTTTGTAGGAAGTCTCTTTAGCTTTTATTATTGAGAGGCTGAGCGAGCTTTGTCTTGTCATATGAGATCTTCTCAGCCTTTATTGAGAGACCGGGCAAAATTAGGGGTCTATAGCTGCCCCCCCTTCACCTGCCTAACTAATTTGTTGGTTTTAATATACCGACAAAATTAGTTGGTAGGGGAAGGAGTTAACCCTTTTTTCCAGTTATCCTTCGGATGCTGCTCCTTTGGTGATCCTCCGGATGATAAATATTTTGATAGGTACCAACCCCTATCTGGTTTGAGCCTTACTTTATAAGGCTCTGGTGAGTACTTACCCTCACCCGGTATGAGTCTGTGTTTCACTAGACTCCTGTGGGTACCTACCCCCACTAGGTATGAACCTTGTTTTTGCAAGGTTTTGGTGGGTACCTATCCCCACCCGGTATGAGTTTGCATTTTGCTAAACTCTTATGGGTACTTACTTCCAAGGTTCTCAACACTGAACTATCCTCTAATAGAAGTAAGGTCTTTGCAACCCATTTTTGTAATGCTTAGGCGAGTATTTTACTCCACCTGATGCATTCTGCTTAAGTTTTGATGAGTACATACCCTCATCCGGTACAAACCTTATTTTATAAGGCTCTGGTGGGTACCTACCCCCACCTGGTATGAATCTGCATTTTGCTAGATTCTGATGAGTACTTACCCTCATCCGGTATAAACCTTATTTTATAAGGCTTTGGTGGGTACTTATCCCCACCTGGTACGAATCTGTATCTTGACAGACTCTAGTGGTTTTTACACCCCACTTGGTGCGAATCTGCATCTTGACAGACCTTTGTGGGTATCTACCCCTACTTGGTACGAATCTGCATCTTGACAGACTCTAGTGGTTTTTACACCCCACTTGGTGCGAACCTGCATCTTGACAGACTCTAGTGGATTTTACACCCCCACTGGGTGCGAACCTGCATCTTGACTAGGCTCTAGTGGATTTTACACCCCCACCTGGTGCGAACCTGCATCTTGACAGACTCTAATGGATTTTACACCCCCACTGGGTGCGAACCTGCATCTTGACTAGGCTCTAGTGGATTTTACACCCCCACTGGGTGCGAACCTGCATCTTGACTAGGCTCTAGTGGATTTTACACCCCCACTGGGTGCGAACCTGCATCTTGACTAGGCTCTAGTGGATTTTACACCCCCACTGGGTGTGAACCTGTAGCTTGACAGATTCTAGTGGTTTTTTAGCCCCACTGGGTGCGAACCTACATCTTGACTAGGCTCTAGTGGATTTTACACCTCCATTGGGTGTGAATCTGCATCTTGACAGACTCTTGTGGTTTTTTACACCCCACTGGGTGTGAACCTACATCTTGACTAGGCTCTAGTGGATTTTATACCCCCATTGGGTGTGAATCTGTATCTTGACAGACTCTTGTGGTTTTTTACACCCCACTTGGTGTGAACCCTATTCTATAGGGTTTTTTGAAATGTTCTAAAAAAATCTGTCTTTGATCATGCGCCTATTCCGTAGGGAATGATGGATTTTTCTTTTTGACTTTTTTGTTTTAGTCATCCGGTTTTACCGGGGATTTCATTGTTTTGGCTTTTTCTTTTAGCCATCCGGTTTTACCGGAGATTCTTTGTTTTTGGCTTTTCTTGTTTAGCCATCCGGTCTTGGCCGGGGACTCTTGTTGATTGGCTTTTCTTGTCTAGCCATCCGGCTTGGCCGGGGATTCCTTGTTTTTGGCTTTTTTGTTTAGCCATCCAGCTTTGCGGGGGATTTCATTGTTTTGGCTTTTTCTTTTAGCTATCCAGTTTTACCGGGGATTCATTGTTTTTTTTTTTTGGCTTTTCCTTTTAGCCATCCGGTCTTGCCGGGGATTCTTTGTTTTTGGCTTTTTAGCCATCCGGTCTTGGCTGGGGATTCTTTGTTCTTGGCTTTTTAGCCATCCGGTCTTGCCCGGGGATTCTTTGTTTTTGGCTTTTTAGCCTTCCGGTCTTGGTCGGGGATTCTTTGTTCTTGGCTTTTTAGCCATCTGGTCTTGGCCGGGGATTCTTTGTTCTTGGCTTTTTAGCCATCCGGTCTTGGCCGGGGATTCTTTGTTTTTGGCTTTTTAGCCATCCAAATTGGCCGGGGATTCCTTGTTCTTGGCTTTTTAGCCATCCGGTCTTGGCCGGGGATTCCTGTTGATTGCCTCTTTTTAGGCAGGAATCCACTGGGGATTTGTTGATTTTTGATTGTTCCTCTTGATTAGGCAAATGCTTCGATAGTGGTGAAGGCTTTTTACTTGTTGTTTTTCGCCTCTGAATAGGTTGATGTTCTACTTGAGGATATTTGCTCTTGATAATACCTCTGAGTAGGTGGATGCTTTTTGAAAGCTTTGTGCTTGTATTACCTCTTATAGGTTGATTTCCCATTTCTTGGGGATATCATCTTTTTCCTTGCCTTAGGCAGAGGCTCTTCTTGGGAGTGAAGGCTTTGCACTTCGCTGGGGATATCCATATTGGGCGTTATAGGTGATTAACTCCCTGAGAATATGAATTTGTAGTTTGCCTTTGCTGGTAGGCTTGCTAGGGATTTTTCTTTTTGGTGATCCACCAGGGATTTGATCGTCTTCTGGGGATCTATTTTGAATTGCCCCCTAGGGAGGAATGGAGTTTTTGACTCCTTATTGGACACTGTTGTTTGAGCTGGCTTTGCCTATGCTCTTATTCCTACTGGGGAATGGGTTTTCATCTTTTTCTCGCGATTTGTATCTCTTTTTCGCGATTTGGTTTTTACATATGTGCGCCTTTTTATGCACATTGGCTTTTTCTTTGGATGAAAAGATATCTTTTTTCTCTTTTCTTTTTCTTTGTGATCCCCGGGGAATTTTCTTTTTCTTTACGATCCCTGGGAATTTTCTTTTCTTTGCGATCCCCGGGGAATTTTCTTTTCTTGGGGGATCTAATCATTGATTTGATTTTTTATGATGGAGTCTTGGCTCCTGACTTTTGTGAGGCTCTTTATTGAGAGGAATGAAGAGTTTTTCTTCTTTTTCTTTTTTGGGATTCACCGAGGAGTCTGTCAGTTTCCTGGGGATCCAATTTTGATGATGGAGTCCTGGCTCCTGGCTTTGTGAAGCTCTTATTTGAGCTGGAAGATGGAAAAAATTTTGTTTTCCTCTTTTTGTCTTTTTGTAGACTTTTCTTGATATACTCTTCTTGGAGATTTTTTATTTGGCCTTTTTCGTTGTGGCCTCTATTGGGGAATGAAGGTTTTATTTTCTTTCTTTTTGTTGCTCCCTGGTGATATGGAGGATTTGTCTCCGTATTTTCTTTGATGGACTCTTGTGTAGTCCTTATTCTCCTTATTCTCCTTTGGGAAAATGGCGGAGATTCTGGATGAGTTTGCTTGATGACTCATGATGCGATGCTGCTGAGTCGTGAGGTAATCTTTTTATTTTGCCTTTGGAGTAGGCAAGGATCCTCTTGGGGATGATCAAGCCTTTCCATTGGCTTTTCTCTGGTGATGGCTTCCTTCTTTCTTGGATGGAAGGATGTTGATTGAAGCTTTAAATGACTATGGTTGATGACTCATGTGGTGATGCTGAGTCATGAAGTAAATTTTTTGTTTTGCCTTTGGAGTAGGCAAGGATTTGTTTGGGGATCATCGAGCCTTTCCGTTGGCCTTTTTCTGGTTTACCTTCGTTTATTGGGGATAGAAGGTTTAGAGCTATTTTTCTTGAAGCTCTTTATTCTACTGGAATGGTTTTGATTTCGCCTTTTTCTTTCGCGATTTTAATCTTTATCGCGAGTTTTTTGAAATCTGGCTTTTTATCACGTGTGCCTTTTATTTTATAATTTTTGTACACGTGGGCTTTTGGAATGTAAACAGAAATAACAATGTTTATTCATTACTTCTTTTCTTTTTGTGATACATTCAAAACATTTTCAAATTACTAGAAAATAAAAAGGAAACTATCTCCTAATCATCTGCCTCTGGACTGGAATGGGCGGATGGTGCTGGCGACGGTATGCGGCGGAGCAGGCGACGCTGGAACCTTGCCTGGGTCTGGACCAGATTCTCTATCTGTCGGTCCGTCCTGTCCTGCCTCATAGTCACCTGATTAAACTGCTGGCATATGAATTGGAACTCTCCTTCCATATAGGCGTGCTCGTCGTCTATCCGTCGATACAAGCTGGCGAAATCCGGGTCATATGACTGCTGCTGCGATTCTGTAGTCGAAGGGATGTCCTGAGGCATGTCGAAATCGTGCATATCCAGCGAAATTGAGATAATGGGGTTTAAGATAAACCCTGATCCCTGTGGACTGAGGATGTTCATATGAACCAACATTCCTCCGCTAATCGGCTCTGGTCGGAGGCTAGCTGGGAGATCTTCTCCGTCGGTACATCCCCAATATTCCGCTAAAGGGGTGAGAAAGGGACTATTATGATGGCTCCTACTGAGCCGCGGGTTCCGTAATCTTTTACGGCTTTTAGGAAAGCATAACCTGGGTTGCATCGTAACCCTTGATGCATACAGTAGACAATGAAGAGGTCGGCCGGTGTTACCTTCCCTTGGCTCTCCTTCGGCTGTGTATGGTCCCAGCTAGCAATTTGTGGCATATGCGAAGCGGGGAGAGAAAGTTGCGCCCTTCGGGTTCGACGGTAGAGTGTGTGCTCCAGTGATCTCTCTCCACATGCTAGTGGTGGTGAGAGTAGCGAGCTTTTCCGGATATGCGGACCGGTATTCGGTGTTCTTGTATCTGCTCGGCGACGGAAACCCATTATGACATTAAAGTCATCCGAAGCGGTGGTCCGGTAGGCTCCATCCATCCGAGTAGGAAATGGCACGAGTCGGTGGCACTCGGGAATTGCGGAAGGCATTTCCACCATGTTGACGGAGGCAAGAAACTCTAGCGTAGCGATGCGGTGGATCCGAGTAGGTGGCTCTCGGAGCGAAAGCCCCATCCTATGTTGTGGATGAACCTTCGACATCTTGTTCCCGGCCAAATGTAGCTAGGATTTCAAAATCTAGCCGTAGTGTAGGATACCGGGAATATTGCTTGGATATTTGCCGACCACTGTTGATGTGATTACGCTAGTAGAGTGCTAGTAGTAGGAGTTCCTCTAGCAGGATTTCTAGTGCGTTTTCTCCTAGATGAGGCTTCTCCATGCTCCATTGTAGGTAGTACTCACTTAAGAATGCTAGGAGTGTGTAAAAAGGGAAGAGAAGCAAGGTAGAATGCTTGGAATGGGGTACCAAAGGCCAAATCCGCGCACAACTCATATAGGGGACGCCAGGAGACTTGGGACGGCCATCTGGGTTGGGACGGCCGTCCCAATTGAATTTTCCCTTCATGGTTCATCAGCAGAGAAGTGGGACGGCCGTCCCACCTGGGACGCGCGTCTCAACTGAAATTGGGGATTTGGGACGGCCGTCTGGACTTTGGGACGGCTGTCTCGAGCTTCTTGAGTGGATTTTTGATTTTTTTGAGTTAATTTTCGTGTTTTTTGATGAAACTGAAGATAGGATTCCCTTCATTTATGCTTTAATGCATGTAATGCTTCATGATATGCATCCTAGGATCTATTTCAGTTAATATTTCGAAAGTTTTAACTGATGTGCTTTGACTTCGGGCGCATTCTTGCTGTTGTGCCTTTATGTCATCTTGTTTCTTGATCAATAAGCTAAGTTGTACTGATTTGCCGTCATGGACCTTTCTTGCTATAGCCGAAGAACAATTATTTTGTTCGTAGGGCAACTGCCATATCAATGCCCTCCTTCCTTTCCTTAGGGATTTCAATCTTCCTATTGATCACTATGTTTCCACATTCCCCTTTATTACTTGAATGCTTTATAGTGAAATGGTCAAGAGAAGAGAAAGAAAAGGATTTACAACAAAGGCTTGTGTTTTAGAGGGACATTTTTTGCAATAGAGGTTTTTTGTAAGAATGGCTAGCCAGGGTTGGTCGGTGTTTAGGCTAGTTCAGACAAACGTTTTGTTCTTATGATGTGGCGTCGTTGTTTACTGATTTGTGGCGCCTTTTTTGTGATTGATTAACTTCCCTAGTCCGCCCTTTCGGGTTTTCAGCCTAGGATGTTGTGCTTATGTCCTAACTTTTGTCTAGGTTTCCCCTTTTTATTTATTTTTTAGGAATACCTAGCGGACTTTTATAACCCTAACTTTTGCCCAGGCTACCCTTTATTATTGTTCAGGTTTCCTGCCGGGTTTACCCTAATTTTGTGCAGCCCCCTTTATGGGTTTCCTGCCGGGTATTTTGCCCTTTTTCTTGTCTTGGCCTTTGGCTTTGACGGGCATTGCTTTTTTTGTATATGTATATTTTCTTTTGCACAACATTGTCGAAACTTGATTTTATTGAGATAATTTTTATCCGTGTTTCTAGTTAATCAATCATATTTGACTTTGCTTTATGACGCTTTGATTGTTCTGACGCATTTGGAACAAAACGTCTATCTAAACCTTGTTTATTAAAAATGGGGTATAGACATATTTAACAAGAAAAGAAGCAGATAGTAAGAATAGCATTCTTTTGTAATTTTGGGGAAATGTGTGCCCTAGAGATGCTCGGGGGACGGGCCTACCCCGAGAAGTGATCTCTAATAGTCACTAGGTTTACATCCTTTAGAATTGGAAGAAGAACACCTAATGTCTAACGCTACTCTTTGCGCTAATATCCCTCCTTTTTGGAATATCGTCTTCGAGGGATAAGACTTCCCTATTTTCCGTATGGTTTGATCTTTCATGGGGTCATACCCTAAACCATATTTTAAAGGGTTATCTTTGAACTCCGGTGGCTCTTTTATTCCTTGAGTATTCTTTCCGAGCCCCTGTCCTGGGCAATATCCATATTTTTTCATTATATGGGCCACCTTTGTATTGCTGGGGAGTCTTTCTATGTTAGCAATTTCGAGCGCTTGAAAAGATGTTTCAAGAGCCTCTTTAGCCGCATCCACATATGGTTGGACAGACGGTTTACTGATTAGAAAGTCTTCTTCAGCTTGAACTGTGACGAGTTTATCATTTGTCACAAATTTGACTTTCTGGTGGAGCGTTGAAGGTATTGCCTTAGCGCTATGAATCCAAGGTCTACCAAGGAGAGAACTATATGCTGGCGTGATATCCATCACATGGAAGTCTATGTTAAAAATAGTAGGACCAATTTGGATTGGTAGGCTAATCTCTCCCACTACTTCTCGTCTTGATCCGTCAAAGGCTCAAACAACTGTGTTACTCGGGCGCATGTGGGTTCCTTGCACTGTTATCTTGTCGAGTGTGATTTTAGGCATGACGTTTAAGGATGACCCATTATCCACAAGAACTTTGGAAATGAGATATTCCTTGCATTTGACAGAGATATGCAAGGGCTTGTTATGTTTTGACCCTTCCAAAGGGAGTTCTTCATTGGTGAAGGTAAGATGATTATTGGCTGTAATATTACCAATAATCCCTTCAAACTTGTCTTGGGATATTGCATGCGGAACGAATGATTCATTCAAAACCTTTAACAGCGCGTTTCGATGCTGTTCCGAACTCATTATGAGTGATAACAAGGTTATCTTTGCAGGAGTGCGATTGAGTTGATCGATGATGGAGTACTCGCTTTGCCTTATGTACTGGAGTAACTCATCTATCTCCTCCTTGGATTTTTCTTCTTCGGCTTTATTTTTCACTTTATCCTTAGGAATATTATCTTGTAATTCCTTGGGGGAGTATATTCTTCCGCTTCTCGTCATGCCCCCAATACCGGCTATGTTGGAGATATCTTGATTAACTGATGATTCTTTCAGAATATCTCCAAGGTACAGCTTTATTTGATGACTAAGGGAAAGGACGAGGCATGAATAAACGTACAGGCGTTATTGCTTCTTCCCTTTTATCGATTGGAATAACCAACGGGGCTTGTTTATTATCATCTTTGGGTCTATCGACCGTTGTAGAGATTTTGATGATGAAAGGCTTCTTTTCCATTTATTCTGATTTGTGGAAAGCACATCAATTAATCCTTCCTTTTTATTATCTTTGTTATTAAAATGAGGAGGGATGTATGAATGTATGCAACTTATGAATGCAATAGACAGTTTAAGGAAAAAAACTTTTTATTTCAACTAGAAAGTGTTTATCCTTCTATACAATGCTTTGAAGCAAGTGTTGACAAAAACGGAGAAGCTTGAAGAATCCTATAGGTAAATTAGGCTTTCTTCGTAATTCATCTTCAGCTGTTCTCACATGGTTTCTTAGCGTCTTGATTTGCTCATGTAACGCCTGGCTCATATCTTCACTATATCGACGAGCCTCTTTTATCTTTTCTTCTTGATGCACGATCAAGGCTTGTTGTTGGTCAGACCTTTCGATTACTTGGTCTCTTTCACGAAGCAATTGACCATACTGAGCTAATCCATCTCTTTCTTTATCATGTAGCTCCTCTAGGTCTTCTCTGTATTTTTCAGCGGTTTCCCACCACTTTTGTGCTTCTGACCGAGTTTCTGCTAGGTCATCCTGTATTAACTTGATCATTTTTGCCTGTTCAGCAAGCACACTCTCAAGATGTGCTATCTCATCATTCATGTCCCGGAATAGACTGTCTTGTTCAAGCCTTGGAATTTTCAATGCTTGTTTAGTCTCTTCTTGATAGTCAGCACAATCATTCTTAAGGCGCTCTATTTCATGGTCCTTCTTTTTACATTGCCTTTTTAGACCATCTATTATAAGGGTTGCTTCTTGCTCTTTTTCTTCAAAGGCCCTCAGCTGAGGTTCCATGACTTCAACCCTTTTATTTAAGGCATTGACCTGCAATTGTAGCTCTTCATTGACTAATGTTGTAGTGATTGTAGCAGATGGTTGGGGTATCCCTCTACTTTTCCTCCATTCTTCGTATTCATGGGATGTAGACACTTGAACCTTTCCAAGTTCTTTATCTCCCATATAGAAGTCAAACTGCGAAAACTCAAAGCAGTGTAGATCGGGATTCCAGAAGTGGACCAATGCTCTAACAAAGATTGGATCGATGCTGATTCTTAGGAGGTCAAGGATTCTTCCATAAGATTTCTCAAAATTGGCACTGACCTCCGGTGGCATATATGTACTCAACTGCCTTAACTTCTCTACACGGCATAGAAGGATTTCCACTTTCTTTAACTGTCTATTACTGGATCCCTCCATTATCTAGAAGAAATGAAAATGCATGATATGAGGATGAGTTCTTGTAAATGCATGCATGTAAGTGTTTGTTTTTCTAAGTATTATCATGTTTTATTCCTAATATGATACATGGTAATACTTGGTTTTTCTTAAAAAGAAAACTATCTATATGGATGTTTATGGATTTTGATGAAGAGAGTCATATTTTCTTCTCTTATTTTTATGAACAAAAGTTGTATGAATTATAAGACCTTTATTAAGATTTTTATTTCATAAAGGCATTTTTATGGCTTTAATTTGTTTTTATATTTTTTTATGACCCTTTATCTCTTTTGTCGGTCAACGTGGCTACTTAGCTTACAAAGAACCTGAAACCAGGCTAGCTTAACTGAAGACTGTCCGAGATAAAGGTGATTATCTTATCACTTTTTGATTTTTAGGGTTTTTCATTTTTTGTTTGTTATATGATTACCCTATGCTAATGCCTCAATACAAATGCAGCAAACGAATGCACATACAATTCTTTCACCCACGAGCAGAGCCACGCTTATTTAATCACGAGGTAGGGTTTTCCTGCAGAAACGTGCTTGGTTTAGGTGGTTCTACACTGTTCTCACCAAGGCCAAAGGTCCCAAAGGTGCCCCCATTATAGGGACCTCTCAATCTCTCAGCCCTCGGGTCATGCACGGAACTCCGTGTTAACATCCTTAGACCAAAAGAAGAGAGTTATCACCTTGAGTTGGTGGTTTCCGACAACAGTTGTAGCCCCGTGTGCCAACAAGCCGGTCGTATCTGCCACCCACTCCCTATAGGTATTCACTCTTGCCCCCGGGTATAGAGGGACTGTTGTGTGCAAGGGTTTTTGTGTGCAATTTATATTTCAGACAATTTGCAGAAAATAATCATACAACAATTATTAAAGCCATACAATAAAAATACAGAAAAGGGTAAAGGCATAATTTCAAATCTTTACTTAGTTTGATTTTATCCGTCACTAAATGGGATCAAATCTCTAGCTTCCCCAGTGGAGTCACCATCTGTCGCCGCCGTCCGTTCCGACGTCCAGGGACATCTCAAACGTTTATGCGAGCGGTCGCGAAAAGATGGTTAGACTCGCGTTTTATGTTAAAATTATGTTCATTGCTTCCGAGGTGCTCAACAACTGAACTATCCTCTAATAAAAACAAGGTTTTCGTAAAGGGGTTCTTTTGGAGTCGCCACCAATGTTTTGACCATAAACATTGGAAAAGGATAAAAAGGCGTTGATTTTATTAAAAACCAAACTTGGCCATTATAACCAGAGTTAGGTAAGGGAGTTAGTTACGTGTGGGGAAGGTGTTAGCACCCCACAACGCCCCTTTCGGGTTCCCTATGACGGATTAATTCATTTAAGTGAAGGTTGGGACGGCCGTCTCGACCTTGGGACGGCCGTCTCGACCTGTTTTGGCCAGCTTTCGTGTTTTGGGACCCCCGGGAAGCTTGCCTTTGTGTATTCGGACGTCGTTTGATGCCGATAAACGCCCGTTAAAGCTTTATCTTCATATAGGAAGTCTTCTTGGTCTTTATTGAGATGTCAGGCGAGCTTTGTCTTTGTAGGAAGTCTCTTTAGCTTTTATTATTGAGAGGCTAAGCGAGCTTTGTCTTGTCATATGAGATCTTCTCAGCCTTTATTGAGAGACCGGGCAAAATTAGGGGTCTACACCCCTCATCACCCTGCTGGCAGAAAAATGGGGGTGTAGCGGCAGGGAAGAATTGGTCGCTAGCCTCCGACCCGAAACTATCAACGGGTCCGTCCTAGTCAGCATGGGGATGCTGCTACGCCAAGGCACCCGATTGATCCGCCACCCCTCGCTGGATATAACTTTGGATCTCCGGGAAATTGTAGCAATGCAAGATCTCCTGACACCCCCGAAGTTCCAACAATAGCAGCAACAACAACAACAACAACAACAGTACACGGACGACTTTGCTGGCATCAACCGCAACATATACGATTTGCACCAATAATTCGACCAAATGTCCCTGAGACAAGAGCATATGTCCTTAAGACAGAACGTCTTCGACACGAGAATGGAGACATTAAACCAATACCAAGAGGGAATAAGGCAGGACCTGGCAACATTCCGACAGGAGTACCTCGACGAAGCCCGGGATCAGGTAGAATTCCGAAGACATCTGAACTGGCAATTCCCCTCGTACGGATCATCTCCAGACTCGAGTCCACCGTCTTAGGGATAGTGAAGCACTTGGTGGATTTGATGAAGACATAGATATAACTTAGGTTGTGGGTGTGTAGATGATTAGGTTTTTAAGTTTAAGCACTTAATCTCTTGATAGGCCATTATATTTTGTGATAAGCACCTTAAAATATTGCATATCATTGAAAATCATTTTTCTGCATGAAAAACTAACATCAAAGTATTAAATGAACAAACTAAGTTTTTCAATCTGTTGAAAAGGATTTTCAATCTGTTAAAATCACTTAAAAGAATAAGTGGTCATACATAGTTGTATTTTCAATTGATTGATTTGCGAATCAACAAGTTAAAATAACTCAATGAATTTTTCAATATCAAAGTTTCGCATTTTCAATCTGTTGAAATGATTTTTAAATCTGTTGAAATATTTTTCAATCTGTTGAAACAGAAAGACTATTTTTTTCAGTCTAAGAGCTTTTCAAAAAATCAATCTGTTGAAATAATTTTTAATCTGTTAAAACAGAGAGGCTATTTTATTAACTAAGTGTTTGCAGGTTTTCAATCTGTTGAAATAAATTTCAATCGATTGAAACAGAGACTGTCATTTTTCATAAAGTCTGTTTCAATCCATTAAAAACTCGAATCAATCGATTGAATGGAGCTTTAAATGAAATCAATCGATTGAATCGATGTTTTAATCGATTGAAATATATTCTGATCGATCATAGTTTTATTCGATCGATCATAACTTCGATCTGATCGATCATAGTTTCATTCTGATCGATCATAACTTCGATCTGATCGATCATACTTCGATTCTAATCGATCGAGTCTCTTCTAAACTGTTTTACTTCAATCTAATCGATCTTTTGACTCTCCGAAACAGTTTTTGACAGTTGGAACAATCTGATTCTATGCTTTACTCTATATATACGAAATTGATCTATCTTTTGAATGACACACAAACAATACACTACTTGAGAAAACTTGTGAAATCAATCTGTGAAACTTTCATACGTGACTTTCTCTGCATTCAAGAATCTTTTTCATATCATAAGGTGCTTGTGATCAGAATTGTGGTCAATCAAAGAGAGAAAGTGTCTGTTAGAATTTGTTCTGGACAATTAGAACTTCAAGTCCAGGTTTTTTCTTTCCATACTCTTTTGTAAAAGTGTGATTGTGCAGGTTGGATTGTGATCTGCACTTGGTACGATAATCGGGTTTGGTTACTTGGGTGGTTTTCAAGATTCTGTCTTGTGGGTTTGCAAGATAGTTCTTGGGGTAGATTGGTGAGTATCTACTTGGTTGTAAATTTTCACTTGGTATTAGTGAAACTTGACTGGTTTGTCAAGAACTGGATGTAGCTCTGGATTAGAGTGAACCAGTATAAATTTGTGTGTTAATATTCTTCTTTCATCTCTTTTATTTTCTGTCAATAAACTTGTCGTGTTTAAACCAAACTACCTTCGCAAAGATTGAATAAAGATAACTCATTCTTCCAAAAGAAAGTAAGTTTTGCGAAAAAGTTTTAATGTTCAATTCACCCCCCCTCTTGAACTCAACCATTAATTCTTTCAGATAGTGCTTGAAAATAACTGCTGTAATAAAATTTTATCATAAATAAAATCTTATTTTGTCCATTTTTGCTCTCCCTTTCGAAAAAGTCAGCATATTAAAAAGAAACTAAGAGTAAAAAGACTTATGCTCAAAAAAGCCAAAATCCAAAATCACGAGAAAAAAGAAAGAAATCACGGAAAAAGGCAGGATTAAAACAAGTCAATCACCTAGACCAATAATTTTCGACAACCAAGCGAAAGTCGAACAAAAAAAACAAGACTTTCCGACAACCAGCGAAGTCGGATGACCACTACCAAAGGATCAAAATCAAAGAATCCCCAGCAACCAACAAGTTGGATGATCACCAACAGAATCCGCAGCACAAACCGGACGACCATTCCCAGAAATGACAAAAAAACCAAAGACAAGAGAACGCATCTCAACACACAGCGCATGAGCTAGAGCAGTAAGCCGCCACCACAGCCAAAGGGTCAGCTACTGCAAGAAGTAGCATCCGGAGGCACTTCACCAGATGGGGGTGTGTACTCATCAGGCCTTACAAAAGGGGGCTTACCAGATGGCGGTTCATACTCGACAAACACCAGATGGGGGTGTGTACACATCAGGCCTTACAAAAGGGGGCTTACCAGGCGGCAGTTCATACTCATCAAACCAGATGGGGGTTCATACTCATCAACCGAAGGGATCAGCTACCGTCAGAAGGAGCATCCTGGAGGCACACCAACACACTTTTCCCCAGAAGATCAACCGCCGCAAAGACGGAACATCCGAAGGGTAACCGGGCAAGAGGGTCAACTCCTTTACCCTCCGGTCGATTTACTCGACACAACAAGCCAGCAGTCGACTAGTCAGTTAAAGGGGGGACAGCTGTAGACCCCAAGTCTTGCCCGACCTCAAAATAAAGACCAGAAGACCTCCTATTCGAAGATGGAAGAAGCCTAAGAAGCAACTAGGAGAGGCTATTAGGCCCCATACTAGGATAGGAAGGATTTTCTGCATTAAAATAAGGATTTTCGCCTTCAGGGATCGAGACCGCCATCTCACTTTTTGGGACCGCCATCTCGCCATTCCAGCAAGTCGAGATATCCGTCTCGCCACTTGCGAATGGCGAGACCCCCCTCCCATTTGGCGAGAAGGCCTTCTCGTTTCTGGAAAAGTGGATACCGCCATCTCGCAAAACGAGACAGCGATCTCACCACTTTTGCAAGTCGAGACCACCATCCCGAATGGCGAGATGACCGTCCCGACCTTGTCAGACGAGACAGCTGTCTCAACCTGACAGGCGTGAATCCCTATAAATAGTGAGCGCTCCTCCCCTCATTTCACACAATTCTTCCACTTTCCCTTCTACAATTTCTTCAAATTCTCTTCCTAGAGTCCCTTCGAAACATTTCCGGAGTTTCTGAGAGTTTTTTAAGAGTTTTTATAGCGTTTGCGAGAGTTTTTTGGTGTTGTCAAGAGTGAAGGGCTGCCAAAATGCACCCTAATTTTCAGAGAATTAATTAAAAAGCTTACTTTGGAGGTTTCTTCACTCTCTCCCTCTATTTTACTATCTTTATTTTTTTGATTAAAATTGCATAATAGACATTAGGGCCATGTAGTCATTACTTTAATTCCGTAAATAAAAGGGTAAAAGCTTCTTTTCACAAGTTTATTTATAAAATAGTTGGCCTATCATAGGGAACCCGAAAGGGGCGTCGTAAGGGAACTAACACTTCCCTTACACGTAACTAACTCCCTTACCTAAACTCTGGTTTTAACGACCAAAGTTGGTTTTCAAAAACCAACACCTTTTTACCCCTTTTTCGATGTTTCCGGTAAAACATTGGTGGCGACTCCATAGGAACCCTTTCAAATTAGTTCTTAGATTAGCCCAATTATCGGACATTCCAAGAACACCCTTTCGAAAACCTCGCCTCTAGGTTCAGCCCCGTTATCGAACGACCTAAAGGCGTTGTAACATCACCCATAAAAACGCGAAAATTGGAAAAGTCGGAACCATTGCGTTGATGGCGGCGACACCGACCCCTCAGCTGACAAGTGGTAGAACCTCAGGATGTTCCTTCTTGTGGTAGCCGACCCCTCGGTTGATGAGTATGAACCCCCATCCGACTGGTGCAGTCCACTTTGTAGGACTGGTGGTGGCTTATTGCTCTAGCTCATGCTATGTTTGATGAGAGGAGTGTTTCTGCTTGATATTTTCTTTTTTGACTTTTCTGGTAAAGTCTTCCGGTGTGCCGAGGATTCTTTGTTTTTGAGTTTTTGTAGTGGTCATTCGACTTTACTGGTTGTCGGGGATTTGTTGGTGATTTTTGGGCGACGCCTTTGAGTAGAAGAACATTTATTGAGGTTCTGGTAATGCCTCTAAGTAGGCAGATGCTTCATCGGAAGTGAATACTTTTGGTTCACATTGTTTTCTTGAGGGGATCTTCATTTAGAGGCTTGCTTTTAAGTACTTCCTATTTTTAAACGCAAGCATGGAGCTAGTCTCCTTATATGCATGAATGCTTTTCGTTTTTTGTTATTTATCTGAAGTGATTCTTTATTTTTGTTTTTCGATTTTGACAAAGTCGTTTTGTGCAACTATTTTTGTGGGTGCCTTAAATGCAATCTACTTTTATTTGATGCATATAGAAAGTGACTGGTATTCTTCTGCTGAGCTTTCATGATTACTCTGATGGACTCTTCTTTTCATCCATTTTCTTTCTATTAAGCCCTATTTTTTGCATAGACCACCCTTTTAGGGTTTTCGATCTAGCAGGCTGCCTTAATTTTTGCCTAGGATATCTTAGCGGGTTTTTTCCTTTTTATGAGTGCCTTAACTTTTGCTTAGACCGCCCTTTGCGGGCTTTCGATCTAGCAAACTACCCTAATTTTTGCCTAAGAATCTCCTAGCAGGCATCAATATCTTTATTTTTCCTTTTCTTTTCCTTTCTCATGCTTTCTTGTATTGGTTCTTTATGCATGCTCATGTTTCATTAATGCAGAGGCATTTTCATAAATTAGTCAAGAGAAAAGGAGTAAAAGACATTTTTATTGATATAAACAAATGGTTTATTTTTACCAAAAGATTTACAAAGGGATTTAGAAGCATGGCTGGCCAAGGTTGGCTACACTGTATAAGCTATAACAATCATGTCCCTAACATCCGTCTCTCTATTTTTCCCAGTCGCTTTAGTTGAGATGCTCGAGCCCGGAGTGAAGACTATGCAAAGCCTGCTTGCTTCTGGAAGGACATTACCTTATTCGCCTTGCGGTTTTCGGCTAAGGTAATCATTGCTCTTTGTTGTTTTTTTTTAACCTCTAACTTTTGCCTAGGACGTGTCCTAGCGAGGAATATGGACCCTATATTTTGCCCAGGATGCTCTTTGCGAGTTTTCGTCCTGATGGGTCATGATCAATGTCTTCAAGCATAATATTTCTTTACTGCATCTGAGTTGATTGGATACCAAAGCTCTTCTCTGTCCATGTTAGTGAGGATAAGGGCTCCTCCTGAGAAAGTTCGCTTTACCACAAAGGGTCCTTCATAGTTTGCTACCCATTTTCTAATTTTGTCCTTCTGGGCGGGAACCAGTTTCTTTATTACTAAATCCCCCTCTTGAAAAGTGCAGGGACTGATCTTCTTATCATAGGCCTTCTTGATCTTCTTTTGATAGGCATGCCCATGACATATGGCATCCAACCGTTTTTCTTTGATCAGGTTAAGCTGGTCATACCGATTCTGGACCCATTCTACTTCGGTGAGCTTGGATTCCATAATAACTCTTAGTGAGGGTATTTTGACTTCTACTTGTAATACAACCTCCATGCCGTATACGAGGGAGAATGGGGTGGCCCCAGTGGAGGTGCGCACAGAAGTCCGATATCCGTACAGGGCGAAGGGTAGCATTTCGTGTCAATCCTTGTATGTTATCACCATCTTTTGGATGATCTTTTTGATGTTTTTGTTGGCAACCTCTACTGCACCGTTCATTTTGGGTCGGTATGGACAAGAATTTTGATGTTGAATCTTGAAATCTTGGCATAATTCTTCCATCATCTTGTTATTTAGATTGGTCCCATTATTAGTAATGAGCCGATGAGGGATACCATACCGACATAGAATATTCCTCTTGATGAAGGTGGTCACCACTTTTCTAGTCACATGTGAGTATGATGTCGCCTCTACCCATTTGGTAAAATAGTCAATGGCCACCAAGATAAAATGGTGACCATTAGATGCTTTGGGCTCGATGGGTCCGATGACGTCCATGCCCCACATGGAGAATGGCCATGGTGTAGCCAGGGTATTGAGAGGTGAAGACGGAACATGAACATTATCGACATAGACTTGGCACTTGTGTTATCTTTTAGCATATTGGTGACAGTCGCCTTCCATTGTGGACCAGAAATACCCTGCCCTTAGGATCTTCTTTACCATGACATGCCCATATGCGTGGGTCCCAAAAGCTCCTTTATGAATTTCCTTTATCAGAGTTTGAGCCTCCTCATGATCCACACACCTTAACAGCGGGGATGTCGAAATTCTTTTTATAGAGGGTTTCTCCAATCAGTGCAAATCTTGTGGCCCTCTTCCAGATTGTCCTTTTGTTATTATCATTGATTCCTTCGGGATATTCACCCTTCGCAAGGTATCGCTTAATGTCGTGATACTATGGGTTTTTGTCTTGCTCGCTATTTACTGTCATGCAAAAATCTTTTTTTGTCATGTAGCTTGATTTGAATAGTCAGCATCTCATGCTCTTGGTCTAAAGAGAACATGGATGATAAAGTAGCGAGGGCGTCTACAAATTTATTGCCTTCTCGAGGGATGTATTTGAAAGTGACGCTTTTCAGCCTCGAAATCAAATCACGAATATGCTCTAGGTATGAGATTAATTTGGAATTTTGGGTTTCCCATTCACCCTTGAGTTGATAGATGAAAAGGGATGAATCGCCGAAAACTCTGAGTTTGGTCACCCCATGATCTAGAGTTGCTTGGATTCCCAATGCACAGGCTTCGTATTCGACCATATTATTTGTACAGTCAAAGTTTAACCTGCCGTTACCGGGATATATTTCTTTTCTAGGGATATCAAAATGGCTCTGATCCCATGTCCAAGCATGTCTCAGGCTCCATCGAAAAACATAGTTCATGCATCTTCTTTGGTCTCTTAGTGTGCAATGTGCATAATATGTTCATCAGGAAAGTCGTCTTGCAGGGATTGGTACTCATTTGTCGATCCATGTGCTAGATAGTCCGCTAGGAGACTACCTTTAATAGCTTTCTGGGTGACATGAATGATATCGAATTCTGAGAGAAGCACTTTCCACCTAGCTATTCTTCTGGTCAAGATGGGCTTCTCGAAGAGGTACTTGATTGGGTCCATTTTGGAGACCAACCATGTTGTGTGTCGAGCCATGTATTGTCGGAGACGTTGAGTTGCCCACACCAATGCACAACATGTTTTTTCGAATGACGTATAATGGGTCTCAAAGTCTAGGAAATTTTTGCTGAGATAATATATGGCTCGCTCCTTTTTCCCTGTTTCATCTTGCTGACCGACCACACATCCCATGGACTCTTCAAGTATTGACAGATATAAGATCAGAGGTTTTCCTTCAATGGATTGCACCAATACTGGTGGATTGGTCAAGCATATCTTGATCTTATCCAACGCTTGTTGACATTCTTCATTCCACATTGTTGGCTGGTTTTTACGCAACAGCTTAAAGATGGGTATACATTTGTCCGTTAGTTATGCGATGAACCTGGCAATATAGTTGATTCGACCCAAAAATTCTCTGACCTCTTTTTCTGTTCTTGGTGGGGGCATTTCCAAGATTGCCTTTGTTTTGTCAGGGTCGACCTTGATTCCCTTTTGACTAACGATGAACCCTAGAAGTTTGCCTGACCGTACTCTAAAAGTACATTTTGTTGGGTTCAATTTAAGTTGATACTTTCGAAGTCAATCAAACAGCTTCTTAAGATATTGAATATGGTTCACCTCGTTTCTGGACTTGGCAATCATGTCATCCATGTATATGTCTAGTTCTTTGTGGATCATGTCATGGAATAATGTGACCATATCCCTCTGATAGGTAGCCCCTTCATTTTTTAGCCCAAACAGCATTACCCTATAGAAAAAGGTACCCCGCGGTGTGATGAAGGAGGTTTTTTCCCTATCTTCGACGACCAACTTGATTTAATTATACCCCGCATATCCATCCATGAAGGAATAAAGCGTGTTTGTAGCGGAGTGATCCACTAATGTGTTAATGTGTAGTAGGGGGAAGTCATCCTTTGGACTTGCTCGATTTAGTTCCCTATAGTCCACACATACTCTGATCTTACCACTTTTCTTAATGATAGGCACTATGTTTGCTAGCCATTCGGGGTATTTGGACACTATTAGGAAGTTGGCATCCAGTTGTCTTTGCACTTCCTCCTTGATCATTAAGGACCAATCTGGCTTGATTCTCGTGAGCTTTTGTTTCACGGGCCGAAATCTCTCTTTTAAAGGCAGCCGATGTTCCACTATGCTTGTATCGAGCCCGGGCATGTCATGATAAGACCAAGCGAAAACGTCCACGTATTCTTTCAGAAGTTGTATCAACCCCTCCTTGATGCGAGTTTCTTTCTCTAGCATTCTCTACATGTCCGGGGAAAAGGTCCCCTGCTCACTATCAGACTCGACCCATTCGCCTTCGGCTTCCAGGTCCCATAGAGATTCATCAATCATAGACATGATTGTTTTTAGGTTCTGTTTTAGTCATAGATTTTATTATTCAAGTATTTTTGGAAGAATAATAAATAGAAGAGGGAAAAGAATGACAATGAATATGATATGATGAAAAATGCCTCATGTATTAAAAAAAGATGTATATACATGCCCTTTACGACCACGAGCGGGGACTGCGGGAAATACAAGAAAAGCTTAAAAACAAACGGAAAAAGAGCCCTTAGCAGTTGATCCTCCTAATCCGACCCTCTTCTACTCTGGTTTCATCAGAGGTTTGACATCTACATTGGCGGCATAAGCGTCAAAGGTTATCCACCCGGCGTCTATTAGCTCTTGGACCTTATATTTCAAGGTCAGGCAGTTATCCGTTGAGTGCCCAGGTGCATCTGAGTGGTAGTTACATTTTTCATTAGGCTTATACCACTCGGGGTAAGGAGGCTCCATTTTCTTGGGAGGAACGCGCGCCAAGAGGTTGGCTTCCAGCAATTGGGGCAGCAAGTTCCAATAGGAGGTCGAAAGAGGGGTGAATTTTCTTTCCCTTCTACGTGGCTGCCGGGCTATTTGTGGAGTGGAGGAAGGAGTAGCGAAATTGATGGCATGCACAACCTCTTCCTTCTTTTTAAAGGTATTTTTGAATGAGATGTTGGAAGAGGAAGATTATGTTATCTTCCTGCTTCTTAGCCCTTGTTCCACTCTCTCCCCCACGGTGACTATGTCCGAAAAAAGGTTGGATGTATTGGCTATCGCCTTATCATAGTAAGCTCTTGTCAATGAATCTATGAGCATAGTCATTGTCTCCTTGTCCGTTAGCGGGGGCTCTATCTGGGCAGCCATCTTCCTCCACCTCTAGGCGTATGCCTTGAAGGACTCGTCGATCTTCTTGCTTAAACTCTAAGATCTTACCTATCTGGGGTCAGATCAATGTTATACCAGTAACGACGGAGGAAGGCATCTGCCAACTGCTTCCGATTTTGGACTTTCCCTTTCTCCAGCTGCATGTACCCTGAGTCAGTCAGGCTCTCTTGGAAGCAGTGGATCAGGAGTTTCTCATTTTCAGCGTGTACATCCATCTTACGACAGTACATCGTAAGATGATTCTTAGGGCAAGTCAGTCCAGCATACTTGGGGAAGTCTGAGACCTTGAATTTTGGCGAGAATTGGATGTTCTTAACCAGACACATGTATGCCGCCTCCTTGACGTCGAAGTTATGTCCCTCGACTACCTTGAGCCTTTCCTCCAAGGTAGAGATCTGTTGCTTGGACATTTCAGGGGTGTGAATGTGCATTGCCCTAGCGTCAGACTACCCATGGGCTTTTTGTTCAAAGAAGAACTCCTCTTCTTCTTCCTCCTCATGGTGAGAGGCGCGGTCGCCATGAGTTTCCCCTTTGTTGAGGTTTTACTGGCGCATGACTTCCATTAATTGTGCCATTTTCTCTCGGAGGGCGCTAACCTCAGTAGTAAGTTTGTGGTTCTGTTCCTCCATATGCTCAATAGCTCTAGCCTTCTGTGCACGGGTTCGGATGGGAAGAGGACCAGCCACTTTCTAAGATGCCCAAGAATGAATTAGTGGAAATGAATAATAGGTGTGGGATTGGTATCTTCTAAGACAATGAGTTAGGCATCATCCTAAAAGCTTACGCTTTGCGGAGTGCCATACCCACTTTGGTGAAATGGTTCCTTCCCTGTCATGGATTTGACAAGTATAACGAAGGTCACCATATACCTTAGTACATTTGTTCCTTCCTTGTGGATGATTACAAAGTGCTCGGGGTCTCTTTCGTCTTTGTCTTAGAGATATCTAATGCCCCCTAGCATGAATGCGTTTATGCATGAGAAATTTTAAAATGATGCTTATGCATACTTTCCTTTTATATTTATTTTCTCTCTTGATTTTTTCACTTATGACATGATGCGATATGAATGTTTTGACTTTGTCAAAAATCGTTTTATTAATTATTATTATTATTATTATTTTGATTTGTTTGATTTCATTTGTTTTTATAACCTTTTACCTCTTCTGTCGAACTGCGTGGCTACTTAACTTGCAAAGAACCTGAAACCAGGCTAGCTAAAAGGCAGATTGTCCGAGATATAAATGGTTTATTGCAAAAGAATAGTTTTAACGTCCCTTATCTCTTCTATTGGACTGAATGGCTACTTAGCTTACAAAGAACCTAAAACCAGGCTAGCTAAAAAGCAGACTGTCCAAGACAAGGGAGTTTATTGTGAAAAGATTTTTTCAGGTATTTCTTTTATTTTTCTGTTGAATGTTTATGCTATGCGACATTCAAATGCAACAAACAAATGCACACACAATTCACTCATCCGCGAACAAGTAGGACGGCATTTTTATTCACGAGGTAGGGGTATCCTGCAGAAGAGTGCATATTCAGGGTAGTTCTAAATTTCCTCACCAAGGTCAGGCCCCCAAGGTGCCCCCATTATAGGGTCCCCACTCTCCCAACCTTCAGACCATGCATGGCACTAAGGCCTTCGTCGGTCTTTAGGCCAAGAAAGGAAGGTTATCACCTTGAGTGGTGGTTTCCGACCATACCGGTGGGCTCATGGCCCTCACTACGACAAATCGTACAATGCCACCCACTCCCTATGGATATCCCACTTGCCCCCGGGTATAGGGGGAACTATTGTGTGCAAGGGTTTGTGTACAGTTTGTATTTCAAACTGTTGAATATAGAAGAAATAGAGTTTGAGATTAATCTCCCTTGTGTATAAATCACACATAGGGTAGTCTATTTATAGTAGAGAGATACAACTAAAAGAGTAACTGAAAGTAACAGAATAAACAGAAGATATTGTTTAATATTATGGTTAATATCTAACAATATCTTAACAATATTAAATAATATCTAAACAATATCTAACACTCCCCCTCAAGCTGGAGCATACAAATCGTATGTGCCAAGCTTGTTACAAATATAATCAATTCTAGGACCACTGTAAAGATTTAGTAAAAATATCACGCTAACTGATCACTTGAGTTAACAAACTCGGTCTTGATGTCTCCAGACATAATCTTTTCTCGAATGAAATGACAGTCAATCTCAATGTGTTTGGTCCTCTCATGAAAGACAGGATTAGAACTAATATGAAGAGCAGCCTGATTGTCACACACAAGTGACATTTGAGTGACATCTCCAAATTGTAACTCTCTAAGCAATTGCTTGAGCCAAACAAGTTTACAAGCAGCTGAGGCCATAGCTCTATATTCTGCTTCTGCACTAGATCTTGCCACAACACTTTGTTTCTTACTTTTCCATGAGACCAAGTTACCACCAATGGAGACACAATATCTAGATGTAGATCTTCTATCCGAAGGAGATCCTGCCCAATCAGCATCTAAGTAGCAAACAACTCTTGTATGGTTATTAGAATCATATAACAATCCTTTTCCAGGAGATCCTTTAATATACTTTAAGATATGAATGACTGCATTCCAATGATCTTCACATGGGGAATTAAGAAATTGGCTTACCACACTGACTGCAAAGGAAATGTCAGGACGAGTAACTGTAAGATAATTCAATTTTCCAACCAATCTTCTATACTGTTCAGGATCAGGTATAAGCTCCCCCTGATTTGGTAAAAGTTTAGTATTGGGATCCATGGGCGTATCAACAGACTTTGAATTCATCAACCCAGTTTCCTCTAAAATATCCATGGCATACTTCCTCTGAGATATAACAATACCATCATTGGACTGTGCCACCTCAATACCCAAGAAATATCTAAGTTTGCCAAGATCTTTGGTCTGAAAATGGTGACAGAGATGTTGTTTCAACTGAGAGATGCCATGGTTGTCACTACCTGTAAGAACGATGCCATCAACATATACTATCAAGTAAACATATCCAGCACTTGAGTGTCGATAAAAGACAGAGTGATCTGCTTCACACCGAGTCATACCAAATTGTTGAACAACCTTGCTAAACTTTCCAAACCAGGCCCTAGGAAACTGTTTTAGGCCATATAGGGATTTGCGAAGACGACATACCATCCCAGAAGACTCCCCATGAGCAACAAACCCAGGAGGTTGCTCCATATAGATTTCTTCTTGCAAATCACCATTGAGGAAAGCATTTTTAACATCTAGTTGATAAAGAGGTCATTGTTGAAGAGCGGCCATGGCGAGATCTTATTGAAATACATTGGCAAAGATCTCATTGATTTGATGAAGTCAAAGATGAAGTCAAAAGTCAACTTTGCAGCGGTCAACAAGTCACTTTGATAAAAGAGTAGAAAGATTAGTGTGTCTACAAAATGCTTAGGTAAAATCATTTTATCTTTTTTGCTGCATGAGGTTTCTTCACTTAAATGATTTTGCAAAATGCCTCTAAAATCATTTTAAACAATTAAAAACAAAATATTTTGACAAAAGCTTTCTCAAACATGTTTTTAACTGATATAGTTTTGAAAGAACCAATTAAAATCATTTAGAATGTTCAAAGAAGTGTTTTTACACTATTTTAATCGATACAACTTGATTTTAATCGATTAAAACCATTTAGAACTCATTATAATCGATCAGAATCAGATGTGATCGATCAGATTTGAATTATGAGCGATCAGAACTTTTTCAATCGATTAAAACACGTTTCAATCGATTAAAATCACTTAAAGGTTCAGGATGATCAATCAGAATGAAATTATGACCGATCAGAATCAGTTATGATCGATCATAATTGAGTTATGACCGATCAGAACTATTTCAATAGATTAAAACACGTTTTAACCGATTAAAACAAATTGGAAAAATTATATACAGAGTTTTAATCGATTAAAACCTATTTTTATCAGTTAAAATAACTTGAAAAGTTTTACAAGAAAGTTTCGCAGTATTTCAATCGATTGAATCGCGGAACAATCGATTAAATCAACTTAGAAGATTTTTTGTAAAGTGTTTTAATTGATACAAACGTTGTCGTATCAGTTAAAACAAATTTGTTAAAGAATCAAGAACGTATTAATGGATTAAAAGAAGTTTTAACAGATTAAAACTGCACTTTTAACAGATTAAAAGAATCTTTTAACAGATTAATTAATACAGTTGTTTTGAAAATCTTCTATAAAAACAGAGTTGCTTGAACTTTTTAAATTATTATTGAACATCAGTTTTTACACATCCTTGAGCAATCAATCAAGCAAACTTTAGCACTCTTTTCAAGAAAGATTCGCATCAGTTTTTGAGAAGTTCTTTGAAAATCTTTCTTGAGGCAACTTGATTTCTTTTGAAGAAGAAACACTTACAGCAGAATTGCATAAACTGGTTTGAGCATTCTAGTTTCTTCTTTTTCATTTCTTTACATTCTTTCTATATTGTTTGGTGCCTGGAATTTGGGCACTGGTTTCTCTGCATCTGGAATTTGGTTGTAGAGGTTATCAAGAACTGGAATTTGGTTCTTGGTGAGAGGTTGAGTGCAGGAACTGGAATTTGGTTCTTGTGGTAGATTAAGTGTAAGATTGTAAATCTGTAAAGCATTTGATCTAGTGGAACCCAACTGGAATTTGGCTAGAGACTGGACGTAGCCCTGGTATTGGGTGAACCAGTATAAAACACCGGTGATATCTTTCTTAACCTTTCTCTATTTTAATTCTGTCGTTGCATTTATATTGATTGATTGCTTTGTAATTCAAGAACAGATCTGGAATCTTAATTTTTGAATTAGATAATCTGTTATTTGCGAAAAACTTTTAAAGATCAATTCACCCCCCGTCTTGATCTCAGCCTCTTTTTCTAACAATCTTTGCCACAGGGGAAAAGGTATCTCCATAATCCAACCCAAAAATTTGAGTATAACCTTTGGCCACAAGACGTGCTTTGAGGCGATCAATAGTACCATCAGGTCCAACTTTGATAGCAAACACCCACCTGCAACCAACAACAGATTTCCCAGACGGTAACGAGACCAATTCCCAAGTTCCACTATTATGAAGAGAACTTAGTTCATCTAACATGGCCTGACGCCAACCAGGGTGGGCTAAAGCTTCACGGACAGTTTTTGGAATGGTCACAGAAGAAAGAGAGGAAAGACATGTATAAAAAGGTAATGATAGTCGATGATAACTCAAACCAATATAATGAGGAGAGGGATTACGTGTAGAACGGATACCTTTTCGGAGGGCAATGGGAAGGTCAGACTCAGGTGTCACATCCGGAGGAGACAGAGTAGTTGGCACTTGAGTAGAGTCACATGGTGGTGGTTGTGATTGGTTTCGGCAACTATAAACCTGAAGAGGTAGTGAAGAAGAAGTTGACTGCGGAGTAGAATCTAATGGTGAAGAAGACACAGTTAGAGGGTCACAAACAACAGGAACATTAAATGTACTAGGAGTGTTGACAATATTGGATGGAGACAGAGGTGAAGATTGACTTTTAAAATAAAAAGAGAACTCATCAAAGGTGACATCTCGAGACACAAAATAACGGTTAAGAGAAGGAGAAAAACATTTGTATCCTTTTTGTGATCTTGTAAACCCTAAGAAAACACATTTATGTGATCTAGGAGAAAGCTTGTCAAGACTAGAACTAAAATTATGAACAAAACATGTAGACCCGAAAACTTTTAGAGGTAAGGGATGAAGTGGTTCATGAGGGAATAAAATGGAATGAGGTATTTTATTATCTAGAACCGAAGATGGCATGCGATTAACAAGATAACATGCAGTAAGAAGAGCATCACCCCAAAAATGCTGAGGAACCTCTCCATGAATTAAAAGAGTGCGAGTTGTTTCAATAAGATGTCTATTTTTACGTTCAGCTACACCATTTTGTTGAGGTGTATAAGCACAAGAAGTTTGATGCAAAATACCATGAGAAGCCATGAATTGTTTAAAAGAATGAGAAAGATATTCACGACCATTATCATCTGCGCAAAACTCTAATAGAAACACCGAACCGAGTTTGAATTTCATTGAAAAAAGTTTGAAGGATATGAAATAATTCGAACGATTTTTCATCAAAAATAACCAAGTACATCCGGAATAATCATCAATGAAAGTAACAAAGTATTGAAAACCTAAAGTAGACTTAACGCGGCTAGGTCCCCAAATGTCGAGTGAACCACGGCAAAAGGGGACGAAGCACCACGTGTGACACTATGAGGAAAGGAAGTACGACTATGCTTGCCTAATTGACACGACTCACATGCCAAACTAGACAATTTAGATAAGGCAGGGACAAGTTGCTGTAACTTGGCAAGACTTGGATGACCTAACTGAGCATGGAGAAGAGAGGGAGACTCTATAACTGCACCAACATGTGTAAAGGGACGAAGATGATAAAGACCATGAGACTCACATCCTGTGCCAATCACCTGTTTCGAACTCCGGTCCTGTAAACACACAGAATTATTGGTAAAAGAAACAACACAATCAAGAGAACGAGTTAGACGACTGATGGATAACAGGTTAAAAGGAGACCTAGGGACATAAAGAACATTATCAATGGTTAAAGAAGGGAAAAGTTTAACAGTTCCAACACCATGAGATGATACTCTAGAGCCATCAGCTAGTGTAACAAAAGGTAAAGGATCAGGAGAGGATAAAGAGGAGAACAAAGATTTGTTACCAGTAATATGATCAGTAGTGACAGCGGCGTGAACCAGTACACCAGGTACGTTCCCAGGAAAGAGAGGTGGGTCACTAATGGACACGCTTAAATACCAAGTCTTTCCTTGTCAGAACTTTCCTAGACATGCACTTTCACACTACCAAATAACCGACAACGATAGCGGCGGTGGTGGCGACTTCAATAGTGGTCAAAGGTGAAAAAAAAATTCAAAATAACCTTAAGCTCTAGATACCATGTTGAATATAGAAGAAATAGAGTTTGGGATTAATCTCCCTTGTGTATAAATCACACATAGGGTAGTCTATTTATAGTAGAGAGATACAACTAAAAGAGTAACTGAAAGTAACAGAATAAACAGAAGATATTGTTTGATATTATGGTTAATATCTAACAATATCTTAACAATATTAAATAATATCTAAACAATATCTAACACAAACAATTGCATAAAATAAATAAACAATAGTTATTAAAGCCAAGCAATTAAAACATGTTATCAAACAAGAAAGGGTAAAGGCACAATTTTAAGTTTTATTTCCTAAAACTAGTCCATCACTAAATGGGATCAACTCTCTAGCTTCCCCAGTGTAGTCGCCATCTGTCGCCGCTGTCAAAATAGGCGGTCAGAACGACGCGATGATTTCGTTCGACCCGCGTTTTTTAAAAAGTGTGGTGCAACGCCTTTAAGTTATCCAATAACCAGGCTGGACCTAAAGGCGAGGTTTTCGAAGGGTTCGAGGAGTCGCCACCAATGTTTTTACCAAAAACATTGGAAAAGGAAAAACATAAGGCATTGGTTTAGAAAAACCAACTTTGGCCATTACAACCAGATTCGGGTAAGGGAGTTAGTTACGTGTAGGGAAGGTATTAGCTTCCCTACGACGCCCATTTTGGGTTCTCTATGATGGACTGTTTATATAAAGAAATAATAACTATAAATTGTGCTTTTACGCTTTATTTATCTATTGTGGAAATTAAAATATTGATTACATGACCCTAAATGATTAATGCACAACAATACTATCTAAAAGGCAGTAAAGTGGAGAAGAGAGTATATAGGAACCTTCGAAGCAAGCTTTTATAGTGAATTCTTTGAAATAGGGTGCTTTTTAACAATCCCCCGCTCTACAATGTTGATCGCTCTTCCTCGCAACATTACAAAACGCTTTCTAAGAATATTAAGAAACTCTGGAAATGCTTCAGAGGGGTCCTAGGAGAGTAATTTGAAAGAAGTACAGAAGGAAAAGTTGTAGAATTGTGGGAAAAGGGTGAGGAAGTCCCCCCCCCTTTTATAGAAATTCGCGCCTGCCAGGTAGAGACCGCCGTCTCGCCTGACAAGGTCGGGACCGCCATCTCGCCAAACGGGACGACGATCTCGCCTTCAGCAAGTGGCGAGACGGTTGTCTCGCCAAACGAGATGGCGGTCTCATCCTTAGCCGATGGCGAGACGACGGTCTCGGCCCTTTAGGTGGAATTTCTTATTTTTCGCGTACAAAAGTCCTTCCTATTCTAATATGGGGCCTATTGATCAATCCTAAGGACCTTTTAGCCCTTGCACATCTTTGAATAGAAGTCTTCTGCACTTTATTTTGAGGCCGGGCAAGATTTGGGGCCTACAATATTTATTTTCTCTCTTGGTTTTTCCACTTCTGACATGATGCGATATGAATGATTTGACTTTGCCAAAAATCATTTTATTCATTATTTTTCCTTTTTTCGATTTGGTTTACTTGGTTTAATTTTTATTTTTATAACCTTTTATCTCTTTTGTTAGATTGCGTGGCTACAAAGAACCTGAAACTAGGCTAGCTAAAAGGTAGATTGTCCGAGATAAAAATGGTTTATTGCAAAAGAATACTTTTAGCATCCCTTATCTCTTCTGTCGGACTGCGTGGCTACTTAGCTTACAAAGAACCTGAAACCAGGCTAGCTAAAAGGCAGACTGTCCGAGATAAGGGTGTTTATTGTTAAAATATTTTTTGAGGTATTTTTATTTTATTTTTCTGTTGTATGTTTATGTTATACAACAATCAAATGCAACAAACAAATGCACACATAATTCATCATCCGCGAATAAGTAGGACGACGCTTTTAATCACGAGGTAGGGGTATCATGCAGAAGAGTGCATATTCAAGGTAGTTCTAAATTTCTTCACCAAGGCCAGACCCCCAAGGTGCCCCCATTATAGGGTCCCCACTCTCCCAGCCTTAACACCATGCATGACACAAAGGCCTAGTCAATCTTTGGGCCAAAAGAGGAATGTTATCACCTTGAGTGGCGGTTTCCGACCATACCGGTGGGCTCATGGCCCTCACTATGGCAAATCGTACAATGCCACCCACTTCCTATGGTTATCCCACTTGCCCCCGAGTATAAGGGAAACTGTTGTGTGCAAGGGTTTGTGTACAGTTTGTATTTTAAACAATTTTCATAAAATAGACATACAACAGTTATTAAAGCCAAGTGTCGCCGCCGTCCGTTCCGACGTCTAGGGACATCTCGAACGTTTATGTGATCGGTCGCGAAAAGATGGTTTAGACTCGTGTTTTTTGTTAAAATATGTTCATTGCTTCCGAGGTGCTCAACAACTGAACTATCCTCTAATAAAAGCAAGGTTTTCGAAAAGGGGTTCTTATGGAGTCGCCACCAATGTTTTGACCATAAACATTAGAAAAGGATAAAAAGGCGTTGATTTTAATAAAAACCAAACTTGGCCATTATAACCAGAGTTAGGTAAGGGAGTTAGTTACGTGTGGGGAAGGTGTTAGCACCCCACAACGCCCCTTTCGGATTCCTTATGACGGATTAATTCATTTAAGTGAAGATTATAAGAAATTACGCGATTACCCTATTTTATTGCATAATATTTAAGAAATGGCTATCTACATGATTTTATTTTATATTGCATACATAAAGCAATAAAAGAGAAGAGAAGTGAAAAGAACCTCCGTAGCAAGCTTTGTATTGCGAATCTTTAATCGTGAGGATGCGTTTTGGGAATCCCTCACTCTACAAAGACTTTACTCCCCGAATATAATACCGACTCTACTAAATTTTACAGAAGAATCGAATGCTGGAATGTAATTCCTTAATTGATTGTTACCTTATTAAGGCAATCAGAGAGTTCATTCGAAGTAGGAAGAGAAGACAAGTACTAGGAGTTGTCTGGTGTGTGGAAAAGTGGCAAATGAGCCTCCTATTTATAGTTTTCGCAGCCTGGCAGCTTGGGACGGTCGTCTGGAGCTTGGAAATCAAGGATGAGCGTCTGGGGAAGTCGGGATGGCCGTCTGGGATTTGGGACGGCCGTCCCAAGCAGCAAAACCAGTTGGGACGGTCGTCCCAACTTCTGGGACGGTCATCTCAACTATTTTTGCCAGCTTTTGTGTTCTGGGACCCCCGGGAAGCTTTGCTTTCTTTATTCGGACGTCGATTGATGCCGATAGACGTCCATTGAAGCTTTATCTTCATATGGGAAGTCTTCTTGGCCTTTATTGAGATGTCGGGCGAGCTTTATCTTGTTATAGGAAGTCTCTTTAGCCTTTATTGAGAGGCCGGGAAAAATTAGGGGTCTACAGCTGCCCCCCCTTCACCTGCCTGGATAATTTGTTGGCTTAATATGCCAACAAAATTAGTTGGTAGGGGAAGGAGTTAACCCTTTTGCCCGGTTATCCTTCAGATGCTTCTTTGCTGATCCTCTGGATGATAAATATTTTTGATAGGTACCAACCCCTATCTGGTTTGAGCCTTACTTTATAAGGCTCTGGTGAGTACTTACCCTCACCAGGTATGAGTTTACATTTCACTAGACTCTTGTGGCTACCTACCCCCACTAGGTATGAATCTGCTCTTCGCTAGATTCTGAACCATATTCCATAAGGTTCTTGTGGGTACCTACCCCCACTTGGTATGAACCTTGTTTTGCAAGGCTTTGGTGAATACCTACCCTCACCTGGTACGAGTTCGCATTTTGCTAAACTCTTGTGGGTACTTACTTCCAAGGTTCTCAACACTTGAACTATCCTCTAACAGAAGCAAGGTATTTGCAACCCATTTTTTGTAATGCTCTGGTGAGTATTTTACTCTACCTGATGCATTTTGCTAACTTTTGATGAGTACCTACCCTCATCCGGTACAAACCTTATTTTATAAGGCTCGGGTGGGTACTTACCCCCACCTGGTATGAATCTGCGTTTCGCTAGATTCTGATGAGTACCTACCCTCATCCGGTATAAACCTTATTTCATAAGGCTCTAGTGGGTACCTACCCCCACCTAGTACGAATCTGCATTTTGCTAGATTCTGATGAGTACCTACCCTCATCCGGTATAAACCTTATTTTATAAGGTTCTGGTGGGTACCTACCCCCACCCGATACGAACCCCGTTCTGCAAGGCTCTGATGGGTACCTACCCCCACCCGGTACGAACCTCATTCCGCAAGGCTCGATGGGTACCTACCCCCACCCGGTACGAACCCCGTTCCGCAAGGCTCGATGGGTACCTACCCCCACCCGGTACGAACCCCGTTCCGTAAGGCTCGATGGGTACCTACCCCCACCCGGTACAAACCCCGTTCCGCAAGGCTCGATGGGTACCTACCCCCACCCGGTACGAACCCCGTTCCGCAAGGCTCGATGGGTACCTACCCCCACCCGGTACGAACCCCGTTCCGCAAGGCTCGATGGGTACCTACCCCCACCCGGTACGAACCCCGTTCCGCAAGGCTCGATGGGTACCTACCCCCACCCGGTATGAACCCCGTTCCGCAAGGCTCTGATGGGTACCTACCCCCACCTGGTACGAACCCCGTTCTGCAAGGCTCTGATGGGTACCTACCCCCATCTGGTATGAACCCTGTTCTGCAAGGCTCTTAGGATGTACTTTTTGATAGTCAATCCTATGGTCATCTGGTTATGAAGATGTGTTGGCGGCTTACTGTTTCTGATCATGCGCCTATTCCGTGGGGAGTGATTGATCTTTGTTTTTGACTTTTCTGTTAGTCATCCGGTTTTACCGGGGATTCTTTGTTTTTGGCTTTTCTGTTTAGCCATCCGGCTTTGTCGGGGGTTTCCTGTTGGTTGCCTCTTATTTTAGGCAGGAATCTCCTGGGGATTTGTTGATTTCTTGTTGATTGTGCCTCTTGTTTTTAGGCAGATGCTTCAATAGTGGTGAAGGCTTTATACTTGTTGTTTTTTGCCTCTGAATAGGCTGATGTTCCACTTGAGGATATTTTCTCTTGATAATACGTATGAGTAGGCAGATGCTTTTTTGGAAACTTTGCTTGTATTGCCTCTTGCATAGGTTGATTTCCCATTTCTTGGGGATATCGGCTCTTTGCTTGCCTCTGAGTAGGCAGAGGCATTCTTGGGAGTAAAGGCTTTTCCTTTCACTGGGGATATTCATATTGGGTGTTATAGACGATTAACTCCCTGAGGATATGAATTTGTATTTTGCCTTTTGCTGGTAGGCTCGCTGGGGATTTTTCTTTTTGGTGATCCACCAGGGATTTGATCGTTTTCCGGAGATCTATTTTGAATTGCCCCCTAGGGAGGGATGAAGTTTTTGACTCCTTTGTTTTGAGCTGGTTTTTCCTATGCTCTTATTCTTGCTGGGGAATGGGTTTTTACCTTTTTCTCGCGATTTGTATCTGTTTTTCGCGATTTGGCTTTTACATATGTGCGCCTTTTTATGCACATTGGCTTTTTCTTTGGATGAAAAGATATCTTTTTTCTCTTTTCTTTTTGGCGATCCCAGGGAGTTTTATTGACTTCCTGGGGATCCAATCTTTGATGATTTTTTATGATGGAGTCTTGAGCTCCTGGTCTTTTGAAGCTCCTATTTGAGCTGGAAGATAGAAATTTTCTTTTTTTCCTCTTTTTGTAGAATTTTCTTGATATGCTCTACTTGGAGATTTTTATTTGGCCCTTTTTCGTTGTGGCCTCTATTGGGGAATGAAGGTTTTTCTTTTCTTTCTTTTTGTTGCCCCCTGATGATATGGAGGATTTGACTCCGTATTTTCTTTAATGGACTCTTGTGTAGTCCTTATTCTCCTTTGGGGAATGAAGCGGAGATTCTTGCATGAGTGTGCTTGATGACTCATGTGGTGATGCCGTTGAGTCGTGAGGTAGTCTTTTTATTTTGCCTCTGGAGTAGGCAAGGGTCCTCTTGGGGATGATCAAGCCTTTCCGTTTGGCTTTTCTCTGGTGTACCCTCTTTTATTAGGATTGAAGGTTAAAGCTTATTTTCCTCGAAGCTTTTTGTTGGGATAGTTTTGATTGCGATTTTCATATGGAGACTGGATTCTGGCGCCTCCTGTTTTCAATCACAAGTATGGAGACAAGCCTCCTTATATGCATATTTATTATTCTTATTTGAAGAGAATTATTTTTCTTGATTTTGGCAAAGTCGTATTATGCAACTACTTTGTGTGTGGAAGTCCTAAATGCAATCTATTTGTTTATTTATTTTTGATGCATTTAGAAAGTAACTGGCCTTCTCCCGTTGACTTCTTTATGAATATGCCGATGGGCTCCTCCTTTATGACCATGATGAAGGGCTCCTTCTTCATGATGACGGGCTCCTCTTTTATTCATCTTTTGGTTTTGGCCCTATCTTTTGCCTAGACCGCCCTTTACGGGTTTTCGATCTAGCGGGCTGCCTTAATTTTTGCCTAGATATCTTAGGGGGCTTTTGCTTTATCTTTTGCCTAGATCGTCTTTTTGGGGTTTGCGATCTAGCAGGCTACCCTAGTCTTTTCCTAAGAATATACTAGCAGGCATTTATTATTTTCTTATTTTTTATGCTTCTCTTTTTTAGATGCATGCTTGATCTTTGATTAAAAGTCTTTGCTCATATTTATGATTTATCAATAAAGAGGCATTTCCATAATATTTGGTCAAGAGAAAGGAAATGAAAAGGAATTTTATTGATAAATGAGCAAAAGTTTTATTTCTTTTATAGAAGGATTTCAAAAAGGTATTTAGAAGAATGGGTGGTCAGGGTTGGCTATATTGTATAGGCTTAAACAGTCATGTCCATGATATCTGCCCCCTGGTTCTCCTAATTGCTTCAATTGAGATGCCTGAGCTCAGAGTGAAGACTATGCAGACTGCTTGCTTCTGGAAGAATGTTCCCTTAGCCGCCTTTCGGTTTTCGACTGAGGTAACCATTGCTCTTAGTTAGTTTTTTTTCTTTTTTCTTTTTTTTTGTTTTTTTTTTTACCTCTACTTTTTGCCTAGGACGTATCCTAGCGAGGGATATAGACCCTATCTTTTGCCCAGGGATGCCCTTTACGGGTTTTCATTCCTGACGGGTCATGAGCAATGTCTTCAAGCATAATACTTCTTCACCGCATCAGAATTGATCGGGTGTCGAAGTTCCTCTCCATCCATATTAGTGAGGATAAGTGCCCCTCCCGAGAAAGCTCGTTTGACCACAAAGGGTCCTTCGTAATTTGATGCCCATTTTCCAATTTTATCCTTCTGGGCTGGAAGCAATTTCTTTATCACGAGCAGAGCCACGCTATTACGAGGTAGGGTTTTCCTGCAGAAACGTGCTTGGTTTAGGTGGTTCTAAACTGTTCTCACCAAGGCCAAAGGTCCCCAAGGTGCCCCCATTATAGGGACCTCTCAATCTTGCAGTCCTCGGGTCATGCACGGAACTCCGTGTCGACATCCTTAGACCAAACGAAGAGAGTTATCACCTTGAGTTGGTGGTTTCCGACAACGGTTGTAGCCCCGTGTGCCAACAAGTCGGTCGTATCTGCCACCCACTCCCTATAGGTATTCACTCTTGCCCCGGGTATAGAGGGACTGTTGTGTGCAAGGGTTTTTTGTGTGCAATTTATATTTCAGACAATTTTGCAGAAAATAATCATACAGCATTTATTAAAGCCATACAATAAAAAATATGGAAGAGGGTAAAGGCGTAATTTCAAATCTTTACTTAGTTTGAATTTATCCGTCACTAAATGGGATCAACTCTCTAGCTTCCCCAGTGGAGTCGCCATCTGTCGTCGCCGTCTGTTCCGACGTCTAGGGACATCTCGAACGTTTATGCGATCGGTCGCGAAAAGATGGTTTAGACTCGCGTTTTTTGTTAAAATATGTTCATTGCTTCCGAGGTGCTCAACAACTGAACTATCCTCTAATAAAAGCAAGGTTTTCGAAAAGGGGTTCTTATGGAGTCGCCATCAATGTTTTGACCATAAACATTGGAAAAGGATAAAAAGGCGTTGATTTTAATAAAAACCAAACTTGGCCATTATAACCAGAGTTAGGTAAGGGAGTTAGTTACGTGTGGGGAAGGTGTTAGCACCCCACAACGCCCCTTTCGGGTTCCCTATGATGGATTAATTCATTTAAGTGAAGATTATAAGAAATTACGCGATTACCCTATTTTATTGCATAATATTTAAGAAATGGCAATCTACATGATTTTATTTTATATTGCATACATAAAGCAATAAATAAAGCAGTAAAAGATAAGAGAAGTGAAAAGAACCTCCGTAGCAAGCTTTGTATTGCGAATCTTTAATCGTGAGGATGCGTTTTGGCAATCCCTCGCTCTACAAAGACTCTACTCCCCGAATACAATACCGACTCTACTAAATTTTACAGAAGAATTGAATGCTGGAATGTAATTCCTTAACTGATTGTTACCTTATTAAGGCAATTAGAGAGTTCATTCGAAGTAGGAAGAGAAGACAAGTACTAGGAGTTGTCTGGTGTGTGGAAAAGTGGCAAATGAGCCTCCTATTTATAGTTTTCGCAGCTTGGGACGGCCGTCTGGAGCTTGGAAATCAAGGATGAGTGTCTGGGGAAGTCGGGATGACCGTCTGGGATTTGGGACCTCCGTCCCAAGCAGCAAAACCAGTTGGGACGACCGTCTGGAAGTTGGGACGGCCGTCTCGACATGTGGGACGACCATCCCAACTTCTGGGACGGCCATCTCAACTGTTTTTGCTAGCTTCTGTGTTCTGGGACCCCCGGGAAGCTTTCCTTTCTTTATTCGGACGTCGATTGATGCCGATAGACGTCCATTGAAGCTTTATCTTCATATGGGAAGTCTTCTTGGCCTTTATTGAGATGTCGGGCGAGCTTTATCTTGTTATAGGAAGTCTCTTTAGCCTTTATTGAGAGGTCGGGCAAAATTAGGGGTCTACACCAAGCAATTAAAACATTTTATAAACACAAGGAAGGGTAAAGGTATAATTTTAAGTTTTTTTTCTTAAAACTAGTCCATCACTAAATTGGATCAGCTCTCTAGCTTCCCTAGTGGAGTCACCATCTGTCGCTGCCGTCAAAAGAGGCGGTCGGAGTGATGCGATGGTTTTGTTCGACTCACATTTTTAAAAGTGTTATTCAACGTTTTAGGTTGTCTGATAACCGGGCTGGACCTAAAAGTGAGGTTTTCGAAAGGTTTGAGGAGTTGCCACTAATGCTTTTACTAGAAACATTGAAAAAGGAAAAATAAGGCAGTGGTTTTTTAAGAAAAACTAACTTTGGTCATTACAACCAGAGTTAGGTAAGGGAGTTAGTTACGTGTAGGGAAGGTATTAGCTTCCCTACAACACCCCTTTCGAGTTCCCTATGATGGACCATTTTTATAAAGAAATAATAACTCTAAATTGCACTTTTACCCTTATTTATTCATTGCAGAAATTAAGTTATTGACTACATGGCTCTAAATGACTAATGCGTAACAATACTATTTAAAAAGCAGTAAAGTAAAGAAGGGAGCATATAGGAACCTTTGAAGCAAGCTTTTATAATATGTTCTTAGAAGAGAGTGCTTTTGGCAATTCCCACGCTCTACAATGATGATCGCTCTTTCTCGAAACACTTAGAACGCTTTCTAAGAACTCTAAGAAACTCTGAAAATGCTTCAGAGGGGTCCTAGGAGAGTAATTCGAAGATTTTACAGAAGGTAAAGTGGTAGAATGTTGTGAAAAGAGTGAGAAAGTCCCCCCCCCCCCTTTTATAGGAATTCGCACCTGTCAGGTTGGGACCGTCGTCTTGCGACAAGGTCGGGATTGCTATCTCGCCAAACTGGATGGTGGTCTCACCATTGGCGAGTGGCGAGACGACGATCTCGCCAAACAAGATGGCGGTCTCACCCTTAGCCAACGACGAGACGACGGTCTCGCCCTTAGCCAACGGCGAGACGGCGGTCTCGCCAAACGAGATGGTGATCTCGACCCTTTGGGTGGAATTTCTTTATTTTTCACGTACAAAAATCTTTCCTATGCTAGTATGGGGCCTATTGATCAATTCTAGGGACCTTTTAGGCCTTGCCTATCTTCGAACGTAAGTCTTCTGCTTTTTATTTTGAAGTCGAGCAAGATTTGGGGTCTACTGCAAGTATGAAGCCCCGTCTAGTTGTGAAGTCCACTTTGTAGGACTGGTGCGACTTACTGCTCTGGCTCATGCGCAGTGATCTTGCCTATGTACAGGTCTTTGTCTTTGGGACCTTCCTTGTCCTGAAGTTGTGGTGGCAGCTTACTGCTCTAGCTCATGCGTCGTTCTTTGTGAGGAGTGTTTGTGCTTGATAGTTGTTTTTCTGACTTTCTTGATGAAGTCTTCCGATGTACTGGGGATTTGTTGGTTTTCTTCCAGCTAGTTGAGTCCTGGGAATTCTTTGTTGAGCACCTTTTACATAGGCAGGAATATGCTGAGGATTTTGTTGATTTTAGGTAACGCCTCTGAGCAGGCAGGAATTTTTCTTGTTTGCCTTTTCTCTTTGATGGTGGTTAAGGCTTGGGATTTTTTTTAATCTCGCCTTTTTCCGCGGTTTATTCTTTTTTCTCGTGATTTTGGATTTTGGCTTTTTTAGGATAATCTGTAAGCCTTTTTACTTTTTAATCTCTTTTATTATGCTGGCTTTTTTTTTTGAAAGAGAGTAAAGGCAAACAACTTAACCAAAAGATTTTATTTATATATATCATGAATTTTGTACAATAGCTATATATACAATAATGTTCCTAAGGCGGTGGCGGCGGGCTCGACTGCGAGGCTGAAGACGGCTCAGGAGGAGGAAACTACTAGAGCATGTGCCTTTGAAACTCCTCCTGGCTCCGGATCATGCCGAGCACATGCTGGCCGATCGTGTCTAGGCTCTATATCACTCCCTCTTGCCTTTGGCTGATGGTCTCCAGCCGCGTCTCGAAGATGTCCTGCCTTAGGGACATCTGATCGAACTGTTGGCAAATATCGTCCATGTGGTAGTGGACGCCGGGAAAGTCGTCCCCATACTGTTGTTGCTCAAACTCTGGGGGCATGGGGATCTCCTGTGACTCATCTAGATCCTGGATGTCCAAAGTCATGGTGAGCGCCGGGTGGAGGGTCAACTGAGACCCTTGCCTGATGAGCATGCCCATGCTAACGAGCATGGACCCACTGATATGCTCGGGTCGGAGGATAGAGGGAATGTCCTCCCCGTAGGTGCATCCCCATCTCTTGGCCAGCGGGGTGATGAGGGGAGCCATGAGGATGGCTCCAACGGGGTGGCTCCCGAAGTCCTTTAGCGCCCTAAAAAAAAGTAGTCAGGATTACATCGGCATCCGTGCAGCATACAGTGGAGCACGAAGAGATCGGGCTGAGTAATCTTCCCCTGACTCTCCTTCTGTGCATGGATCGTCCCCGCCAACAACTTGTGGTAAATGCGGAGAGGAGGGCTGAGTGCCGACCCCTTCATCAGAGCTGGTAGAATCTACGACCTGGTGAGATCCTCCCAAATCTCACCGGTTGTGAGGGCAGCCAGCTGCTCACAGATGGCTCCCTGGTACTCTGGCGTCAGGGTGTTCGCGGGCTGGTTGAAGCCCATGGTGACGTTCAACTCATCTAACGTCATCGTCCGGTAGGTCCCGTTCATGTAGTACGAGACCATCCTCGCTGGAGGGACACCTAGGAACAATGTTGGCATGTCGACCATCATGACGGAGGCGAAGAACTCCATCACGGCCTCTCAGTAGATGCGGGTAGGAGGATCCTGGAGGAGGAAGTCCCACCCGATGTTGTGGATGTAGCCTCATACATCCTCGTCCCAACCGAACTCAGTCAAGATGCTGAAGTCCAGGCGCAACATAGGGTGCTAGGAGTAGCTCCTAATATGGTCGAGCCTGGCCTGATGTTGCGGCATGAGCTGAGTTGGGTTTGGCGGAGCCTATGGCGCTAGGGTGCTCTGGTCAGATCCCCGACCTCTCTTTCGGGGCCTAGAAGATTCTCCTTGTTGCATTATGCTCAAAGCCACTCAGATATGTATGAGAATGTATGAGAGGATGCAGGAATGGAATGCTTTAAAATTGACCCAAAAGTCCCTATATATAGAAAATCTTTTTTTGGTCGGGACTGCCGTCTAGGATTTGGGACGACCATCTCAAATTTTAAAGGTTCGGGACCACCGTTTGGAATGTCGAGAAGGTGGTCTCGCTCTTCACGATATGGCAAGATGGTCATCTCGCCAAACAAGATGGCGGTCTCGATTTCAGCAAATGGTGAGACGGCGGTCTCGCCATTATTGAATGGCGAGACAGCGGTCTGGGCTTTTTGAAAGGTTTTTTTTTTTTTGGAAAGTATAGGACCCTGTTCAGAAACATCTATGCATGCAATGTTTTCATGTTATGTGTCCTATAAAACTATTTAGTTAATTTTTCAGAAGGATTAACTGATGTGTCTTTTGAAGAGGAGGCCCTTCTGATGTCGTTCTTTAATTGTACTTGTTTGTACCATTCCGGACTTAATATGATCAAAGAATAATTGTTGACTGAGAAGCAAACTTGCCATGTTGGTGCGATTTTTCCTTCCTCTAGAGGTTCCTATCCTCTTGTTGATTATATGCCTCCATATTTCCCCACTAATTATCAGAATATTGTGATAAGGTTCAAGAGAAAAGAAGTAAGAGGATAATTTATTCACAGGCTTGTGTTTTAGACAATTATATTTTTTTTTATTCAAAAAGGGGAATTTTGTAAGAAGGCTGACCAAGGTTGGTCAAAGTGTTTAAGCTAATGTTAAAAAAACGTTTTGCTTTGAGGATCTGCGTCTTAGCCAATTTCTATTTGCTTTCTTTGGCTGATTAACTTCCCCATGCTGCCCTTTGGGTTTTCAGACTAGGATATTGTGTTTTGGTTCTGACTTTTGTCTAGGTTTCCTTTTTTCTTGTTTTGGGGAATCCTAGCGAACCTTATTTTGTAACCCTAACTTCTGCCTAGGCTACCCTTTATTGTTGTTCGGGTTTCCTAGCAGGTTAACCCTAAGTTTTGCGTAGCCCCCTTGGTGGGTTTCCTACCGAGTAATTTGCCCTTCTTTTTGTTGGCCTTTGGCTTCTATGGACTTCTTATATATATATATATATATATATATATATATATATATATATATATATATATATATATATATATATATATTGTTTTTACACAATATTAGCGAAATACGGTTTTATTATGATGAGGTAAAAACCTTATTCTGTGTTTCTAGTCAATTAGTTTGATTATTTTCGGTGATGGCACGTTTTGGTTATTTTGATGCACTTTTGAAAACATTTTCTTAAATATGGTTATTATGAGGTTTAGACATAAATAGCAAGAAGATAAGCAAATAGTAAGAATTGTATTCTTATTAATTAAGAGGGGAATATGTGCCTAAAAAAATGCTCGGGGGTCAGGCTAGCCCCGGGGGATATTCTCTAACAATCATTGGGTTTACATCCCTTAAGAAAGGAAAAAGAACTCCTAATGACTAGAGTTGCTCTCGACGCTTGTATCCCTCCGCTTCGGAAGATTTACTTTAGTGTGCGGAGGGGAGACTTCCCTTTTCTTCTCATAACTCGACCCTTTGTAGGGTCATATCCTAGGCCATGATTTAAAGGATTATCTTTGAATTTTGGGGGCTCCTTTATTCCTTGAGAGTCTGCACCGAGCCCTTGGCCAAGATGGTAACCATACTTCATCATCATGCAGGCTACTTTCGTATTACCGAGAAGTCTTTCTACATTGGCGATTTCAAGCGCTTGAAAAGATGTTTCAAGGGCCTCTTCAGCCGCATCCACATAGGGTTGAGTAGACGGTCCACTGATCAAGATATCATCTTCAACTTGGACCGTGACCAGTTTGTCATCTATTATAAACTTGACATTTTGGTGGAGTATTGAAGGTACTACCTTAGCATCGTGAATCCAAGGTCTTCCAAGGAGACAACTGTATGCTGGAGTAATATCCATCACGTGGAAATCGACGTTGAAGATAGTGGGTCTGACTTGGATTGGCAGATTGATTTCTGCCACTACTTCTCATTTGGACCCGTCGAAGGCTCGAACGATAGTGCTGCTTGAACGCATGCGGGTTCCTTGAATGGTCAACTTGTCGAGTGTGCACTTGGGCATCACATTCAAGGACGATCCGTTATCCACAAGAAATTTAGCGATGAGATACTCCTTTCATTTGATGGAGATATGCAAGGGCTCGTTATGGCTTGACCCTTCAGGAGGGAGTTCTTCATCTGTGAAGGTGAGGTGATCGCTGGTTGTGATGTAGCTGACGATCCTCTCAACTTTTTCTTGGGATATTGTATGAGGTACGTGCGCTTCGCTTAAAACCTTCATCAGGGCATTTCTATGCGGTTCCGAACTCATCATTAGAGATAACAAAGTTATCTTTGCAGGTGTATGATTGAGTTGGTGAATGATGGAATACTCGCTCTGCCTTATAAGCTAGAGCAATTCATCAGTCTCCTCCTTGGATTCTTTATTTTCCTTTTTCTTCGGTCTGTTTATTTTTCCCTTTATTCTTGGGGGGCATCTTCTTGTGACTCCTTGGGGGAGAGCTTGATTACGAACAGTTTTCTCTCCATCTTTCTGATTGTGGAAGACGTATCAGTTAATCCTTCCTTTTTATTTTCTTATTTATTAAAAGTGAAGGAGGGATGTGCAAGTATGCAACTTATGAATGAAATAAATGCAAGTAGACAATTGTTTGAATAAACAAAAGATATTTTTATTTATTTATAGAAAGTGTACATTCCCCTACACCATGCTACGAAGCACTTTTTGACAGAAACAGAAAAGCCTAAAGAAACCCACAGGCGGGTTCTGATTTCTACGTAATTCTTCTTCAGCTTCCCGTACATGATGAGTGAGTGTTTCGGTCTGCTGGTGGACCGCGTGACTCATATTTTCACTATACTTTTGAGTCTCTTTTATTTACGCCTCTTGATGGACGACCAAAGCTTGTAAATTGTCGAGTCTCTTAATGGCTCGGTCTCTCTCTTGTAGAACCTGGTCGTACTGAGCTAACCCACCTCTTCCTTTGCAGCGTAGCTCAATAAGGCTTCTATTAAGTCTCTGGGTGGTCTCCCTTCCTTGACGTATTTCAGACCGAGTCCTTGCGAGATCTTGTAGCATTCCCTTGATCGTTTGTGCCTGCTTTGCACATTCAACCTCAAGGTGTGCTGATTTGGCGATTATTTCTTGGAGTTGATTATCCGAGTTTATTCTGGCAACTTTGGATGCTCGGATAACCTGCTCACTGTAATCAACACATTGGTCCTTGAGGCATTCTATCTCCTAATCTTTCTTCTTGCACTGCCTTTGTAGACCGTCTATAGTAAGGATAGATTCTTGCTCTTTTTCCTCAAGGGCCCTCATTTGGGATCCCATGATTTATATCCTTTGGGTCAAGGCATCGACTTGGGTTTGGAGCTCTCCATTGACTGATGGCGCAGTAGGTGGGGCGGATGGTTCTGACATCCCTCTGCTTCTCCTCCATTCCTCATAGTCATTAGAAACAGCTACTCGAGCTTTGCCTAGCTCTCTATCTCCCATAAAGACTGGTTTCTCCCATGCTCTCCATACAGCAAGTGAGTTCGCAACATTGCATGGGTCTTCGAAGAAACACAGTCCTCTGAGCTCTTCCAGTGATAATGCAGTTTGGGTTCTCATGAGTTGTCTCATAGCCACTTTTGGAGAATAGGCTATGCAACCTCTAAGACCTACTAACGGTACGCTCGGATAATCTCTACATCTGATGAGGATAGGGCCAGGCCGGAACCAAGGACATGCCTAGGATAGGTGGTTGACATTCCATTGTTCCAACTCGACCTTCCACTCCATGGTTAGACGTCGGTGGAGAGGGATTTTTTAGAAGCTCTTCAAAGGATAGGGGAACATCCCCATGTGGATAGAGGCATAGAAGTGCATGATACCCCACACGAATAGCAGCAAAGAGCAGCATCTGAGTGTTCTTCCTTGTTTTTGGTGACAAAACTCAACCAAAAGCAAGGTGTTGGCAAGAAGTGCAGGCAAGGGACTCTTTGAGTGCACGTCCTAGGCGAAGAAGGTGTTCATGACGGCTTGATCTACTGTGTCAAGGTGAAGGGAAACAACATGGTCCCAAACATGATTAGAGTCAAGGTTTTGTTAAAATCAAACCAATCTACCTTGTCAGCCAAAGAGGACAGATGGTCTTCTAACATTGCAACTTTCCAACCCTTGATATTCCCTTTTGCTATCAGGGCAGTATGATGAGGTGACAAATGGATGATGGCAGCGACTTTGGCTACAAGAATATATGCTTCATGACAAATATGGACCTCGGCTGACTTGGGTCATCTCATCATTATCTCATACTCCTCCAAAGTGGGTACCATATCAAATTGCGAAAATTCGAAGAAATGCAGACTGGAGTTACAAAAATGGACTAAAATCCTGATGAAAATGGGGTTGACATAGATCTTCAATAAGTTGAGAATTCATCCATAAGATTTTTCAAAGTTGGATCGGACCTCAGGTGGCATCAATGCACACATCCGTTCTATCTTCTCCACATGGTATCGAGGAATATCCAGTTTCTTCAATTTTCTACCGGCCCCCTCCATTTTTCTAGAAACCAAAAATGCATGCTATGAATATGATGTTCATGCGGGCATCATGCAGGTGTTTATTTAAACATTATCATGTTTTATTTTCTACATGATGCATGATAGTGTTTGGCTTTTTGTATTTTTTTCAAAAGAAAGATAAACTACTTATATGGATGGTCATGAGTTTAATGCTTATGAACAGGATCCTATTTTTTATTTGATTTATTTGATTTTTATAACCTTTTATCTCTTCTGTCGGACTGCATGGCTACTTAGCTTACAAAGAACCTGAAATCAGGCTAGCTAAAAGGCATACTGTCCGAGATAAAAATGGTTTATTGCAAAAGAATGGTTTTAGCATCCCTTATCTCTTTTGTCGAACTATGTGGCTACTTAGCTTATAAAGAACCTGAAACTAGGCTAGCCAAAAGGCAGACTGTCCGAGATAAGGGTGTTTATTGTGAAAGAATTTTGAGATGCTTTTTATTTTTCTTTTGTTTTGTTGTATGATTATGTTATGCAATAATCAAATGCAACAAACAAATGCACACACAATTCACTCATCCATGAACAGTAGGACGACGTTTTTAATCACGAGGTAGGGGTATCTTGCAAAAGAGTGCATATTCAGGGCAGTTCTAAATTTCCTCACCAAGGCCAGGCCCCCAAAGGTGCCCCCATTATAGGGTCCCCACTCTCCCAGCCTTCAGACCATGCACGTCATTAGCGCCTTGTCAGTCTTTGGGCCAAAAGAGGAAGGTTATCACCTTGAGTGGTGGTTTCCGACCATATCGGTGGGCTCATGGCCCTCCCTACGGCAAATCGTACAATGCCACCCATTCCCTAAGGTTATCCCACCTGCCCCTGGGTATAGGGGGAACTGTTGTGTGCAAGGATTTGTGTACAGTTGTTATTTCAAAAAATTGCTTAAAATAAACATACAATAGTTATTAAAGTCAAACAATAAAGCATGTTATAAAGCAAGGAAGGGTAAATGCATAATTTCTAGTTTTTTTTTCTTAAAACTAGTTCATCACTAAATGGATCAACTCTCTAGCTTCCCCAGTGGAGTCGCCATCTGTTGTCGTCGTCAAAATAGACAGTCAGAGTGACGCGATGGTTTTGTTTGACTCGCATTTTTTAAAGTGTGTTTCAATGCCTTTAGGTTGTCCGATAACCGGGCTGGACCTAAGGGTGAGGTTTTCGAAAGGGTTTGAGGAGTCGCCACCAATGTTTTTACCAAAAACATTAGAAAAGGAAAAAGAAGGCAGTGGTTTTTTAAAGAAAAACCACCTTTGGTCATTACAACCAGAGTTAGGTAAGGAAGTTAGTTACGTGTAGGGAAGGTATTAGCTTCCCTATGACGCCCCTTTCGGGTTCCCTATGATGGACCATTTTTTATAAAAATAAGAACTTTAAACTACGCTTTTGCCCTTATTTATTCATTGCAAAAATTAAGTTATCGACTACATAGCCCTTAATAACTAATGCACAAAGATATTATCTAAAAAACAATAAATAGAGAAAGGGGTATGGAAGAACCTTTGAAGCAAGCTTTTATATAATATGTTCTTGAAAAGGGCGCTTTTTGGCAAACCCCACGCTCTACAATGATGTTCGCTCTTTTCTCGCAGCACTTTAGAATGCTTTCTAAGAACTCTAAGAACTCCAGAAATGCTTCAGAGGGGTCTTAGGAGAGTATTTTGAGAATAGTACAGTAGGAAAAGTTGATGAATTGTGTGAAAAGAGTGAGAAGGTCCCCCCTTTTATAGGAATTCGCACTTGTCAGGTCGGAACTGCTGTCTCGCCAAACGAGACGGCGGTCTCGCCTTCAGCAAGTGGCGAGAAGGTCGTCTCGCCAAATGAGACGGCGGTCTCGCCATGGGTGAGTGGTGAGACGGCGGTCTCGCCATTGGTTAGTGGCGAGACGACGGTCTCCCCTTAGCCAACAGCGAGATGGCGGTCTCGCCAAACGAGAAGGCGGTCTCGACCCTTTGGGTGGAATTTCTTATTTTTCGTGTACAAAAATTCTTCTTAATCTAATATGGGGCCTATTGATCAATCCTAGGGACCTTTTAGGCCTTGCCCATCTTCGAATGGAAGTCATCTGCCCTTTATTTTGAGGTCGGGCAAGATTTGGGGTCTACACTAGTAGAACCCATCTTGCAATACTTTTGAGGTTGTCTTGGAGGTGCTCATATGGCCTCCACAAGAACGAGAGTGGCAATGGTCCAGGATGGCGTGGACCTCATCTTCCAGAACACAACTCCTAATCAAACCATCTGCAGAATGTTTAAATAGGAGGGGTTCATCCCAATAATAGTGTTTGACATCTGCATAAAACTTTTTCTTATGTTGAAAGCCAATATTAGGAGGTAAAATACCATATGCAAGAAAGTTTACAAAATCAGCATACCACGGGGCAAGTTGGGTAATAAGATTCAATAATTGTTCATCTGGAAAATATTCATTAATGGGAATGTCACCCATCTCTACTTTTTCGGATGACAACCTAGATAGGTGGTCAACGACCAAGTTCTCGGTACCCTTCTTGTCCTTAATCTCTAAATCAAATTCTTGCAATATCAAAATCCACCTAATTAGCCTAGGTTTTGATTCTTTTTTATGCAATAGATACTTAATGGCAGAGTGGTCAGTGAAAACAGTAACATGTGAACCTACCAAATAAGATCTAAATTTATCGAAAGCAAAGACAATGGCTAACATTTCTTTTTCAGTTGTGGCATAGTTTACCTGGGCATCATCCAATGTTCGGCTGGCATAGTGGATCACGTGTAGCTTCTTATCCTTCCGCTGCCCAAGCACAACCCCTATTACATGATCACTAGAATCACACATCAATTCGAACAGGAGTTGCCATTTGGGGGGTTGTACAATAGGAGCAGAGATCAAGGCCTACTTAATCCTGCAAAAAGCCTCCCCACAAGATGAATCAAAATTAAAAGGCACATCCTTACCCAAAAGATTCGTGAGAGGATTTGTGATTTTTGAGAAGTCTTTAATGAATCGCCGGTAGAAACCGGCATGTCCAAGAAAGCTCCGAATACCTTTCACATTTGTAGGTGGGGGCAATTTTTCAATCACCTCCACCTTAGCCTTATCAACCTCTATGCCTCTCTTAGACACCAAGTGGCCAAGAACTATGCCTTCACTTACCATGAAATGGCATTTCTCACAGTTCAAGACCAAATTGGTCTCTTCACAACATTGCAAAACTTGGCACAAATTTGTTAAACAGTTATCAAAATTCAAACCATGCACTGAAAAATCATCTATAAAGACTTTCATCATGTTTTCAGTAAGATCAGAAAAAATGGCCTACATACACCTTTGAAAAGTCGCAGGTGCATTACATAAGCCAAAAGGCATATGCCTATATGCATAAGTCCAATAAGGGCAAGTGAAGGTTGTCTTCTCTTGATCAGAAGGGTGAATGGGAATTTGGTGAAAACCTGAATACCCATCCAAATAACAAAAATAAGAGTGTTTTGCAAGCATCTCCAGCATTTGATCAATAAAAGGGAGAGGAAACTGATCCTTTTTTGTGTCGCTATTTAACTTCCTATAGTCAATGCACATGTGCCAGCCAGAAACAGTCCTAGTAGAGATTAACTCATGTTTATCATTTTCTACCACAGTCATCCCTCCCTTTTTACGTACCACATGAATTAAACTCACCCATTTGCTACTATCAATAGGGTATATAACTCCAGCATCAAGCAATTTTATAATTTCTTTTTTTAACCACTTCTTGCATTTTTAGATTTAATCTCCTAAGTGGTTCTACTGTGGACCTACTCTCATCTTCTACTGTGATCCTATGCATGCAAAAAGAGGGGCTAATCCCCTTAATGTCATCCATTGTATAACCTATTACCTTCCTATACGACCTAAGTTGTTTCAAAAGCTTTTCAGTTTCACATGAATTCAAATCAGCATTAACAATCACAGGATATGTAGAATTAGGGCCAAGAAACTCATACCTCAAAGATCCCGGTAAAGGCTTTAATTGCACATTGGGGCTCACCACTTTACCACACATGACTTCAGTATCATGTTTTAGTGGGGTATTTTCTTCAGAGCAATTAGATGTTCTTGCAGGCTTAATCACAAAAATAGATTCAAGTGGGTCATTAGGAAGAGTTTCTTCCTTCACCACTTGGTCAACAAAATCCACACTACAACAAACATCATCATTGAAAAGTTTTTTTAATTGAAAGGTTTTTTTAAAACATCCTTCAAGCTAAAATCCACATTTTGGTCTCCAAGAGTTAGAGACAATCTACCATTCTTAACATCTATTACTGCGCCCATGGTTGCCAAAAATGGCCTTCCTAGGATAATGGGGATCATGGAATCCTCATCCATTTCCAAAACAACAAAATCGGCAGGTATGAAAAATTTTCCTACCTTGATAGGAACATCCTCTAAAATTCCTATAGGATATTTAACAGACCTATAAGCTAGCTGTAAAGACATCCTAGTAGGATTTAACTCACCTAATCTTAATTTCTCAGAAATAGACAATGGAATTAAGCTAACACTAGCTCCTAGATCACACAATGTTCTATCTATAACCATGTCACCAATCATGCATGGAATAGAGAAACTACCTGGATCCTGAAGCTTGGGTGGTAGCTTCCTTTGAATCAGTGCATTGCACTCCTCAGTAAGCGCTATTGTACCATCTTCCTCCAGCTTTCTCTTATTTGACAAAATGTCCTTCAGAAACTTCGTGTAGGTGGGAATTTGCTGCAAAGCATTTGTGAAGGGAATATTGATATACAATTTTTTTTAAACCTCAAGAAACTTACCAAACTGTTTGTCCAACTTGACTATAACCAAACGTTGAGGAAATGGAATTGAAGGTTGATATGGATTAATCTCCTCCTTTTTATCATACAATTTCTCCTCAATCACCGGATGAGATAGAGACTCATCCAATTTCTTCTCCTCCTTAGCTTCCTCTTTTGCCATGCTAACCAGACCATTATACTGAGTACCACTCCTAAGAGTGATAGCTAGGGTTTGATTGGATGGTCCGACCTCGGGCTTTCCAGAAAACGTCCCTGGTATTCTCATGGAGTTTGAGGCTTGTTGGGAAATCTGAGTTTCCAAGATCTTGTTATGGGTGGTCAGTGAATCCATCTTAGTAGTTAAATTCTTTATGGCCTCAGAGAACTCATCATTTTGCTTGAGTTGAGTAGCTACAATGTTTCCATCATGGACTCCAATTTGGATTTCTGTGGAATGTAGGGTCCTTGTGGTTGTCTGTAACTACTCTGATTGCCTTGGAAAGAAGGTGGTCTATTTTGGAAACCAGGTGGTCCTTGTGGTTGTCTAAAATTATTTCCATAGTTCCCACCATAGTTTCCAATCGCCTCTACTTGATGCATCTCTGGCTCGACACTCTGGGTTACTCCAAGCTGACAACCTGAAATATTGTGACCTGAAGCACCACATAACTCATAGACAACATTAGTATTACCTGCTCCTAGTTTATCAAATTTAACAGACAAAGCCTCTACCTTTGAAGTAAGAGACAACATCTAGAGAGTACTTACCTGGAGTTTTTATCGGTGAACTCCTTTCTAAAGACCACTAGTAGGTGTTCTGGGCAACTTCTTAAATGAAATTATATCCTTTCTCCCTGTTTTTGCTCATAAAGGCACCACCAATTACAACATCTAGCGTCACTTTCTGGTTTGGGGATAGCCCATTATAGAATTTGTGCACAGTCAACCAGCGCTCAATCCCATGGTGTGGGCATTCTCGAAGCATTTCTTTATACCTCTCCCAAGCATCATATAAAGTTTCAACATATTTCTAAATGAAAGTGATGATTTGTTTCCTCAACTGGTCTGTCTAGATGTGTGGGTAGTACTTGTTAAGGAAAGCATGAGACAACTGCTCCCATGTTGAAATTGACCCTTCAGGAAGTGAATACAACCAAGCTCTAGCTTTATCCCTCAAAGAGAACGAGAAAAGCCTTAACCGGATTACATCACTTGAAACTCCATTTACTTTGAGTGTATCTCATTACTCAAGGAAAATTTGCATATGCAAATTCAAGTCATCAGAAGACAGTCCACCAAACTGGTTTTGTTGAACCATCGACAGCAAGGATGGCTTCAACTCAAAGTTGTTCGCTTCAATGGTAGGTCGTGTTATGTTAGGCCTCCTACCCATTGAATTTGGTGTTGCAAAATCACAGAGTGCTCTGTTTTCTGGACTAGCCATATGGTTGTGGTTTGTCAAAACAGAGGCTTGTTGTTTACTTTGCTCTCATTGACTGCGGAGAGCTCTGATCTTACGGAGAGTCCGTTCAATTTTAGGGTCAAAGATGTCCTCAAATCTAACACTCTTTTGCCTAAAAGAAACCTGCAAAATCAACAGAAACACAAGAACCAAAGTATAATTCTGCAGGAAAAATATTAAAATTAAACCAGAAAAATAATGCAGAAAATTTAAAAGATCTAATCTAACTAAATCACCGCTTAGCCAATATTGGGGGAAACACAACCCCCGACAACGGTGCCAAAAACTTGATAGTTGTTCCGCAAGCATACGAGGTATCGCGTAATAAAAAGTTATTGTTCCCTCAGATATTGTGCCCGAGTACCGGTTCACAGTGATCCAATTATCCAGACAAATCATGTCAAATAGAATATGTTTCAAAATGAATAGAAAATCAAAAACTATTGACAAGAGACTCAAAGCGAAAACTTTCTTAGGAATCGATAGGTTCATATGTCATGTACCAAATTTAAAGCAATTCTTTTCCCCATTATTTAATTTTTGTTTCTAAGGTGAATTTTTCTTAATTGATTAATGTATTCCTCTCGAAACCCCCACTAACATACCTAATTACTGAAGAACCACATTCAATTCATTAAGTAGATCCTTTACGCTTTATGAAAATCCAATTACCCCTCAAAGAGTTTTGTCTACTTTCGTAACCCAAATCCCTAGGTTCAATTCCATGCTTTTCTAACAATATATTGATCTCTCAATCATCCATATTGTTTAAACTCATCTAACCTTATCTCTAAGCCATTAGAAGCTTTAGGTTCTCATGAAAATGAATAGAAAATAGAAATCCAATAATAGATAAATTCAAAGTATTCAAGTTTGATACATAAACATATTCCCCCTAATCCCAAAAATGAGATTTAGTGTGTCATAGAAACGATGATTACAATGCCACAATACAATAAATCAAACCCCAACATAGGAGAAAAACAGAAATGAGACAGGGAGTTAGGAATAGAAGAGAAGTTCTCACTATCTCCTTCGTAGCTTCTTCAATTTCCTTTTGGGAAAAATTGTCTTCTCTCCTTCACTTGCTCTGGTCTTCCTCCATTTCCTTTTGGGAAAACCTTTCTTCCATTCCTTCTCTTCTCCGTAGCTTTTTCAATTTCTTTTTTATATCTTTTATGCTCAAAAACCGCTCCTCTAATTAAGGGAAAATGCAAAACATGCAGAAGTCATTGCCAGTGGGAAAAACACACTGCCAGTGGATCGTGACAAGGACCCGGACATGCTCAATTTCCCTTCCAGGCAGCAAGAACCACAACCAGTGGGAAAAACCCACAGCTAGTGGATTTGTTTTATGCCTTAGTGCCATTTTCTAGTGAGGTCCATGGCCAGTGGGAAAAACCCACTCGAAGTGGATTTCTCTTAACTTCACAAAAATTCTCTTTGACAATGTTTTAAAGCCTTGAAGTGTTCTTTTTTTATGTATCTTTTCTTTTACAGTACAATCCAAGAGTTGATATGGATTTTTTTTTTTTTTTTTGCGCTTTTAATGGCTTGAACTCATTTCCATCCATCCAATGCTTCATCAAATGCCTCCCGTTTCCAAGTTTATAAACCTATTGAAAGTTATTCTTGCAAAACTGAGACACTCGAGTAACATGTGTGGAATGAATGAAAACAATTGGAATTAAGGGGAAATATAACACAAATAAACTAGAAAATTCAAACAAAGCACCATTAAAAATTATGCAAACTAGACACCTGTCAGTACCTTGACAGTGGATGTTTAAGACACATGACTGGTGATAAAAAGAAATTTGTAAGTTTCAATAAGAAAGAACAAGGATATGTAACTTATGGAGACAACAATAAAGGCAAAATCCTTGGAACCAGAAACATTGGTGGTACAAATACTTTGGAGATAAAGTATGTGCTCCTTGTTGATGGACTAAAGCACAATATTCTCAGTATAAGTTAGCTTTGTGATAAAGGACTTAAGGTAATTTTTGAAAGCAATTATTGTACCATACATCTTAAGGATTCTAAAGAAATTGCATTAAAAGGTATTAGGCATAACAATATTTATTTGATTGATTTGGATTGTGTATCTGATGTTGATATAACATGATTGGTTGTTAAAAAGAAAACCCTTGGTTGTGGCATAAAAGAGCAGCCCATATTCATATGAATCAATTAAACAAATTAATCTCTGGAGACTTAGTTGTTGGTTTGCCTAAGCTAAAATTTGAAAAAGATAAATTATGTGATGCATGTCAAAAAGGTAAGCAAGTAAAATCATCTTTTAAAACTAAGAGCATAGTTTCAACTTCAAAGCCTTTAGAACTTTTACATTTAGATCTTTTTGGACCATCTAGAATTAAAAGCTTTGGAGGAAATTTTTATGCTCTTGTGATTGTTGATGACTACTCTAGATTTACTTGGACATTTTTCTTAACTGTGAAAAGTGAAGCCTTTAAGGTTTTTAGAAAGTTTACAAAACAAATTCAAAATGAAAAAGAGTTAAGAATTAAAGTGTTAAGAAGTGATCATGGTAGAGAATTTCAAAATGAGTTTTTTGAAATTTTTTGTGAAGAAAATGGTATGTTACACAATTTTTCTGCACCTAGAACGCCCCAACAAAATGATGTAGTAGAGAGGAAAAATAAATCCTTAGAGAAACTAGCTAGAACTATATTGAATGAATCCAAAGTTCCTAAATACTTTTGGGCAAATGTTGTAAGTACTGCATGTTATGTTTTAAATAGAATGTTCATTAAACCTATCTTGAAAATCACTCCTTATGAGCTTTTTAAAGGGAGAAAACCAAATGTAGCTCATTTGAAAAATATTTGGTTGTAAATGTTTTGTGTTAAATAATGGTAAAGATAAACTAGGTAAATTTGATTCCAAAGCCAATGAGGCTATTTTCTTAGGTTATTCTCTTACTAGCAAAGCATATAGATATTTAATAGAAGAACATTAAATATATAAGAATCTATGCATGTTACTTTTGATGAAATTGTAGACCTTGAGGAAAATCCTCTTGAGTCAAGAAAAAAAAAATGCAGGTGATGAAGAGTACCTCAAGGAAGCATTAGAAGAAATGTACTTAAATGAAAATGAATCATCTCAACCATCCGAGTTAGCAAAAGCATGGCAATCACCAAGAGGACTATCACTTGACAACATAATTGGTGATATTTCAAAAGGAGTAAATACTAGAAATATGTCTAATTTCTGTATGACTGTAGCCTTTGTCTCACAGATTGAACCCAACAATGTTGAGGAAGCCCTCAAGGATGATCAATGGTGTATTGCAATGCAAGAAGAATTAAATCAGTTTGAAAGGAATCAAGTCTGGGAATTGATTCCAAGAGAAGAATCTCACCAAGTAATTGGAACTAAATGGGTATTTAGGAACAAGCTTGATGAAGATGGAAACATAACTAAGAATAAAGCTAGACTTGGGGCAGAAGGGTATTGTCAAGAGGAAGGTATAGATTATGATGAGACTTATGCTCCTGTTGCCAAGATTTGCAAGTATTATGCAAAATGAATTTGAAATGCCCATGATGGGGGAATTAACCTTCTTCCTTGGACTTCAAATTAAGAAATTAAAAGATGGAACCTTTGTGTCTCAAACAAAATACTACAAGGATATTCTCAAGAAGTTTGGAATGGATAGTGTAAAAGAAGCTAACACACCAATGGGAACGTCCTGCTATTTGGATAAGGACGAAATAGGTTTGAAAATAAATCAATTTATGTATAGAGGTATGATAGGTTCTTTATTATACTTGACTACAAGTAGGCATAATATCATGCAATCTGTATGTGTGTGTGCTAGATTCCAGGCTTTTCCAAAAGAATCTCACTTAGCTATAGTAAAAAGAATTTTAAAATATCTTAAAGGAACCACAGGATTTGGGTTATGGTATCCTTCTGGAGCTTCACCTAGTTTAATAGGTGAATCTGATGTTGATTATGGGGGTTGTAAGATAGATAGAAAAAGTACTAGTGGAACCTGTCATCTATTAGGATCTTCCTTAGTTTCTTCACACTCTAAGAAACAAGTTTGTGTTGTTTTATCCATAACTGAGGCTGAATATATAGCGGTTGGAAATTGTTGTGCTCAAATCCTTTGGATGAAGCAACAATTAGAAGATTATGATATCTTTCTTAATGACATTCCTTTGAAGTGTGATAATACGAGTGCGATTAATCTTACTAAAAATCCTATTATGCACTCCCAAACTGAGCACATTGAGATTAGGCACCATTTCTTAAGAGATCATATTAGTAAGGGAAATTGTAAAATTGAATAAATTGATACTAAACATCAATTAGCAGATATATTGACAAAATCTCTTCCCAAAGATAGATTATATGAACTTAGGAGAGATTTAGGAATACTAGAAATATCCTAACTTTTGCAAAAAATGAAAATTTTCAAAATTCGTTCTAGAATAATCGATTATCCAAGGTAATAATCGATTATTATGTGTCTCATACATTTTCACATTTGCAAACCTCTCTGGAATAATCGATTATCAAGGATAATAATCGATTATTCTGTGTCTTACATCTTGACATTTACAAAACTCTCTGGAATAATCGATTATTTCAAGTGATAATCGATTATCCATGCATTCTGTAAAAATTTCTGGATAGCTGATGAACAAATAATCGGTTATCACAAGTTGATAATCGATTATCTCACGCCATTTGGGATAAACTAGTTGTTGGCAACGGATCTCTTTGCCTTGATACTTGTGTTTATAGCCGTTGGAAGTGTTCTCTACTTATATAGGGATTTAGAAACTCATTCACTCACATCTTGCCTCTCTTCCAAGTGTTTTGCATTGATCTCAAGCTCCATTCTTGTCTCTCTTAAGTTCTTACCTCTCAATTCTCTCTTAAAATTCCCATCCTTTCTAAATTTCTCTCAAATGGTTGAATCATTCAGAAGAAAGATCCCCACCAGGAGAAGATTAGCTCCTACTTCTCAACCCCGTCCCAATTCCATTAAAGGATAGATCTTCAATGATGATAAGCAACAAGAATTTCTTACATTTTGGAAAGAAAAGAGTATCATTACTCCAAAATTCTTAAAAGGGTTTCAGTTCCTCAACCAAGGATTCCACTTTCCAACTCTTCTTGAACAACAAGGTATCTTACCCTTCGTTGCTACTCTCAATTTGGTACGCGTGTTTTACTCTCAATTCAAAATCAGAGACAATGTTGCTACTACCCGTGTCAAAGGCATAACCATCATCCTTGATGATGATATATGGGAAAATATAGCAAGATTTTCAATTCGGGATGATGCAGTCAATGTGCTGATGGACATGGACGACTTCGACAGGATCATGGCATACCGTTCTTTCATGCGTAATCCTGCACTGCAGATTGAGCATCAACTTATTATTGAACCATTAAAGAAAGAAGAATGTCTTCTTCTTCATCTTATTGTTTGGATCCTCTATCCCTGAGCCACCAATCATGCTCAATGCTCTGCTGTTGATTTTCGCATCATCCATGTGATTAAGAACAATGAGTCAATTGATTGGCCCAGTCTCATCCTTTCCACCATGCTCAAAGCCAAGCGCCATCCCACCTTCAAAATTCCCTATGCTTTCCTTATCTCCAAAATTCTTGAATACAAAGGAGTTAATCTTGAAGGGGAACAAAGGTTCCGCACGCTGAATTTCAACCAAATGCTTGATAGTACATTCTCTCAGTTGTAAATGGTCAATGTTGATGGAACCTATTTTCATAAGGATGATGCGTCAAATGTTGTTGCTCTTGTTGCTGATTCTGATGATGAGATGATTGTTCTTGATGCTCCTATAAGAGGGACTTTATCTGGTGCCCATACTGAAGTCTGCCGCTCCCTTGAAAATATGATTTCGAACATGAACCAACGGATGCAGGACTTCTTTATGTAACATCCCAATTTCTTTAATTAATTATTTGCTTAAGTTCCTAAAAATTTATTATATAAATATTATGTAAACTTTTTATGAGAAAAAAGGATATATTAAAAATAATAATAAAAAAAATGAAAAGAGAAAAAGAGAAGGTCGATGAGGTACTGTGGCCTTAATATACAATTGAAATTAAGGCGGTTGAATTAAGGTGGTGAAGAAAAGTCGAGAAAGAATATAAGTCGGTAAGTTAAGTCTATAAATAGGATGAAATTGGACAACTAATTCACAGCCAAACAGAGAAGCACCAGATTTTGAGAAGCGAAATTTGAAAGAAGAAGAAATGGAAGGAATTGAAAAATAAATCGATGGAATACTAGCAAATCTTGGAGAAATAGGTATGGGTTAGATGTTTAATTTTATCATACGAATTTCTGATTTTGAAGATAATTGCTAATTGCTTCCTGTTTTGCAAAGTTTAAAATGTTGATGAAATTCTTGAAATTAAGGATGAATTACATGGTAAAATTGTTGTTTTTGAATCAAATAGGATAGGTTTCATGTTTAATTTGAGTTTGAAATTAGTTTGATTGATTGATACGTGAGAATTTGAAATCTGGAGAAACTGAATTTGGTTCATGGGTGAAGATTGAAGAAAAGGGATATGGTGGGAATTTTTGAAAAAGATTAATTTTTGAAATTAAGGATAAATTATATATTAAAATTGTTGTTTTTAACTTAAATTGAATATGTTTAGGGTTTAATTTGGATTTGGAACTAGTTTGGTTGTCTGAAACTAGAAAATTTGGAATCTAGAATGTTGGAAATGGTGTACTAGAAGTGAGAAAGAAGAAAAGGACAAAGTGGGAATTTTTGAAAAGGATCAAGGGCAAAATAGTCATTTCAGATCTTAAGGACATAAATGGAATTTTGAAAAAGATTAAGGGTATAATTGTAATTTAATAGTGAGTTTAGGACATGGATGGAATAATAGGAAAAGTTCAAGGGTAAAATGGTCATTTTACAATCTAGGGACATAAATGGAATTTTGAAAAAGATTAAGGGTATAATTGTAATTTGTAGTGATTTCAGGACATGAATGGAATAATAGAAAATATTCAAGGGTAAAATAGTCATTTCTAGGACATGGATGGAATAATAGGAAATGTTCAAGGGTAAAATAGTCATTTTCAAGACATGGATAAAATAATAGGAAATGGTCAAGGGTAAAATTGTCATTTTACAACCTAGGGACATAAATGAAATTTTGAAAAAGGTTAAGGGTATAATCGAGATAAAGTCAAATAGTATATTACCACCTCTTTGTTTACTATGAAAACAACTCAGTAAACGTTCGAATTTGAGGATAGTGCCTTCATCAAAGTTATAGGTTATTGTCTTGTCTTTCCAACACAATTGGAATCATCTTAAAAGGAGGACTAGAACTCGAGATATGGACAAAACACTGAACCCTACAAAATAGATTATTAATAGAAATTGTCTTGTTTAAAACAACTATGAATTGTAATTGAAATTTTGAATATATGAATGAGATGTTTCTAAGTACTTAATTGATGATAAGTTGTTTTGTTTCATACAAGACGTAAACATAGTGCATGATATGTTTTCTGGAAGTCACAGAAAAGTTTTAACAAAAAAGTATTTAGAAATTTCTATTAAGTTGCTACCAAGGACAGTTGGTAGTAATAATGATGTGCAAAACAGAATTTTGGAAATATTTCTGAGTCATTTTCTTGAAAATTTACTATCAAGAGCATCTGGTAGCGGAATATGACTACGAAAATGGTCGGTCAAATGAGACAAAGAATGTATAAGAATGAATGATTGAGAATCAAGCTACCAGTATCTCTGATAGTAAATGGGGGAGTAAAATAGGTAAGACACGACCTCTAGTCTATGGGGTTGGACCTGTGGTCTAGGGAGTGTTTGGGCATGGGAAATTCCATAAGTGGCTAGTCTTTATTATATTCGTGTCGTGGTAGCTTGTCGGGTGCACTAACACTCTGACTACTATCTACTTGTTCGTGTTTAGTGGGGCATTGCCGAATCACCGACAGGGTGATGTTAAGCTCTGGTTCCACTAGACACTCATATGAGTCTCCATGGAGCACTGAGTCAAAAATGATTTTTCTAGATTTTGAGTCAAAAGTATGATTTTAAAGTTTTACATTTTGAGTCACATGTGCATATCATAAACATATTGCATGATGAAATTGTAGATTATTCATGATTTGTATGATATTCTCTATTATGTTTTCATGATTGATTTATTTGTTTCTCATAATTAATTTTTGAAGTAAATTATATATGGTTGTATATTTATATGTTGTTATGAACTTATTATGAAGGAATGTTTCATTGGTTAATTTTATCATATGAATGTTTGCCTTGTTTGTTGTGGGTAAAATTAAATGTCTAACCCCATAAATATTTCAATCCCAGATGTTGGTGACATGTGATGCAAGAATCTATAATTCAAGAGATAGATGTTAGATGCAAAAATCCATAGCTTAGGTTGGGAATTGTATAACATATAAGTATAACTTTATGACTTGTAATATTTTGAAAACTTTGTACTAGAACTTGTTGCTTGATTTAATATAGAACTTTACCTAAATTACCTGTTCACTTTGTATATTTTCTATTAGCCTTCTATGAATATATTAAAAATATTACTAAATTAGATAATAAATTAGGATTAATAAATGTAATCTAGAAGGGGGTTATACTTTACACTCTCTGAAGATAGGCATCAATAGATTGTGAATCTCATTTTAGACGTGGACTTATGGGTGTCGGCCCTTGAAGGCCGATTTGATTTCCAATTTAACGATGATTCTCAATCTGATGAATTTTAATTGTTGTATTCATGAACTTAGTTCTTTTCCCATCAATATTGTGACTTTTTTTTATTAATAAATTTCTATTCAAAAATTGCTTTATTGTGGGGGAGTCATTTATTTTTCAGCATTTATTAAGGGGGAGTTTTTGCTTATATTTAGTGCTTGTCTCTTTGTTTAAGATAAAAAAGGGGGAGAATATATTTAAAAGCCTGGTATGTTAAATATTTTTCTATTATAGTTGTGACAGAAAACCGGTTATTACAAAGAGGATTTAAAGCAAATTTTGATCATCATCAAAAAGGGGAGATTGTTGAAAAGCAAGGATATGGTGACTAAAAATTTTGATGATGATTCAAGATCAAAGGACTTCAAGATTAGAAGACGTATATACATTTGAAATTGCTTGTAATAACTCTAATTTGTCATTTTTGAGTCTGTAAAAATAGAGTCCATGATATCCATCACTTAGTCTGTCCACAAAAGCTTCATTCTTATCAAAGTCACACTGGAAATAATCGATTATCACTCAGGATAATCGATTATCTTGGATAAACTTTAAGTTTTCTAAAAGTGGCTCTGGAATAATCGATTATCTCTGAGGATAATTGATTATCTATGGCTGTTAAGGATTTAAATTCGAAATTGACTCTGGAATAATCGATTATCACTCAGGATAATTGATTATCACTCAGGATAATCGATTATCCTGGATAAAATTGATTTTCTTATATTGGCTCTGTGATAATCGATTATCATTAATGATAATCGATTATTTGTGTCAGTTATGAATTTGAATTTCGAATTTCAGACCTAATTTTTGAAAACACTAAAATCAGAAACTCTAAAACTCTATTTAAAGGACTATCATGCTCTTAGAAAAATGACAAACCTTTTTCATACTCTGAAAGTTAGAAGTTGTGATTGCTGAGAGAACTTTGAGTAGGGAAGAAAAAGGGGCTTTAAAAACCTAGTGTGGGCTAGAAGCGATAAGAATCATTGAGTGCGTTTCTCAGTGGATTTAGTGTTGTGCCGTCTCTAAGAAAGTTGTCTTTATCCTTTGTGGCTTCAAAATAGATGTTCATCTCTTGTGTGACTTAAGAGAGGTGTTTTCTAATCCTTACTATTTGTAATATGTTTATTTGAGAACCATTATTTTAGTGATTGAGTTAATCCTCTTTTAGAGTTATTAACAATTGGACGTAGGGTCATTTGATCTAAACTAGTATAAATTACTTGTGTAAACTTCTTCCCTTATCTCTTTACTTTTCAAGTGTTCCATTATATTATTTTTTAATCGGTAAAATCTTGTGAAAATTTTTTAAAGGGATAATTTTTTATAAGAAACCAATTCAGTCCCCCCCCCCTCTCTTGGTTTTTGTCTTTAACGCAAACATTTTACTGCGCGATGCCAACAATATGTATTTGTTATATTTATTTGTATGACTCTTATATTACCCTATGTGTATTTGAGACACAAGGGAAATTAACTCTATACCTAGTTTTTCACTATATTCAACATATATCATACAAGATATTAAAACAAAAATGATGTTATTCTAAATAATTAACTAACCAAATAAAAATTAAATTATTAACAAAATAATTTTTTTTAAAATAACATATAGGAGTCATCCGAAAACTTTACACGTAAATTTTGCATTATCATCAATGTAAAAAAAAAAAAATTTAAGGAGTAGAAAATAATAAATGAATAATGTCCAAAGAATGTGAAGGAATATGAAAATGCATTAAATTAAAAATTGAAACAATAAAGATAAATGACCAAAAATTAAAGGAAAAGAAGAAGAGGTTAGAATAAGTTTATGGAACTCCAATACTCCTTGGTTTAAAACCTGCATTATACAAAACTAAATCATAAAATTAAATTAGAAAAAATAAGGCTAAATATAATCAAAACATTAAAAAATTTCAAATAAAATTAAAAAGAATAAAAGAATTATAAAATTAGAAGAATTCAAAGAATATAAGAAAAAAATTGAAAGAATTAAAGAATGAAAGAAAAAAAAATTAAGTTTTTTTTGTAACACTAGACCAAATCCACTGAGCGATTTTCAACCCGCAGAGTGGATTCGCATCAGAGTTTTCCACCAGAGTTAATTCGCTGAGCGCAATTCAATCCCCTCAACTCTTTGAATTTCACTGAGTGGATGACAAACCACTCAACTCTTTTTATCGAACAAAGGCACTAAATGTGCTAATGTCTGATTTTTGCCAAGCAGATCCAGCTTCTGCTTAGCGCTTGTAAAACAAAAAAGTTTATTTTGAAAATTTTTTTTTCATATCAAACATAGTTCCAGTATCATAATTTAGAATTTTTGGAACAATTTTCAACAATCAATTAATCAATAACATCAATCCTAGACACATAATGATCTTCACATGGATGTTTCAAGGCATCTAGGATATTAAACTTAATCAATGTGTCACCAAACTCCATGGTCAAAGTGTAACCCCCTTCCAAATTACATTTATTAATCCTAATTTCTTATCTAATTTAGTAATATATCAAAGTAATAGAAAATTTTAAAGTGAAGTTCTTCGTAAAGTCATACTTATTTATTATAAAATCCCCAACCTATGCTCTGGATTTTTTTGCATCTCACATCTATCTCTTGAATTCTACATTCCTGCATCACACGTCACCAACATCTGGGATTGAAATTATTTATGGGGTTAGACATTTAATTTTACCCACAGCAAATAAAGCAAACATTCATACGATAAAATCAAACAATGAAATATTCCTTCATAATAAGTTCATAACTACGTATAAATATACAATCATATATAATTTAATTCAAAAATTAATTATGAGAAACAAATAAATCAATCATGGAAACATAATAAAGAATATCATACAAATCATGAATAATCTACAATTTCATCATGCAATATGTTTATGATATGCACATGTGACTCAAAACGTAAAACTTGAAAATCATGCTTTTGACTCAATCTAAAAATCATTTTTGACTAAGTGCTCCATGGAGACTTTTATGAGTGTCTAGTGGAACCAGAGCTTAAATCACTCTGTCTGGTGATTCGGCAATGCCCCACTAAACACGAAGAAGTAGACAGTAGTCGGAGTGCCAGTGCACCCAACAGGCTACCACGACACAGAATCAAATAAATACTTTTCACTTATGGGATTGCCCATGCCCAAACACTCCTTAGATCAGAGGTCCAACCCCCATAGACCAGAGGTCCTATCTTACCTATTCTACTCCCCCATTTACTATCAGAGATTCTGGTAGCTCGATTCTCAATCATTCATTCTCATACATTCTCTATCTCATTTGGCCGGCCATTCTCGTAGTCATATTCCACTACTAGATGCTCTTGATAGTAAATTTTCAAGAAAATGACTCACATAAATATTTCCAAAATTTTGTTTTGCACATCATTATTACTACCATCCGTCCTTGGTAGCAACTTAATAGAAATTTCCAAATACTTTTCTATAAAAACTTTTCTGTGACTTCTAGAAAACATTTCATGCACTATGTTTATGTCTTGTATGAAACAAAATAACCTATCATCAATTAAGTACTTAGAAACATCTCATTCATATATTCACAATTTCAATTACAATTGATAGTTGTTTTAAACAAGACAATTTCTATTAATAATCTATTTTGTAGGGTACAGTGTTTTGTCCATATCTTGAGTTCTAGACCTCCTTTTAAGATGATTCCAATTGTGTTGGAAAAACAAGGCAATAACCTATAACTTTGATCGAGGCACTATCCTCAAATTTGAGCTTTTACTAAGTCATTTTCCTAGTAAAAAAAGAGGTGGTAATATACTATTTGGCTTTATCTCGATTATACCCTTAACATTTTTTCAAATTTTCATTTATGTCCCTAGGTTGTAAAATGACCATTTTTCCCTTGAACATTTCCTATAATTCCATCCATGTCCCTAAGATGACTATTTTACCCTTGGGCATTTTCTATAATTCCATCCATGTCCCTAAAATGACTATTTTACCCTTGGACATTTCTATAATTTCATCCATGTCCTTAAAATGACTATTTTACCCTTGGACATTTTCTATAATACCATCCATATCCCTAAAATGACTATTTTACCCTTGGACATTTTCTATAATTTCATTCATGTCCTGAAGCCATGATGAAATGACCATTATACCCTTAATCTTTTTCAAAATTCCATTTATGTCCCTAAGATGTGAAATGACTATTTTACCCTTGATCTTTTTCAAAATTTCCATCCTTATCCCTTTCTTCAATCTCTCATCCAGGAAGTCATGGCAAATCTCCAGATTTTCAATTTTCAAGTTTGAGGCAATCAAACTAGTTCCAAATCCAAATTAAACCCTAAATATGTTCAATTTAAGTCCAAAATAACAATTTTACTATATAATTCATCCTTAATTTCAAGAATTTCATCAATATTTCAAACTTTGCAAATGATGAATAGTAATCACCAATTTCAAAATTTCAAACATTCGTATGAATAAAATTAAATGTCTAACCCATACCTGGTTCCTTCAAAATCTTATTACTCTCTTAATTTCTTATGCTCTCCTTTCTCTCGAATTCTTCTTCTCAGAACTCTGGTGCCTCTTTGTTGGTTCTTCAAGTTATGGGAATTATGTTTTGGTGTAATTTTCAAATTTCCTCTTATTTATACTCTTATCTTACCGACTTATACTCCTTCTCGAATTTTCTTTAATTCTATTCTCCACCGCCTTATTTCACCGACTCAATTCAAATGTTCCACCGACTTAATCCAAAGCCATGGTTCCTGACTTCTATTTCTCTCTTTTTGTTGTTTTTTTTAATATATCATTTCTTCTCATAAAAATTTGACATAATATTTATATAATAATTTGTAGGAACTTAAGCAAATAATTAATTACAAAAATTGGGATGTTACACAAAATACTAGCATAAACATCAATCTTGGTGTGTGCAGTCTTTGAGAATGGTCTTCCCAGAATAATAGGAGGTGAATGAAGTTTAGAGTCATTGGAAAACTTACCTCTCATGTCCAATATATAAAAATCTGTTGGAAAGACAATGTTGTTTACTTTCACCACCAGCTAGTTGAGTTGTGCTTCTATTTGCCAATTGAATTACCATAATAGTAAGTTACATAGATCCAAGGCACAATGATGAATATAAGGCTAAAGGCATAACATTAATTGAGGCTCCTAAATCTAACATTACATGCTCAAACCTTTTATTGCCTATAACACATGGAATGGTAAATACACTTGGATCTTTACATTTTTTAGGAATTAGTACATTAGGTGCGGTAAAGAATACACAAATATTTCTCCTTGCTCTTGAGTCTTCTTTTGCCTAGTGGTTGTTTTTACTGCATTGGAGGTTGTAAATTTGTTGCTGCATTTTCTGCATCAAACTTTTTTACAATTTTTCTGTTTTAGCACAAGCAACCAACAACGTCCTCCTTTTGTTTTTCTTGTGAGGCTTCATTTAATACAGGTCCAGCAAGTACCTTTCCTGTTCTACAAGTAATAACACTCACATTTTTTTGAATTCTCAACAGTTTGGGAGGGAAAACCAATTGCCTCATCAATTCCTCCCAAGATAGTTGACTTTCACTACATGAGGGTTGAACCTATGGAGCTTGTTCAAACTGCTGCATATTTTTTAATTTTGTTGTTTATATGGTTGATGGACTAGTGTATTGGATGGATGCATGTTTTTTGTTGGAAAATATGGAGGTTGGGATAAAGATGGGAGATTATAAAAGAATAAACACAAACTGTATAGACAAACACAAAAAACACAAGCTATTGGAGCTAATTCGCTAAGCAGATTCTAATCCACTAAGATGATTTGTTCTAGTGACCAACTAAACTAAAAAACATGACTAATCTGCTGAGCGCATAAGAAATTATTGAGCGGATTGCGATCCACTGACTGGAATTCAATTTGCTGGGCCGATTTAATAGAAAAATAGAAATTTAAACGTTAGACAAAAAGCGCTCTGCAGATAACAAATTGCTGAGTGAAAAACAAACAGATTCAAGCAACACAACTCATTACCACAAATCCGCTGAGCGATTTTCAATCTGTTGAGCGAAATTTGGACAGTGTGCTCAAAATTTAACGAAAAACAACAAAGCGCTTATTGGATAACAAATCGCCAAGCAAAATCATAGAACAAACAAATGTAAGGTATTTGAAAGTTTTTTACTTAAACAAAACACACAAAAATCAACACAAACTAAAAACAAATATATACACTAACCTTTGACAAAATAAAATTGAGATTTAAAACAAAACTATCACCAATTTCTCCCTGGCAACGGTGCCATTTTGATGAAGTTAATCATGTCGCCTAAATTTCATCAAACAATTTGCAATTAAAGTAATGCAGTTCTAGGACTTGACCTAGGTCGAATATTGAGGAAAATTGCTTGGTTTTGTTTCAAATCTTTCTTTTCAATGTTAAAGGCTAGGAAATATAGGGATTTTTGTAATTTTAGATGCAGAAAAGTAAATTGAAATTAGTAAACCTATACTATGAAAAGCAGTAAATGAAAGCATGTAAAAGAAAGTAATAAATCTAAACTATGAAAGCATTTTAAAGAAAGCATTTAAAGAAAACATTTAAATGAAAACATTAAAAAAAGTTTGTAAATCCAATCTCTAAAAGTTGTAGATTAAGAACAATGAAGAATTTGTGCTGATTCTCCAATCATAAACTTGCTTTTATGATTATCATTGATTTCTATGGCATTATCTTGCAATCACAAAAACAAATCTATAATAGTTCCAATCAATTACAATGCAATTGAAATTCGTATGCACAAATCAATTCTAAATCAAGCAATCACTTAAACCTAGAAGTTGAATTGTGATGTAAAAGAGACATTCAACCAAATAACCTCAATTACATTGATTGTAATGGACTATAATCGGTTAGAATCATTAAGAATCAAATCTAAACCATAGTGCACAAGTTTTAATCGGTGAATCAACAACAAAAATGAATTAGAACATGATTAACAATTGAAACACAAAGAACAATATGAAAACAGTAAAGAATTGAGTGGAATAAGATGTAGAAGATGAAATAGTAAGTAAAACCAAAGAATTAAGAGAAAAGGAAACAAATTTGATCAAGGAGAACTTGAATTGATCAACTTCATTCCATTATTCGTACAAGAACTCCATGAAAAGACTTGGAAGCTAAGCATCGCTAAAAACTAGAGAAACTTGTAAATGAACTTGTGATTAAAACTTAACTTATGTTTCTACACCTTTGAAAGTCTATTTATACAACAACAAAGGTATACGAAGCATTTAAGGACAATTTGATGCTCATTCGAGGGCCATAAATACAAAATAGAACTTAATACAATATTTTGTTAAAACTAATATTTGACTCATCTGCTCAACGGTTTCCCATCTGCTTAGCGGATTTGCAATTAAATTAGTTAGACGGGCTCTCTACAAGAATTTTGCTCAGCAAATTTAAAAGTGCTCAACGGATGACAAAGCGGTGAGCGGATTGTTGATTTTCAAATGAAGAAGTCTCGTATCCAATTCTACTCAACAGTTTCACATCCACTGAGCGGTTGCCTTAATATTGATTCCACTGAGCGGATTCAAAAGCGCTTAGCAGATTTACACTATTTCAACTTTTGTAATTTCTTTAATTTATCATTCTTACAAAAGAAAATAAATAATTAGTAAAAATATATAATTTAAACAATAATTTATATTAAGATATTTTTATTTCGTTTTTACAAAACTAAAATAATTATTAATTAAAAAAATATACTAAACATATCTAAATTATATTCATAACATCATTGATAAAATGTGTTCATCAAACACATGAAGGTATGTCAATGAAAGCACCAAATAAATTACTATATACTACTAGTATATACTGGAAGGAAGGCACAGGATAAAGGAAGAAAAAAAAAATATCAATACTTAAACTCAACTTTTCTCTTTATCTTTATTTTATGAGATGGGAGATCTTATGAAGACCTTCTTTATGATTGTTCTACTAAAAAAAGTTGAATATGTAGCTTTAAAATATAATAGAAAAGCTTCCTTGAATCGCATGGATCTATTGATAATGCAACTGGCCCTTTTTGTGCTAACACATAATCAACCAAATTTTGCTTTTTATTCATGCCTTTCGAGACAAAATTATTCTTGCAAAATTGAGGTTAGTAATCCTAGTTGGGCATTTTATATTACTTGCTCTTTATATTTGTCTTCATAGCCGTGGTTAGTAATAGTTGAACTAGGAGAAAAAACTTGGTCTAGTCAAAATACATGTAAACTAGAGGCATTTTCCACCATAAGGTGGATGTTGTTCACAAGCTTGTATTTACTACCAGCGTGTATGTGTATGAATAGAAGAGGAAGGGAAGGGAAGGATTTGAATAGAATCATATTAATATAATTATTTTAATAATGTTTAGTTTTTAAGATATTAGAAACTTATTTATGCAAAATAATTCATCAATTTTTTACTAAAATGACACTCTTCTATCTCTATTTTTACTTTAACTTTTCAATGTCATTTAGACTAAAAAAATTATATATATATATATATATATATATATATATATATATATATATATATATATATATATATAATATGGAGATATTTAAGAAATTAATTTAAGTTTAACTTAATAACAAATACAATAAATGATTTTTTAAATGTATGATAAATGTTTTACTTTTTATTCGATTTTTTATTCAAGACATATTTTGTTGTTTTAATGTATCTATATATATTACATAACATGTGTTTATATATATATATATATATATATATATATATATATATATATATATATATATATATATATATATATATATATATATATATTGTGTAGAATCTTATTTTTGAAAATTTGTTTAATTCTTATAATTCTAAATTTTGTGTCTATCTAAATTTCAAATTCTAGTAATTTTGTTCGTCTGTCAAGTCAGAACCAAAGTTAACTCGTAAACTGAAGTTGTTAATTGTGACGTAATAAAACACATTTTGCACATTTTTAAATTATCACTAAGTTAAAAACACAAAATGGATACTTTAAAAATATAAAAATTTAATAAATTGAGTTACATACTCAAGTCACATTAGATAATATTTAATTTCTCAATTTTTTAAATTTTAATGATGACGTATGAAAGAAAATGTTCTTACTCAACTAAGATCTTTCTCCTCTTCTACAAATAACTAATTTCAAGATATTAGTTTTGATACCGACTAAAATTATAGGTTAACTCTAAAAAAAAGAGTTTGAATAAAGCTAAAATTAATTTCACAATAGTTGATAGAATAATTTAAAGGTTTTGTCTAATGCAAATAACAAATTAAAGGTGTCATCTAATTTAGCAATGAACTAAAGGTGTTATTTGATTCTAAAAACTAGCTTTTGAAAATATTTTACAAATAATAAAACACTTTTTTAAAATAAGTATTCAAAAAGCGACTTGAGTATACTGACAAGTATAAGAACAAATGAAACACTTAAGCAATGTCCGATTCTTCTATACAAATTGTTAGATGGTTCAACTCAAATTCGGTGTCACTTGGACCTTAGAAAAAATATAGAAGGTCACTCCTAGCAAAGTCTTTAACTCCCTTGAGTTAAAGCACAAGTATATAAGGTTACTCCTAATATTAGTACAAAATTGGCTTTTAACATTGGTTCCCACATGACCTTCTACATCGGTTGTAGAATCGATGTAGAAAGTCCGACTTTCTACATCGGTTATAAGGAAAACCGATGTGAAAAATCATTTCAATGTACTCACACATTTTTAATTTTTTATAACCCCTCTCTATCTATCTAGAGGTCGCTTTCCCCTTCGTATTATATTTTTATTATTTATTATATTTTTTAGAAATTTGAATTATTATCGAGGTTAAGATAATTGTCACTGGTAGGATTTAAACTCAGTACCTTAGAGTTAAAGGCTGATACTCCAACCACTAGGCTACTAGGATTTGCCAATAATAACTTACAAAAAATTATATTTATATACAAATGAATGTATATCCATGTAAATATATAAATATAAAATATATAAATACAAATATATTTATATTTATATTTATATATATTTATATATTTATATATTTATATATTTATATATATGTTGGATGTGAGAGTGCGCTCGAGGGTGAAAGTGTGTGTCGAGTGAGGTTTCAAAATTTAATGACAGTAATATAATATTTATAATTTATTTATATAATGATATAAAATATTTTTTTTATTTTATTTTAATTAATTCTTTTTATCTTTTTTTCTATTATTTAATTAAAATTCTTATATTAAAATAATTTTTTCAATATTAAAAATACTTAAATATTTATTTTTAAAATTATTTAATTTAACAAATTATTATAAATTAATATAATTATGATTAATGGTGCAGACTATTCCAACTTGGGTAATGGAGGTTGATTCGCTACAGTTTGGTTCGTAGAGTGAGGGACGCGAGGATGGGTGAAGGGAAACAGAGGTTAGGGATTCGATTGGGGAAGGAGATTGGAGGGACGGTGACTGTGATGGAGGCAGGGAAGTAGGCGAAAAAGGTTTTGGTGAGGGGGATAGCTGGAAGTGGCGAAGCTGGGTTCTGATGGTTGAGTTGGGCGTGACTGGCTTGCGGTGGGCGATTGATATGGTGCGGTATTAAGTGGTAAAAAGTTGATATAAATATGCCTTGAATTGTTATGAAACCACTTAACTTATGTTAATTCTAATCTATTTTTCTCCCAATATATGATGAATTCGAGAATACCTTGATACAAGAGTAAAGAGTATAATTGGAGTAAAACTAGAAGAAGCAAGAAGATTTTCAGCATGGAAGTGGCTCGAGCGAGATGGACTCTCGCTTGAGCGAATATCAGTTATTCTTCTCTGGAAGTCAGTCGCTCAAGCGCAAGAAAGTTCGTTTGAGCGAATGTTAGTTATTCTTCTCTGGAGTTCACTCGCTCAAGCGAGCGTTTTGTCTCTTGAGCGAAAATAGGAAACTTTCGCTTGAGCAAAAGTTGTCGCTTGAGCGAAGGACGCAAGACCCAATTTTTCTATAAAAAGTAAGATGTGTTTTGAGAAAAGCAAGCGGTTTTGGGGAGAAGAGGCGCGACTACTACTAGGGTTTCGTCCAATCTTCATCAATTCTTCACTTCTTCCTCATTTGGAGCATTGTAATGGCCAACATGAGTAGCTAACTTCATTCTCTTAGGATTTGGTGCATTTCCTTTGAACTATTTTGTATCGTGGTGATATTTTGAAATATTAATCTATGTTTTGATGTTGTTATTCTTATCATTTGTGCTTTGGAATGATTTATTCTTCATGTTTGGGATATGATTGAAAAATATATCTTGAACCCTAGATCACGGTAAGAATATTTGTTACGTTAATTGCTAGGAATGGAATGAATGTATCAATTGCTTAACACCCTAAACCTAATTCTGGAAAATCTCTTAATTGTGTGAGGAATCAACATTTATTAGGTTTTCTTATGAACTTCATGTGTGAGGAATCAACATGGATGATTTGAGTAGGTGGAATCAACATGGACGTTCTTAAATGATATAGCCATTACAAAAGAGGGATAAGGAAGGAAGTCAATCCTAAGTGCCTTAAATTGATCTTTTCCCAACAATTTACAGTCCTTTGTCATTTAATTTCAATTCAACTCTTTATGCAAAACCCAATTTGTTTTAATCCACTTAGTAAGCATATAATTGGGAATTTCCATTGAAACCGTTCCTCGTGGGATCGACTTTTATTTAATCGAAATACTATACTGCGATTGATAGTTTTGGTACGCTTGTAAATAATTCAACATGCGGTAAAGGGGTAGGGGAATGGATTTGGGAGGTTGGGTCTTGGTAATGGCTGAAAATGAGGAGCAAGGGAAGAATGAGTGAAAATGGAGGTTCTCAAGGGGAAGGCGAGCCTATAAGGGAGACAAATGTAGAAAGTTTGTCTAAAATTTTTATTAATTAATTTTTTTTTAAATAAAAAGATATTCAACATCGGTTCATCTTGGAACCGATGTAGAAAGTACTTTCTACATCGGTTTCCAACTGAACTAATGTGGAAAGTCTTAAAAATTTTCAAAATTGTCACCCGTCACTTTTTACATCGGTTCTTTAAGAACCGATGTAGAAAGTCTGATGTAAAAAGTAGATTTTGTATTAGTGTAAAACCGTTACAAACCAAAGTTTGGTAGAAAATATAGTTTATCTACTCTCATAGAAAAATTACTTTCATAATATTCTCACTTTCTTTTTGTTTATTCTCATAACATTTGTTATCTAAATTGTGGAAACTTCATTTCATATTACAAAAATTACTCCTCCAATTAGTAACCCATTTATTCATAATTGTAGTTCTGTTGTGACTAGTAATAGTAGAGGGATAGTCTTAAACAAAAAGGTGAAGAGTCTAAGAAAACAAAAACCATTACTTATGAAGTGTCATATTATTTTGAAAAGATTGATTTAACTGAATGGGTGGAAAAATGTAAATGTAAGGTCATAAAAAATTGTATACATGTAAAGGAAGTTCTGGAATTAATCATTTAGGAGTACTTTAATCTATCATTATGTGATAGTTATGTTGGATAATAAAACTAACTTGTTAAAGAAGTGGAAATTTAACTTTAAAGTTTATCGTGAAACACTTGTTACATGTATTACTAAGTACAATCTTCTATTTATCTATGTTAAATATAAAAGTTTGAGAGGTAAATAAAGTATTGAATTATGAATTTAAACTAATTATTAGAAACACTTCAATTATTGATGTTTATAATGTCTATTGAAGTGAAAAGAACAAGCTAAAAAGTGTCTTATATATTTAAGATAGAATATGTTTGACTATGATGTATAAACAACTATAACTATCTAATATTATCTGACTATAACTTCACATTATGTTAATTAAATTTGAAAATTAAATATTAAATTATTTTTATTTTGTCACTTAGATAACTTGCATAGTGTGTTAGAGTTACCAGGAGAGGTGCTTAAGGTTCTTAAGGATTAGGAAATAAAAAGAAAATAGTTTTTCTCACATTGGATAATGCCTCATCTAAAGGGAAATACATAATTTAAAAAATGTTTTGTTAAGATTTTCACTAAAGGTATTGTGAATATATCTTGAATAATATAGTTTAAGAAGAAGCTAAGAAAAATTCTAAAAATGTGTTGAAAAAGTGCAGTTAGGTTATATAGGTGTTAAGATTAAGTAAGACAACTAAATAGAATATTACATACATGATACTTGAATGCCCTAATTAATATTGTCACATAGAGTTGGCAAAAGTTATTAAAAAAATAATAGAGTCTCCATCAATATTTATTCAAAAATATTAAAAATCCATTTAAAAGAAAAAGCTTGATCTATGGGATCAAATTCTGAGTTCAAAAATCAATTACTTGAAGCGAATGTGTTAGTAGCTGTAACATCTATTTTAAAGATGGTATATCATATTAATTAAACATATTATATTTTAGAATATTTATCTCACCCATATATAATTAAAAACAAATTAATTTGAATGAAGATTATTAATTTGTTTCTTTATATAACTTATAAAAATCATTACTATTATAAAAATAATTATTGACAAAAAGAAAAGTTGCTCTGCGTTCAACTGAATCAAAGTTATATAGTTGTTTGTAAAAAATATTTGTTAAATGATATTTTTTTAATTTGATTTTATTAAATTTTAGGATTTTTGAATGGTTAAAGGTTATATATCCTAAAAATAATAATTGATACAACTATATACCTAAATCAATTTATTAAAATAAATTTTTTATAGAGCATTTCTTTATTAGGTTAGAGAGATTTTTAAGACTTCGTATCCTTAAATCACATTAAAATATTACAAAATAAAAATATTTGTGCCATTTTGTGACGTCCGACAATCCATCACAAATTATGACAAAATTTGTGACAAAGTTAAAAATATGTAGATTTTTTGAAGATCCCAAGTCATCTCAAAAAATGTCATCACAAAAATCATTGCAAATACAATTTTATCTATCTTATTGGAAAATTTTCAAACAAAATGTGTGTCACTATTTATTTCATCACATATGTCGTTACAAAATAAATAAAAAATTAATTCAAGATGCATTTTGTAATGGGAAAAAGTTTTGTCACAAAATCTCCTTCAATGAAAATGAAAAACAATTTAAATTTCACTTAAGCCATAATATATAGCGTCAAAATTTGGTCGCTTAAATTGAAGTTGCTTAAGATGCTATTAATCTACACTTAAGTTATTATTGCTTAATTTGTTATTAACCCACACTTGAGTCACTTACGCTTGAAAGGTCATTAGTGGATGCTTAAGCGTGTTTTTCTTACTAATTCAAATTTTCTCACAGGTTCAATCTCTTATGCAAGGCAATCTCCTACACAAAGTAACTGAAAATATGGATGTCATTTGCAAGTTAACGTCGTTGACTTGAAATGTATAAATTTTCACTTAAGCGATGACAAGACTTGTTTAAATAATGATAAGAGTTGCTTAAACGAATAGTTAGGCACTTAAAGCGCTATATTGATAAAAACACACTTTGAATGATAATATTACCACACTTATTCTTTTTCTTTTGTTTTAAAAAAAATCCCTACCATTAAAGCATAATATATAACATAAAATATTAATTTATAAAAAATAAAACTATATTAGAAAAAAAAAGTTAAACAATAAAAAATAAAGTTTTATTTAAAACAAATTACTTTTCTTGATTTTTATGAAATTTAAAGTATTAAATGAAGGTAAATAATATTATATAATAGGCAAAGACATAAAGACTTATTTTATCCATTTAACAAATGAAAAAAAAAACAAATAGCATATCAACTATTTATTATTTACTTTACTTAAATATATTTTTTAATTATACATAAATTAATTTTAGTTTATAAATTACCAAATTTAATTATTTTCTCATTTTTCTTCATAAATTTTAATGCTAAATTTTTTTAAAAACAAATCATAAATCTAAATTTTAATGTCTTCATTAAAATATATTAACCATGAGTAATGAGATTCCTTTTTATATTATTTAGTACATTAAAATTATCCATATTTAAATATATAAAATTAAACGCGAGTTAGGAGATAAAATATAATTATGCCTAAAATAAAAAAATGATAAAATTAAATAGTCTACTGATTTTTTTTTAATAATTCCTATATTGAAGAATCATGTTAGTATCTTTAAAATATAATAGAAAATTTATAATTAAAGAGTGAGGAGGAAGTAGTTAGAAACTTAAACGATGACAAAAGCTACTTAAAGGAGTAGTTAGGCACTTAAAGCATTCTATTGACGAAAGCACACTTTAAATGATAATATTACCATGCTTATTGACAAAAGCAAACTTTCACCATCTTTTAACTTCTAATCATTTTGTAAAAACTTCTTATTCTCCTTAGCTTAACTTCAGAACTCTCTTTGCTATGAATTTCTTTTTAACCATTATTTCATATAGGGTCTTATGGGAGAGAGACAAAAACAATGTCTTTTGAATATTTCTTCATTCTCTCATTTGTTGTTTCTTGTAGGGGAATTTCCTCTTAAACTTCATGTTCAAAATCAAACAAAATGTAATCCTAACTAATAAAATTAAGATCTAATGAGACAAAATAACTATTATAGAAATAAATAATTTGAATGACCATACCTAATAATAGATTGAAAAGGAAATCAGTAAAACAAATTTTAGTGTAGGTGTACCAAATAAAAAGAGAGTAGATGAGAGTTAGAATCATATCAACTAAAGTTATGAGGAAAGATTCCATTTATATTAAGATTGGCCAAATTAGGAAAATTGTCTTAATATTGGATTTGTTCCAGTATTATTTATGATGCAAAAAAATAAAGGTTGAAGTTAAATCTTACCATCAATTCTTGCTTGAAACTACCAAGTACAAATGTTTAAGTGAATGTTTCTCAAACAATGTGATATCTCAGGCTGGATAAATCTTTAACCCCTCCAGATTTGGTTGGTTAAATGGGAGTCTCTTAGGTTATTGTTAAACAATAATTAAGTGACTTTTTCTTAAACTACTATTAACCCATATTTAAGCGACCCTCCCTTAAGTCATTGTTAACTCACGCTTAAGCTACTCTCTCTTGAATTACTGTTAACCTGCACTTACGTCATTCATGCTTGAAAGGTCATTAGTGGATGCTTAAGCATGTTTTTCTTACTAGTTCAATTTTCTTAACAAGTTCAAGCTCTTGTGCAAGACCAATCTCCTTTATAAGTCCAAGAAGAAGATAAAGTAGTTGAAATCAATTATGGATTGATTAAAAAGGTGTCATATAATGTTATTTATATTTTTTATATTATTTGAGCTTAAATTATTATATTTTATCTATAATTATAAATTAAAATATAAAATGTATTTTATTTTTTATTCTCATAGCTTAAAACTTAAAATATTGTCTTAAAATTCGTCTTACTTAACACTACAAGAAAAAACGCTTTTAGCGACCCAAAAAATCGGTCGCTAATGGCTAAAAATCGGTCGCTATTCTATTAGCGACCGAATTTAGCGACCGAAATGGTTGGTCGCAAAAGGGCAAGTCGCTAATTGGTTAGCGACCGATTTACGTTTCGGTCGCTAAATAGCGACCGATTCGGTAGTCGCTAAAGTGGTTGCTAAATAATTTGGCCACTTATTCATTGAAGACCAAAATAGCGACCGAAAAATTATATAATAAATCGGTCGCTAAATCCGTGGTAATGTTTTAAAAAATAGCGACCGATATATTCGGTCGCTAATATATTAATATAATTAATTAAATAATCATTTAAATCGGTCGCTAAATTTGAATTGTATATTATAATAAATTTGTAACAACCAAAAATTCGGTCGCTAAATCGGTCGCTAAATTAATAACAAAGTTAATTATTTTTATTTATTTACATTTTTAATTATATCAATTGGACATAATTGTATTACATAATAAATGCTTAGTAGTTAGTAGTTAAGATGCATTCTCATCCATGAAATGTGGACCAATTGGTAAAAACAATAATAAATTAATAATAAGATGACCTGAATAGATATTGGTGCATCCATATTTAAATTACTTTTTCCATTCCACTATCACTGGGATATGAGTCTTGATCATGAACCAGAACTAGAGGTTTATTCCACAATTGAAGACTTCAAGCAACAGTTATACCAATATGGAATACATGTCAAGGGAACACAGATATATGACGAAGGGATCAGTAGTTAGAGGACCTCCAAAAAGGTGGAGAAGTTTGCATGAATTTTTCTTGAATGCTTGGGAAAGGTATATAAGGAAACCTTTTGATTCAGATACATTAAAATTTAAAATACTTCATGAACAGTGATGGCTAGGAAAATTTAAGCTAACTGAAATAATCTGCATGTTCTCACTATGCTCCATCTTTTGATGATCTTGCTTCAAATTCCAACTCGATGGATCTCGCATAACTTCGTAAAACAATCAGTCCAGGTACAATCTCACAAGATAACTCATTTTATTAGAAGTTTCCTCAAATATATCAATAAATACAACTGTAGCAGCTAGCTATACAAAAATAGAAGGAAAATAGAAAGTGAAAAATTTTTTATGGTGGGAATGTTATTATCACTTTCATGTTCCTTCATTACTGCCAAGTTATTCCTCATCTTCAGTATCATATTATCTTCTACCAAACATGTTCCTAATAACATAAAACAGCTTAACGTAAAAGTCATCACTTAAGAAGCAATGCTAGACACTGCAATTATATTAAATAATTCAATGTTGAATATTTGAATATGTGATGACAGACAGCATAGACACGAGAGACATAAAATAAAATAGGCAACCTACCATAACTCAAGCAGCAATGAAAAACACTGCAATTATATTAAATAAATCTAATGTTGACCATTTGAATACTTGAAGACAACATAACAACTTACTATGCTAAGAACCAAACGGTCCACCAGAAGACTCACCTTCCTTACATTTAGGAACCATCAACTCACTGTTAGGGACTAGTGCTAAGTCTTGGAGCCTAGCCTGAAACCAACTTTCAATCTAGAATTTCTCCAAAATAAAGGATTAATTAAAAACTACATAAAAAAGGCACAACCATCTAAGAATATAGGAAAAGGAAAACAACAATATTTGAAGGATGCCGCACAGGAACCCACGGAAATAAAATACATGATTTAGTGAGAAAGAACATTAACCTTTGTCCATTTTATAACAGGCTTCCCAGCACGACCCGAGGAACGACTGCACAAACATCACATTCCAACACTCCTCAATGACAATACTTCTTCTATTACTGGAAAATAACCTAACAACCAGTGAAAAGCAGAACTCACTTGAAACTTCCAACAAGTTTTTGGTAGAATTCTCTGTCCAATGATCCTCCCTTAGGTTCCTTCAAGAAATTCTCCATTTTCTCAATCTGTTTGTCAGAGCACAAGTTCAAATCATTAACAGGACATAAGACACCTTCTGCATTCTATAACCAAGGTTTTAAAAAATGGTATGCAATCAAGGTTTTTAGACTGTCCACAACTAACCAGTTTAAACCAGACCCACACCCAATTCATCCTTAACCAAGGAGAACAATCCACAGTAAAAAGGCATAAAAGAAATAGAACATAGCAGCAAAATGTGAACCGAAGCGCTTGACCCGCGACCCCTCTGACTCACCTCTAGTTCACGGGGAACTCAATGGCACGATTGGGGCAACTGAGGCGTGGAAAGACCTCGATGGTGGAGGTTAGGTTGAGATTTAGGGATGGCCACGATGGTGGCCAGGGAGGCGGTGGTGATGACTGGGGTTTGGGGGTCCAAACAACAGGTGTTGGGGTGCAGTGCTCACGAGAAGCGCGGGGATTCGCGATGGAGCGGTGGCTGACAGGGTGGCGTGCGGTTGACGAGGAGCTTTGGTGGAGGTTGGATTAGGGTGAGGGCTGACTTGGGGGGAGCAGTGAGGGGGCTAGGGCTCGCCGGGAGTGAGGAGGAGATACTGGCCAAGGTTAAGAGGAATGGGTGAGTGAGGCGCGAGAGTTAGGGATAAGCGCGAATGTGGTTGTATATGATAGCGGTTACCTCTTAACCGCTATTATAATAGCACTTCTAATAGCGGTTAAATTATAACCGCTATTATATAGCACTTATAATAGCGGTTAAATCTTAACCGCTATTATATATTTCCAAATTTGATCGATCATTTAAAAATGTAATCGATCATAATCGAAAAATGTGGATGTCGCTCGAACGAGATCAGTGTCGCTCAAGCGAAAAACAACCCGAGAATGCCAATTTTGTGTAGGTCGCGTCGCTCGAGCGAGAGTGGTGTCGCTCAAGCGAAATACAACCCGAGACTTAACAATCTTAAAATATGGTTGTATATGATAGCGGTTCCACTGGAAGCGCTCTTAAAGGGCACTTCTAATAGCGGTTAAACCTTAACCGCTATCTAATATACACTTCAGATAGCGGTTAACGTGGAAGCGCTATTATATCCTCTCAATTATGATCGATCATTTCAAATTATGATTGATCAGTATCGTATTATTTTATATAATAATAATCAAAATATTCACATTCATATTGGCATTTTCGAAAATAATATTATTGTATTATTGTTAAAATTAGCATCAATAACATTAGACTTGATCTTCTTAATTATATTGTTCATTCTCAAAGTAGAAAATTATATTGTAATTATTTTAATTTAATAAAATATAATTTAAATTTTTAATACTAAAATTAAAAGATTAAATAATAATGACTTTAATTCTTTAAATTGAGTATTTAGAAACTAAAATTATAGTTTCTCTGTTTTAAATAATTAAAATAAATAGTTAAAAATAAAAATCAAAACTTGTATTATCTTCAAATTATTAAAAGTGTAATTAAATCTCTATTTTCTTAATTTTTTTTGTTTGAAACTTCTCAATTCTACATTTTTGTAACTTCTATCATTATATTATCATCCTCATCTCCTCCCATGTTCTACTTTATCTTTACAATAGTTAATATTCTTAAATAATCTATATTTTTAATTATAAATTTTTAATATATATTTCAGAAATTAATCAATTCTAATCTATTATTTGAAAAACTAATCAATTCTAATCAATAATTTAGAAACTAATCGATTATAATTAATTATTTGAAAAAGTTATCAAATATGATTGATCATTTTGAATATCTAATCGATCAGAATTGGCTTTCGCTCGAGCGAGAGTAGAGTCGCTCAAGCGAAATACAACCCGAGACTTAACAATCTTAAAATATGGTTGTATATGATAGCGGTTCCACTGGAACCGCTCTTAAAGGGCACTTATAATAGCGGTTAAACCTTAACCGCTATCTAATATACACTTTAGATAGCGGTTAACGTGGAACCGCTATTATATCCTCTCAATTATTATCGATCATTTCAAATTATGATCGATTAGTATCGGATTTCGCTCGAGCGAGAGTAGTGTCGCTCAAGCGAAATACATCCCGAGACTTCACAATCTTAATATATGGTTGTATATGATAGCGGTTCCACTGGAACCGCTCTTAAAGGGGACTTATAATAGCGGTTAAACGTTAACCGCTATCTAAAAGATAGTTTAGATAGCGGTTAAGGTGGAACCGCTATTATATAGTTTCAAATATTAACTATTTTTTTTAATATTATGTTTTTAAAAGAGTGCTAAAGTTTGCTTGCTTGATTGCTCAAGGATGTGTAAAAGCTGATGTTCAATGTGTGTTTAAAAAGTTCAAGCCAAACTGTTTTTATAGAAGATTTTCAAAACTGCTGGTTTAATCAATCTGTTAAAATAATCTTTTAATCTGTTAAAAGTGCAGTTTTAATCTGTTAAAACTTCTTTTAATCCATTAAAACGTTCTTGATTCTTTAACAGATTTGTTTTAACTGATACGACAACGTTTATATCAATTAAAACTCTTTACCAAAAATCTTCTAATTTGTTTTAATCGATTGTTTCGTGATTCAATCGATATAAATACTAAAAAACTTTATTGTGAGTTTTTCCAAGTGATTTTAACTGATAAAAATAAGGTTTAATCGATTAAAACGCTGTGTAGAAATATTCTAAGTTGTTTTAATCGATTGAAACGTGTTTTAATCGATTGAAAAATATCTGATCGGTCATAACTCAATTTGATCGATCATATCTGATTCTGATTGGTCATAATTGCATTCTGATCGATCATCCTGAACTCTAAGTGGTTTTAATCGATTAAAACCAAGTTGTATCGATTAAAATACTGCAAAAACACTTCTCTTAACATTTTAAGTGTTTTTAATCGGTTATTTCGAAGCTTTATCAGTTAAAACACCGACGTAAGGTTTTCAAAACTTTCTTTAATGAAAACAACCTAGGTTATTTCGAAATTATATCAGCTTAAAAACTTGTTTAAGAAAGCTTTTGTTAAAATACTTTGTTTTTAACTCGCTTAAACGTATTTAGAGGCATTTTGCAAAATCTTTTAAGTGAAGAAACCTCATGCAGCAGTAAAAGATAAAAATGATTATACCTAAGCATAGTCGAAGACACACTAATTCCTCTACTCTTTTATCAAAGTGATCTGTTGACCGCTACAAAGTTGACTTTGACTTTATTTTTTACTTCATCAAATCAATAAGATTTTTGTCGAGTGTTTCAATAAGATCTTCATCACTTTCATACAATAATTAATATTCTTAAGTAATTTATATTTTTATTTATAATTTTTTAATATATATTTGAGAAATTAATCAATTATAATCTATTATTTGAAAAACTAATCAATTATTTAGAAAACTAATCGATTATAATTAATTATTTGAAAAAATTATCCAATATGATCAGTTATTTGAAAATTTAATCGATCATAATGGTTGTATATGATAAGCGGTCCACTCGAACCGCTCTTAAAATAGAACATCTAATAGCGGTTAAACCTTAACCGCTATCTAAAATATAGTTTAGATAGCTGTTAACGTGGAACCGCTATTATATAGTTTCAAATATAAATTTAAATATATTTTTAATTTATTTAAATATGCTTTATTTTTAGTATTTATAAAATAGATTAGTTTTAAATTTTTAACTTTTCTAGCAGTCTATTTTTAATCTTTGTTATTAATTATCTTAAAAATGAAAAAATATTAATTAGTATACTTAAACTAATGTATATTGATTATCTAATGTATATTGATATAATTTTTTTGTATATCAATTATATGAAAATAACCATGGTTAAGTAATTAATAATAATAAAGCAATAAATTTAAAGATTAGATTAAAAATAAAGTTTTATAAAATAAAGTTTTATAAAATAAAATTGTAATAATTTGATTAAAATTTTATTTTCTTAATTAATTAAGTTAATGAGGAATTAAAATGTGATCATTTGATGTGTTTAATTTTTTTAATATAAATTTTTAAAATATAATTTAATTTCAATTGAAATTTTCAATTGAAAAATAAATTAAAGAATATTTATTATTAAACTTTTCTTAAACAATGTATTGAATAGTTAATATTAATCTAGTCTTAATTTATTACAATTTAAATTTTTAATAAATTAGATTTATTTTTAATAATATTTTTATTTTAGTAATTTAAAATTAAAGTTAATCTTCATTTTGTTAATATTGAGACCAAAGTTTATTTTTAAAGTATCTTTTAAAAATTAAATTATTTTTAGAAAATAAATTACTTTTAAAAAATAAATTGTCAAAAACATACTAAAACAATTAAAGTATATTTATAAAAAAATAAATTTAAATATCATAAAAAAATAATGTTCGTTAGCGACCGATTTAAATTCGGTCGCTATTTTCTCATTAGCAACCGATTATAATTCGGTCACTATTTCAATTTGTAATTCGGTTGCTAAATCAGTCGCTAAATGATTTTTTTATTTTAGTGTGGAATAGCTACCGATTTAGCGATCGAAATTTTGCGACGCAAATTATTGGTCGCTATTTCGGTCGCTAAATAACAAAATGAAAACCAATTCATATTTTGGTCGCTAAATCGGTCGCTAATTGCGACCGAATTAAAGTGATCGCTGAATCGGTCGCTAATTGCGACCGAACTAAAGTGGTCGCTAAATCGGTTGCTATTTGCGACCAAAATTAAATCGGTCGCTAAATCGGTCGCTAATTTCGGTGGCTAAATGTCATTTTTCTTGTAGTGTAAACTAGACTTGTTTAAATGAATAAAAGCATGCTTCAAGCGTAAATATATATTACACACGTGTCATAAACTTCATTACTTCAAGACATATATACCATATTTAAGAGAAACTTTTTCAAAGCAAAATATTTCTCGTTTAAACGAAGCTTTTTTAGAGTTATATATTTTTTCTTAAGTGGAGCTCGCTTAAAGTGATATATTCTTCACTTAAGCGAAACTCAGCTTAAACATTTGTTTAATGAATTGCAAGTTTTGAGACGAAGTAATACATCACAAAATAAGGTGTTAAATTAAATAATAAATTTGTAATGATATTATTTCCATCATTGTTTATGATGGTATGAAAAACTCATCTAAAAAGTTATGTGAGAAATTTTATATTTGTCACATATTTGGTGACAAAACTATTTTGTGATAAATTACTTAAAATTATTTGATGTTCAACAGTCAAAAGAAAATTATTATTTTTTTGTAGTGAAAGGGGTCAAATTTCAATAATTTGTTCTCTAACAAATTCTTATTTTTATATTTATAAAAAAGTGATAAAAATTATCTTTAAGTATTTTGCTTAAAATTAAATATGATTATTATAAAATAAATGAAATTTTAAAATATAATGAAAATATTTTATAAAATAGTAAGTAATGGAATGAGAGAAATAAAATTAAACAATAACTAACATTTTAACTATGACCATATTTAACCTAAATGAAAAGAAAAAAGAAACTAATCAATAGGAACAAAATCAAAATGAAAGAAAGGCAAAAAATATTTTTTTTCTCACTTTAGATACCTTGTGTCTCTATATAGTGCTCGAAAAAGGAGAAACTTTACTTGTGAAAACACTAAGATGCTAAAAAAAAAAAATAACGTGACAGTAGAGAAACAAATATGAAATAAGATGGATGTATCTGAAAAGTGGTGTCTAAGAAAAGTGAATACATATGAAAGGTGGTATATGAAAGATCCTCCCCAATGTCATAGAATAACTATATTTATAAGATTATTATTAAGTTATTTTGGATAGTCAATAATACTTGTTGTATTAATTTGAGATTCTCATTTTGATAATACCAAGTGATTAAGTACATTATTTTATGTATTATTATTAAATTGATAGGCTGTAAATATAATTTATATGGAAGAATATTCTAATTTATGCTACATATATAGTATAAAAATTTGGGTAGGTACAATGTGTAAAATAACTAAAAATATCAAACGATAACATTTTTAGACTCACATTTGAAAAATCCTTAGAGGAGATTCCACCACATAACACATGTAATGGTCGAAATGGTAAAAGAGGAGAATGTGAGAGAACTATACTAACATATAAAAATAAGGTAAAACAAGGACAAAATTAGGTGTTCACAAGCATTGTGGTGCATTAACTATTTGGACCTTTTCTATATTACTAATTGATGTTTGGGTCATCTTATCCCACCTTAGACTTATACTTGCTTCAAGTTTCTATTATAAATATGAGATTGAATAAAAGTTTGACTAGCGAAGATGAAATGATCAAATATATAACAATAAATGTGAAGGTGAAATTTAATAAATATTGAAATGAATAACTATAACTCTTGCTTTTGGTTTGTTCTTGATTCAAAGGATAAGTTGAATTTCATTAATTTTTTTAAAAGATAATTTATCCATTTGATTACAAAGAATAGGTCAATAAGGTGAAGATAGTTTGTACAATCTCTTTAGTGAATACCTAAATCAAACCACTACATGAACTTTAACTTCATCTATATAAATTAATTCAAGAGAAATTCAATCTCCTTACCAAATGCAAATGAGAAATTTCTCATCATCTATTTTTGAATTAAGTTTTACATATACACACTACAAGAAAATCATTTTTTACTGACAGATATTTACCGATGGATATTTATTCTTCAGAAAATTAGTGATTACCGACGGATATTTATTCTTCAGAAAATTAGTGATTACCGATGGATATTTCCTTCGGTAAAGGAACAATTAATTATCCATTTGATCTTACCGACGGATATATCCGTCAGTAAATGAATAATTAATTACTAACGGATAAATCCGTCGGTAAATTAACAAATGGTTACCGACGGATATGTAACTGTCGGAAAATGAGTCGTTACTGATGAAAATTACCGACAAATTTAAAGTATTTGTGGATTTTGGTCTTACCGATGGATATACGTCAGTAAATGAACAATTAATTGCCGACGAATATATCTGTTGATAAATTAACAATTAATTACCACGGATACATCCTCTTTCTCTCTCGGCCTCTTTTCCCTCAATTCTCTGAAACCTTCTATCACTCTCGTTCTCTCTGTAGAATCATCTCCTTACCTATTCGATTTTTCTGCCACTTTCTCCCTGTCGTCACTCTTAGGTTATTGCCTATCCTATCCCTCTCTCGATTTCTCACTACAAGAAAAACATCAAATAGTGACCGAAAATTCGGTCACTAAATCTGCAAAATCGGTTACTAATTAAAATAGTGACCGAAATAGTGACCAACTGGAATCGGTCACTATTTCCTTGGTCACCGATTTTAGTGACCGATTCGATGATCGATTCGATGACCGAATTAGTGACCGATTCGATGACTAGACCGATGACCGATTATATATAACCAAATCTGGTCACTGAATCGGTCACTAAAATTTAATTCTTTTTATTTATTTACACTTTTATTATATCTATTATTTATTTTCCCTATCTCTTAATTATATTATATTTTGCTTATTTAAGTTTTTATTTATATTTATTTCCCCTATCTCTTAATTTTATTATATTTTTTAGAAGTTTAACTTATTATTAGGTGGTTTATTGTCATTGTCGGATTCGAACCCTAGTACCTTAGAGTTGGAGGTCGAAACTTCAACCACCGAGCTACTAGGATCTTTTAATAATAACTTACAAATAAATTATATTTATATACAAATAAATGTATATCCGTATAAATATATAAATATAAAATCTATAAATAAAAATATATTTATATATTTTAATATATAAAATCTACAAATAATTGTATATTAGTATAGTATAGTATATTTGTATTCTAATTTTTAATTAAATTAAAATTATGCTAATAATGTATATTAATATATGAGGGGATAATATTGATATATTTGTATATATATATTTATATATATATATATATATATATATATTTATATATATTTATATATTTATATATTGATATATTAATATATTTATATATTTATATTTTTATATTTTGATATATTTATATATTGATATATTGATATATTTATTTATATCCTTATACATTTATATCTTTATATATTTATATATTTGAAAAAAAATATTAAATTTTAAAAAAATATTATATTTTTAAAAATAAATATTAGAAAAAGATTTAAAAATATATATAAATTATATTTACATTTACAAAATATTAAAGATATATGTTTATATCTTTACATATTTATATATATTTATATGTTTATATTTTTACATATATTTATATCTTTCCATATTTATATATTTATATATAAAGATATTAGTTTTGTATACAAATAATATTATAATATAGTATATTATACTATTAGTATAGTATACAAATAATATGTTAGTATAGTATAGTATACAAATTATTAATTTTGTAATTTATATACAATGAAAATAATATAATGGTATATTGGTATAGTATATTTGTATTCTAATTTTTAAATAAACTAAAATTACGCTAAATGTATAATAATATATGAGAGGATAATAAATTTAATCCAATTACTTTTATAAATATATAAATATAAAATCTATAAAATATTAAAAATGATATTATATTTTTAGAAACAAATATTAGAAAAAGGTTTAAAAACTAGTATTATCTTAAATTTATTAAAAGTATAATTAAATCTCTATTTTCTTAATTTTTTTTTAAATTTCTCAATTCTACATTTTTGTAAGTTCTATCATTATATTATATCATCCTCATCTCCTCCCATGTTCTACTTTATCTTTACAATAGTCAATATTCTTAACTAATTTATAGTTTTAATTATAATTTTTTAGTATATATTTCGAAATTAATCAATTCTAATCTATTATTTGAAAAACTAATCAATTCTAATCAATAATTTAGAAAACTAATAGATTATAATTAATTATTTGAAAAAATTATCAAATATGATCGATCATTTCAAAAATATAATCGATCAGAATCAATTATCGCTCGAGCGAGACTATACTCGCTCAAGCGAAATACAACATGAGAGTACCAATTTTGTGCAGGGGCGTTTCGCTCGAGCGAGAAAGTTGTCGCTCAAGCGAGATACAGCTTTAGATAGCGGTTACACAGGAACCGCTCTTAAAAGCTCACTTAGATAGCGGCTAACCGTTGAACCGCTATTATATGGTTTCCATTATGATCGGTCGAATGCAATTATGACCGATCATAACTGTTTTAATCGATTAAAATCTAGTTTCAATCGATTAAAACAATTTCTGCACAACTGCTTTTAATCGATTAAAACTTATTTTTATCAGCTTAAAATAACTTGAAAACTTATATTAACTATTTTTTTTATATTATGTTTTTAAATTTTCTATTAGAGAAAACCTTTCGAATTCAAAATGTTAAATACTTTTAAATATTAAAATTAACTTTATCAAAAATTAGGAAAAAAAATTAATCCAAAAGAGTTCAAAAATGTATTATAATATTGTCAATTTTGAGTTTAATTATATGGTTCATTCTCAAAGTAGAAAAATATAATTTAAAATTTTAATACTAAAATTAAAAGATTAAATAATAATAAATTTAATTCTTTAAATTCAAGTAGCTAGAAACTAAAATTATAGTTTCTCTGTTTGAAATAATTAAAATAAATATTTAAAAATAAAAATCAAAACTAGTATTATCTTAAATTTATTAAAAGTGTAATTAAATCTCTATTTTCTTAATTTTATTTGTTTCAAACTTCTCAATTCTACATTTTTGTAAGTTCTATCATTATATTATCATCCTCATCTCCTCCCATGTTCTACTTTATCTTTACAATAGTCAATATTCTTAACTAATTTATAGTTTTAATTATAATTTTTTAGTATATATTTCGAAATTAATCAATTCTAATCTATTATTTGAAAAACTAATCAATTCTAATCAATAATTTAGAAAACTAATCGATTATAATTAATTATTTGAAAAAATTATCAAATATGATCTGGTCATTTTGAAAATATAATCGATCGAATCGTACTTCGCTTGAGCGAGAGAAGTCTCGCTCAAGCTGAAATACACCTCAAGCACTTTAGATAGCTGCTATGAGGGAACCACTATTATATCCTCTAAATTATGATCGGTCATTTCAAGTTATGATCGATCAGGATCGTATTTCGCTCGAGCGAGAGTAGTGTCGCTCAAGCGAAATACACCCTCGAATGCGAATTCGTGCACTTGGAGTTTCGCTCGAGCGAGAATATTGTCGCTCAAGCGTAAATACGTTTTAGATAGCGGTTTTCTCAGGAACCGCTCTTAAAAGTGAACTTCTAATAGCAGCTTAACCATTAACCGCTATCTTAATTATACTTTAGATAGCGGTTAAGGTGGAACCGCTATCATATCATCTCAATTATGTTCTCTACAAATGTTTTTAACAATTAAATACAAAGTATTTTGACAAAAGCTTTCTCAAATGCCTCTACAAAGTATTTTTAACAATTATATTGAGTTTAATTCTACAAATTAAAAGATTAAATAATAAATTTAATTCTTTAAATTCAAGTAGCTAGAAACTAAAATTATAGTTTCTCTGCTTTTAAATATTTAAAATAAATATTTAAAAATAAAAATTAAAACTAGTATTATCTTAAATTTATTAAAGTGTAATTAAATATCTATTTTCTTATTTTTATTTATTTCAAACTTCTCAATTCTACATTTTTGTAAGTTCTATCATTATATTATCATTCTCATCTCCTCTCATGTTTCTACTTTATCTTTACAATAGTCAATATTCTTAACTAATTTATAGTTTTAATTATATTTTTTTAGTATATATTTCGAAATTAATCAATTCTAATCTATTATTTGAAAAACTAATAAATTCTAATCAATAATTTAGAAAACTAATCGCTTATAATTAAATATTTGAAAAAATTATCAAATATGATCGATCATTTCGAAAATATAATCGGTCAGAATCAACTATCGCTCGAGCGAGACAGGCTCGCCAAGCTAAATACAACCCGAGAGTACTAATTTTGTGCAGGGGCGTTCGCTCGAGCGAGAATATTGTTGCTCAAGCGAGATTAGGTTTAGATAGCGGTTACACAGAACCGCTCTTAAAATATGACTTAGATAGCGGTTAACCCTTGAACCGCTATTATATGGTTTCAATTATGATCGGTCGAATGTATTTATGACTGATCATAACTATTTTAATCGATTAATTCTCGTTTCAATCGATTAAAACAGCTTCTGACAGACGCTTTAATCGATTAAAACTTATTTTTATCAGTTAAAATAACTTGAAAAGTTTTAGGAGAAAGTTTTACAAGATTTCAATCGATTGAATCGCTAACAATCGATTAAATCAACTTAGAAGATTTTTTGTAAAGTGTTTTAATTGATATAAACGTTGTCGTATCAGCTTAAAACAAATCAGTTAAAGAATCAAGAACGTATTAATGGATTAAAAGAAGTTTTAACAGATTAAAACTGCACTTTTAACATATTAAAAGAATCTTTTAACAGATTAATTAAACCAACAGCTTTTGAAAATCTTCTATAAAAACAGTTTGGCTTGAACTTTTTTAACATACATTGAATATATCATCTTTAAAAAATAAATAAATTTATATATATATATATATTTTTGCATTTTAATTTTCAAATATTAATTTTTTTATGAAATTAATTTTAATTAAAAAAATTAATTTTCAAATATTAATTTTTTTATGAAATTAATTTTAATTAAAAAAATTAAAGTGATATATATATATATATATATATATATATATATATATATATATCCAACTATTAAATTATTCAAGATATTAATATAAATTTAAAATATCAATTCAAGTAATTAAAATAATTTTAATTTTTTATAAATACATTGAAATACATTTTTATTAACATACAAGTAATATATATATATATATATATATATATATATATATATATAAAGAGACTAAATTAATAATTAATTTAATTATTGATTTAGTGACCGATTCTGATGACTCGATCAGTGACCGATTCTAAGTGATCGAATCGATGACCGAATTAGTGACCGATTCGGTGACCGAATCGATGACCGATTCGATGACTAATTTAATAATCAATTTTAATTTTTTTATTCACATGCTAAATTAAAAAATAAAATCAAATAATTATATTACTAAATTATTTAATAAGTTAGTAAACAATTTTTTTAAATATTTATAATTTTATTAAAAATGTTATCAATTATTTTAAATCATTAAGTAAATTTATATTTAAAATATTTTAAATAAAATATTTATATAAATGAAAAATAGTTATCAGTTTAAAAATTATTTTTTTAGTGATCGAAATTTTAGTCACTAAATCAGTTACTAAATATAAAAAAAAATCAGTCACTAATTTCAGATCACTATTAACCATTTTTGTAGTAAATAATTACATAAATTAAATATAGATTAATTAAAAAAATAAATCAAATAATAAAGTGACTCGAAATAGTAACCAATTTTTTGTGACCGAAAATTCGGTTACTATTTCTGTTACTAGACTAAAAAATAATAATTTGGTTACTGATTCTGGTCACCGATAGTAACTAAATTTTTCGATCATCGATTTCGGTTACTATTTGACATTTTTCTAGTAGTGTCTATTAAACTTTTCTATCCCTCTCTTGATTTCTATTAAACCAATTTTTTTGCTTATTCAATTTAATTAATTGCACAGGTTTCAAGTTATGCTTTGTGTGTCATTAGAACAGGGATGGTGAATTTATTCACTGGTAATTTGTCTTGCCCAGTTATTTTCTTTTTCTTTTTTGGATTTTAGGGTGTTGCTATTTTGAATGGGAAAGGAGGTAACTCAAATGCGATTCCATGTGGTTTTCGAAATTGGATGTGGAATTCGGTGGATTGCTTGTTTGTTTGATTGAAAAAATTTCAGTGTGGTTTTTTTGTGTTTTTGTGTAGTTGTTTTTTTGGTGTTGTGAGTGTGGACGACTGGGGTTTACTATGTTCGGTGAAGGTGAAGAAAATTAGAAGCTAAAATTGGTTACTTTTTCTTACTTGCAATGGGTGAAATCATTCAACACCATATTTAACTTGTGGCTAACAAATATACTGCACATGTCATCAATTTTAGGATCTCTATTGTGTCTGTCTTAATCTTATTTCTTCTTCTTATGGTTGTATTTGTTCTGAAAATCTGTTTTTGATGTATTTGGGGTAAGAATCTTTGTGAATTGTCAGACATCATATGGGTTTGACTTTCCATGTCTTGTGGTTTTCATTTATTAGTTTTTTTCTTTATGTAGACGTGACTCCTTTGCAGAACTACTATACGTGTTTAGTGCTTCACATGTTGATGAAGAAATAGTTTATGTCTGGACTAGGGATAAAAGCAAGTCTTCAATGAAATGTTTATGAAAATTATACTTAGTGTGGTGCTTGCTTGCTTTCCAGACTAATTTCTGAAAATTGACTTCTAGTTGGCCCCAAAAACATCATAATCCATGGACCATGTTACGTTGGTCCTGTGGAAAAGTGCCTTCTCTGTGCAATTACTTGTCCTGCTCTATTTTGCTTTTAATCTTCTCCCTGGAGCCTGAATCTGGTGGAAGAAACAATGTTAACATGGCAATTTAGCAGTTAATATATGTCAAATTATATGTTAAACCACACTTGATGAACCCTACTATTGAAGAACTGGAAATTTTTATTTTATAATAGAAGTTAGAGTATGAAAAGGTTAATTTGTTATTATAGTTAATGATGAACTCCTAGGACCCAAAATGCTAGTGCTAGAGCCCCAGTGGTCCATATGAGCACAAGAAAAGGTGTTCCATTAATAGCATGCTTTGGGAAAAAGCAAATTCCTTAATTAGAGTACAAGACACTTAGCCCCAGTGGAGAATTAGTATCAAATCCCATTTGTTGGAGCCTTTCTTTTAACCTCTTTTTCATACTTGCCTTACATTATTCTGAGCGATTGAGGAATTATGAAGGGGCAGAACTGATATAATTGTACAAATGATGCTTAACTAGGTGGATTTTAAAAGATGAACTAATGTCTAACTCAATCCTAAAAAACCAACTTGGAGTAAGAAGATTACTCCACATATACATTATATTTTGACACTTCAACATTATATTTTGACACTTCTAGTTGATGTGTGACTTGTGTTTTTTCCAATAGTTAAAGTTCAAACCAATATCATCCCAATATCCAACCTGAGAAATATTTTTCAACTTAGTTGAGCAATCTGAAATCCACGTCCTTCACCCAGTATGATGTTTTTTGCTGGCACACAAACCTTTTCAAATGTTATTTCTGCATGCCCATGAGGAGCATCATCAAAGCCAAATACCATCAATGGTCTCTTTATGTGAACACTAGGAGTTTGGACATCTACTATGTTACATATGAAGGCCCACTTAATATTGAAGAAAATGAGGATATCAGGCCCAAAAGACAAATCCACAAAAATAAAGGGATTCCAGGATTTATTTATTACTATTAAATATTTATTTGCATGTGTTAGCATATTCTAGAAGTAAGTCGATATGTTGATTTGTCCGTAGTGAGGTCATGGACCATGCATGTTGATTGTTAGAATCCTTTATGTTATATATTTGTTGGTGCGGAATGAAAAGGGGAGAATATTTTGACCTTAAATTTCTTTCTTGATATTTTCTTTAGGAGGCTGCCTGTTCTCTAACTCAGAGCAACTTTCCTTTTCCTTATTACTGGTGCTTTCATTACAACTCACACATGGCTGACGGGACCCGCTCCAAAACCCAATATGAGAAATTGGACGAAATGATCCATCAACTCTCCCTTTTTCAGGACTCTGTTAATACCCAATTCTAGAACGTGGGTCTTCACCTTTCCGCCCTTAAACAACACAGCTCCTCCCCTCCTCCCTCTTCTCCTCCATTTCACACTCACGATTCTTCTTCTTCCCAACGTCACTTCCTCAAGCTTGACGTTCCCCGCTTCGACGACACCGATGCTCTAGGCTGGATTTTCAAAATTACCCAATTCTTTGAGTATCACAACACACCGGAAGAGGAACCTATCACAGTTACTTCATTCTATTTGGACGGTCCGGCCCTTGCGTGGTTTCAATGGATGTACCATAATAGCCAAATCCAATCTTGGAATCAACAATTACAAGCCCTGGAGAACCGATTTTCCCCCACAGCGTTTGATGATCCTCGTGGTAAGCTTTTCAAACTTACTCAATCCTCTTCTATTACTTCTTACTTGATTGAGTTTGAGTCTCTGGAAAATCGCATTGTGGGCTTGCAACCTTCCTCCCTTTTGAGTTGTTTCATCTCTGGATTGAAACCGAAGCTCCTCCGTGATGTCATTGCACATCAACCCAGTTCATTGTCCCAAGCGGTTGGTTATGCAATGTTGCATGAGGAGAAGCTTCTTGAAAGCTCCCGCACCCATCAGACCTCCCAACCCCTTTGGTGGTTAGCTCTGTCGGTCTCACGAACATTCTCTCCTCCTTCTCTGTCACCACCGCCAAAACCTCTACCTCCTCTATTACCCACTCCTCCACCAAAAACACGTTTCAACCAATTGACAGAGGCAGAGATGGTGGAAAAACATGAAAAGGGGTTATGCTTCAACTGTGACCAAAAGTTCTCACATAATCATCGGTGTCCTACTCATTATTTTCTTTTGATCGCTAATGAGGATGAATCCTCACCTCTGGACGGTGACCGTGATTGGGATTTGGGTGCTGGATCGGATCCACCAATTGATGAGAAATTGTTGAATCTGTTGTCCGATTCGGCTCAGTTAAGCCTCAATGCTCTCACGGGGACTGGCAATCCTGGGACTCTTCGTATTTTGGGATTGTTGGCCCAATACCAAGTGTGTATACTTGTTGATGGGGGAAGTACTCACAACTTCATCCAACTTAAGGTTGCTCTCCTTTTGGGGTTGCCTCATCATTCCATGGCTCCTCTGCAGGTTCTTGTTGGTAGCGGAGAGAAATTAACATGTGATCAATTTTGTCCTAGGGTAGCTTTAGACATTCAGGGCCATGAGTTCATTGTTGACATGTATATCCTGGACATGGGTGGTGGATCTGATATTGTGCTTGGGGCCCAATGGCTAAAAGATTTAGGCCTAGTTCTAATGGACTACCAGAACCTCAATATGAAGTTCTATTATCACCAATAGTTGATTGAGTTGCAAGGTAATTCAAGGCAACAACCCTCCTCAATTTCTTTCCACCAACTAAACATCTTCCTCGATATGACCATGAGGCCTAATTCTTCTCCCTATAGGTTTCATCTTCCTCTCCTGACCCTTCCATTCCTCCTTCCCTCTATCACCCAAATACTAGTATTCATCAACTACTTAAATCTTACTCCTTCCTCTTCGATGAACCAACAATTTTACCACCCCCACGGGCCACATATCACCACATTCCTCTCGCCGCTGGTGCCAACCTAGTTAACGTTCGTCCTTATCGCTACCCTCACGCACATAAACTAGAAATTGAAAAGCAGATTTCAAAGATGTTGGATTCGGGCTGGATCTCCCCTAGTACAAGCCCTTTTCATCCTAGGTTCTTTTATTGCGCAAGAAGGATGGGTCTTGGCGCATGTGTGTTGATTATAGGACATTGAATGCACTCACAATCAAGGACCACTTCCCTTTTCCAACAATCGATGAATTACTTGATGAATTGAGGCTTGCTCGCTATTTTTCTAAGTTGGACCTAACATCTGGCTTTCATCAAATCAAGTTGCATCCTTCTGATGTCCATAAGACCACATTTCGCACTCACGATGGCCATTATGAATACTGCGTCATGCACTTCGGTCTCTGTAATGGCCCAACAACCTTCTAAGCCACCATGAATGACATCTTCTGGCCACTACTGTGCAAGACTGTCATTGTTTTCTTTGACGATATTCTCGTTTATAGTTCCACACTTGAACAACATGTTATTCACCTCCGTCAGGTGTTTGATATTTTGCACGATAATCAGTTCTACCTAAGACTCACGAAGTGCTCTTTTGCTCAGTCTCAGGTTGATTATTTGGGTCATGTGGTTGCTGATGGTTTTGTGGCCCATGACCATGCCAAAATTCAAGCTATGCTGTATTGGCAAACCCCCACTTATCTCAAGAGCTTGCATGGCTTCCTGGGATTAACGGGCTTTTATCGCAGATTTGTCAAAGGTTATGCTACAATTTCCCATCCTCTCACTGCTCTATTGAAAAAGGGGGCTTTTCAGTGGTCTCTAGAGGCTCAGAGGGCCTTTGATATTCTCAAAATATCTATGACGGAGGCTTCTGTTCTTGCTTTGCCCAATTTCTCTAAGCCCTTTCTCATTCAGACTGATGCGTCGAGTACAACAATGGGTGGGGTTCTAGTCCAAGACTCTCACCCCATTGCCTATTTCAGCAAGGTCTTTTGTCCGCGTATGACCAAGGCATCGGCCTATATTCGGGAACTTCATGCTTCACCAGCGCAATGAAACGTTGACGCTTATACCTATTGGGTTCCTCCTTTATAATTCAAACGGATCAGAAAAGCCTCAAGGAAATCCTCACTCAAGTCATCCAGACCCTAGAGCAGCAGTATTACTTGGTCAAGCTCCTTGGCTATGATTATGATATTTAGTACAAACTCGGGAAACTGAATATGGTTGCCGACGCTCTTTCCCGATCCACTGGACCAGTAGTCGGCGAATTGCAAGTACTCACTGTGCCTCAATTTTTCTTCTTAGATGACTTGAAGCAATCCTTGTTACAGGACACAAAATTCCTCTCCCTACGATAGCGGTGTATCACTGACCCCACTTCAACGCCTCATTTCAAAGTGTTGGAGGGTCTTATTCTATTCAAGGGCAAGATTTGGTTGAGTTCCTCTTCTAAATTCATCACTCTGCTTTTACAAGAGTTCCATGAATCTGCCGTTGGGGGACATGCGGGTATGAACAAGACCCTTAAACATCTCTCTGCCAACTTTTACTAGAGCAATATGGCAAAGGATGTTCGCTCTTTTATCTCTCAGTGTAGAGTCTGTCAGCAAACAAAATATAGTACCAAGCGCCCCAGAGGTCTCCTCATTCCCCTTCCTATTCCTTCACATGTGTGGGAGGATATTACTATGAATTTTATTACTGGGTTACCTCTCTCTCATGGGTATACCGTTATCTTTGTGGTAGTGGATCGGTTCTCAAAAGGAGTTCATTTGGGGGCTCTGCCTTCCAGTTTCACAGCTTATAAGGTGGTTGAGCTCTTTGTTTCTATGTTCTATAAGCATCATGGGTTGCCCAAGAGCATTGTTTCGGATCGAGATCCAGTTTTTATGAGCCAATTCTGGTCAAACTTGTTCAAGTTCAGTGGTACCCTTCTCCGCATGAGTTCTTCATACCATCCTCAGACCGATGGTTAAACGGAGGTTATGAATCACACAATTGAACAATACCTCCGAGCCTTTGTTCATGAGACACCGCAACATCGGTTCAAATTCCTCCCTTGGGCTAAGTTCCATTATAACACCTCCGTTCACTCTGGTTCAAAGCTCCCTCCATTCCAAATCATATTTGGCAAGCCACCTCCTTCCATTCCTGAGTATTTGGCTGGCACCTCTCAAGTTGCTGGTTGTGATTCATTACTCTCCTCACGTGAAGAAGTTCTCTCACTCCTGCGGCATAATCTGCTAAAAGCCCAAAAAAAAATGAAAAGGAATGCGGACTTGAAGAGTAAAGAACTCAGTTTTGAGGTGGGATCCTGGGTTTATGTTAAGCTTCAACCCTATCGTCAATCATTGATTTCGGGTGCCAAGTTTCATAAGTTGTCCAAACATTTTTATGGGCCTTATCGCGTAATAGAGAAGATCGGACCAGTTGCTTACAAACTTGAGTTACCTACCACTTCCAAGATCCACAATGTTTTCCATAGTTCAGTTTTGAAGGCTCATGCGGGTATTCCCCCTAGCACCATTGACTCTCTTGCCCCAAACTCTTGTGCCAATCATCCCTTGGTAACCCCACTGACTGTTATGGGTTTCAAGACTGCTATGGTCAATGGAGTCCCAACACGCATGACCTTGGTCCAGTGGCAAGGTCTTTCTCCCGACGATACTTCATGGGAAGAGTGGTCCAACCTTCAATCTACTTATAACCTTGAGGACAAGGTTGCTGCCAATGGGGATGGTGATGTTACATATGAAGGCCCACTTAATATTGAAGAAAATGAGGATATCAGGCCCAAAAGACAAATCCAAAAAACTAAAGGGATTCCAGAATTTATTTATTATTATTAAATATTTATTTGCATGTGTCAGCATATTCTAGAAGTAAGTTAGTTATGTTGATTTACCTGTAGTGAGGTCATGGACCATGCATGTTGATTGTTAGAATCCTTTCTGTTATATATTTGTTGGTGCGGAATGAAAAGGGGAGAATATTTTTACCCTCAATTCCTTTCTTGATATTTTCTTTAGGAGGCTGCCTGTCCTCTAACTCAGAGCAACTTTCTTTTTCCTTATTACACTAAGACCATAGATTGTTATTTATGCTTCGCTGCATTGAAGTCAATTTTCCCCTGTCCATATGTTTTGATCAATCTCTTGATTATTGACATGAATGCACATGGACTGTTAATGCAATAACTTTCAATAAATAACTCACCATGACTATAAGAATTCTACATCTTGGATTCATAGCACCACTTGTCCACCATTTTGTCCCATTGATAATATATGAATCTCCTTGCCTATTAATGAAGAGAAATTAAGAAAATAACCATATAAGTAGTCCATACTGTCATACATGTTTAATTATGTTATACCAAGAAACATGATTGAAACCTATGGTTAAGTAATTTGATGACGCATTTACATTAGCTAAATGAAAAGACTGAACTGTTGAATAACTTAAGATGATTGATAATTGATAATCCTACCTTGTAATAGAACATTCAATATTGGTTGCATCGGAAGATGCAAGTTGTGGTTCTGTCATAGCAAATCCAAACCTAATCGTCCCCTCAACCAAAGAAACTAGCCATTCTTGTAGTTGCTCTTTATTTCCATAATGTAGTAATACCTAATATACAAAGTAATGTTACCAAATTAGACAAAAATGCAACATAGATAGAGTGTGTACTAAATATGATCAACCCCAGAGAGAACCCAATTAATGTTACTCAATTAATGATCAACCAAGCAAATGTATAAGTTCCATCTTACCTCCATATTACCTGTGTCAGGTGCACCACAATTAAATATTTGTGGAGCCCAAATAAAACGACCCATGATCTCACAAAGGTATCCATATTCGATGTTTGTGAGGCCAGGTACCAATAATAAGTCATTTGCATCAAAAGAGAGATGATTATTTCTCCCATAAAAAATAAGGTTTCTTGCTCTCACGACACTATCAAGCTACATACAAGCGGATGCATTTAGAGAACTTCTTTTTCAGGAAACAAATAGTAATATTGAAAGATAATAAAGGAATTTAAGAAATAACTCAAACATTTAATAATTCCATATTCCATCTAGCTCTTCAGGCTGAATATTTTCTTAGTTGTCCACTTGAGTTATAGAAATTCGTCTAGCATGTACAAGTTCATTTCCATATATGATTAATTGAACCTTTCTTTATATTTTTGTTATTTTATTTTTAAAGTATCTTTATTTAACAAGCTTATATCTATGTCCCAGTGTACTTTGTATCATTTGCATTGTATCTATTAGTTATCCTTTTATCTATGTCCCAGTTGTGGAATTTTTGGGATTAACTGCTCCAGGCTACTATAGGGATGGATTGCTACAAAAAAACTTTGGACTAGTACTCTGAACAGCTAAATTGAAGTTGTCATATGTTTTAAATTCAATCCAACACATTTATTGTTATGTGTGCTTCATGTTACAATTGATTGGACTGATTTTATAAATATTATGTAAAATCTATATTACTTCCATAAAATATATGTCTATTGTTGATGAAAGATGAATTGTGTCTCTATATGTATTATTCAATGATCTGGATGTGTTATTTTATGGTAGGATTACAACAATTTGCTCCTCAATTGCTTGAAGGGAAGAAAATTGTAAAGCTTTTTTATAGTCATTGCAAGTATGTTGACATTACTCATTACTAAATTTTTTACAACATAATCAAATAGTACAATTTAATGACACCAACTATACATAGAGACTGCTTTTTTATGGACCTTTTTGTATTGGTATTATTTTGTAATTGAGAGTGTTTTGTAAAATTTCATGATGTAATTTAGTATTGCTATATGTGCTTAATTTAGTTCAACATGCAGGAGTCTGCATGTTTTTAATTAGTTGGCAGATATAATCATGTACATTTTCCATGAAATTTTCATTATATGAACTTGTGCTTAACATTAAAGTTTGATTTGTAGTATACCTATAAGTTGTACTACATCTATATGAACCCCAATTTCAAGTTTACATTGCAATTAATCTGTCAACATCCAAAATCAATTCATCCTATTTCTTCATTGTTACAGAAGATGGACGATGTTCCTTTCAATCGTAGTTGGATGTATGATAGATGTTATAGTGGTAGAAGAGGTTTGAAAGAGTCTTCTATTATAGGGGTCGAAGAATTTGTTACATTTGCTCGACAATATGAGTATTACGAACATGATGGGAGAATTCAATGTCCATGCACCAAATGCGATTGTACAAGAATTTTGAAGAATGAAATCGTCAAAGTTCACCTTTACAAGCAAGGGTTCAAACCAAACTATTGGATTTGGACTGATCACGGAGAACGTCACTACTACAAAATATACTTTCAACGTCGCCATTTAACGTCGGTTAAAGCTGAGCCGACGTTAAATACACTTTCAACGTCGGTTGGTTAAAAAACGACGTTGTCAACCGACGTAGAAAGCACTTTCCACGTCGGTTCTAGATGAACCGACGTTGAAAGTCTTTTAATTTAGACATTCAACGTCGGTTCCCAGATGAACCGACGTTGAATGTGTTTTCACCCAAAAATTCTCTTAATTTCAAGAATTGTCATTGACAGGATTCGAACCCAGTATTTTAGAGTTGAAAGTTGATACTCCAACCACTAAACTACTGTAATTTTCTGATAATAACTTACAAATTAATTATATTTATATACAAATAAATATATATCCGTGTAAATATATATTTATTTATATATATTTTCTAGAAAGTGTTTTTATTTTTTTTCAGCTAAAAATTTACTTAAGTTCGAGAATTGTCAGCGACGGATTCGAACCCAATATTTTAGAGTTAAAAGTTGATACTCCAGCCACTAAACTACTGTAATTTTCTGATAATAACTTACAAATTAATTATATTTATATATAAATAAATATATATCCGTGTAAATATATATATATTTTCTGGAAAGTGTTTTTATTTTTTTCAGACCAAAAATTTACTTAAGTTAGAGAATTGTCACTAACAAGATTTTTTGAATCCAGTATTTTAGAGTTGAAAATTGATACTTCAACCACTAAACTACTATAATTTTTTTATAATAATTTACAAATAAATTATATTTATATACATATAAATATATATTCGTGCAAATATATAAATATAGAATATATAAATACAAATATATTTATATATTTTGATATATTTATATATATTTATATAGTTATATAGTTATATATTTATATGTTGGATGTGAAGGCGCGTTCGAGGGTGAAAGTGAGATTGACTCTCGCTTGAGTGAAAATACGTTAAAACTCACGGAAATTCACTCGTTCAAGCCTCGCTTGAGCGAAAATTGGTATTTTTCGCTTGAGCGAATGATGCGTTTCTCATATTTATTTTATATCATTAATAAATTATAAATATTATATTCTGTCATTAAATTACAAACCCATATAAAGAGACTCGCTCACAAATTTGACATCAAATTTTGAAAACTCACTCGACACACTTTCACCTTCGAGCGTGCTCTCACATCCAACATATAAATATATAATTATATAAATATATCAAAATATATAAATATATTTGTATTTATATATTTATATATTTACACGGATATATATTTATTTATATATAAATATAATTTATTTGTAAGTTATTATCAAAAAATTCGAGTAGTTTAGTGGTTGGAGTATCAGCCTCCAACACTAAGGTACTGGGTTCGAATCCTGTCGGTGACAAAAAATTAATTTGGTAATGCTCTAAACTTTAAAAAAAGATGATAAATAATAAAAATATAATATAAAAGAGAGAGGGACCTAATAAAAATATAATATAAAAGAGAGGGGGATTTCTAGATAAATAGAGAGGGGAGAGGGGTTGGAAATAAATAAAAATTTTCGATTTGAAAGTCGGGACTTTCAACGTCGGTTCTATTTAACCGACGTGGAAAGTTAAAATCAGACTTTCCACGTCGGTTAAATAGAACCGACGTTGAAAGTCCTGACTTTCAACGTCGCCTGATACAACGTCGGTTCTGGAACCGCCGTTGAAGGCCTTCCAGAACCGACGTGGAAAGCCTTATTTGTAGTAGTGCGTGTGCCTGAAGTTGAAGAGAATGTTGATGATAATTGTGTTGGTGGTTCAAGTATTGATGTACACATGACTGAACAAGACCAATTTATGTCAATGCAAGAGATGATGTACAATTTGTTGGTATCGCGCAACGGAATGTTTGCCTGTATGGGACAAAAACCAAAGGGGGGGGTGAATTGGTTTCTTATAAAAATTAGGGTTTTAAAATTTTTTCCCAAATTTCACCGATTAAAATGCTTGTAAAGTAAAGAAATAAGGGAAACAAGATTACACAAGTAATTTATATTGGTTTGGATCAAAAGACTGTACGTCCAATTGTTAATCACTCTAAAAAAGGATTAACATTGTGACTATAATCACAATTTAAAACAGATTACAAATTACAAAACACCTCTCTTGAGTCACACAAGAGATGAACACCTCCTTTGAATTCACAAAAGTTGACGACAACTTTTCCTAAAGACGGCACATCACAGAATCCACCAAGAAACCCACTCAGTGATTCGTATCGCTTCTAGCCCACACTAGGTTTCAAAAGCCCCTTTTCCTTCCCTACACAAAGTTCTCTAGCAATCACAACTCTTAACTTTTGTATGAAAAAGGTTGTGTAGTTCAGAGAACCATAGAGAACCTTAAATAGAGAGATTTAGGGTATGGGGAATAGATGTATCAAAAATAGGTCCAAAATAGAATTTCAAAATCATAACAAACGCAGATAATCGATTATCATAAGTGATAATCGATTATCACAGAACAAATTTTTGCAGAGTGAAATCTGGACCAAGATAATCGATTATCCTCTGAGATAATCGATTATTCCAGAACTTTCAAAAACCAACATTAACTAGGATAATCGATTATCAACCAAGATAATCGATTATTCCAGCAAGTTATTCAAAAACAAGTTTCAAGCAGGATAATTGATTATCCTGGAGATAATCGATTATCACAGAATGATTTTGATAAAAATGAACTTTCAGAGGATGAACTATGTGCTGGCTATCTTGGACTCTAATTTTACAGACTCAAAAAGACAAAATAGAGTTATTACAAGTAAATACAAATGATTATAAGTCTTCAAGTCTTTAAGTCCTTTGTTTTTTAAACATCATCAAAATCTTTAGGCATCATATCCTTGTACGTTCAACAATCTCCCCCTTTTTTATGATGATTAAAATATGCTTTAAAGCCCTTTGTAATAACATATTTTTACTGTCACATCTAACATAAAATATTAAACATACCAGACAACATAAAAATTTTAAACAGAGGAGGCTTTAAATATTTTCTCCCCCTGTCTTATCATAATAAAAAAAATAAGTTTCCCCTCAATATATGCATAAATATATATATTTTTTTTAAGTTGAGCAAAATAATACAACATACAAATAGAAATTTCAAAACCTAAAATTCTAAAATTCTTCGTTGTCTGAGTCATTATTAAATTTCATATCAAATCTATCTTCCAGATTTGACACACGTTCATCTATATCCAAAATGCGATTTGTAATTTCTTGATGACGATCTGTAGAGATAGAAAAGAAATCTTGCATTCTTTGGTTCATACTGAAAATCATGTCCTCTATATAAGAGTGGGGTTCAGTATGAGCACCAGATGAAGTCCTGGCAACAGGAATATCAGCAGCAAGTATCTCTTCATCATTAGAATCTACATCAACCTCAGCAATATGGGGTGCATCATCCTTATGAAAGTATGTTCCATTAACATTTACCATATGCAGCTAAGATAAAGTACCATCAAGCATCCAATTTGAATTTAATGTCTGAGCCTATTGTTCTCCTTCAACATTAACACCCTTGTATTCCAGAATCCTGGAGATAAGAAGAGCATAAGGAATCTTAAAGGTGGGATGACGCTTTGCTTTGAGCATTGTCAAAGTAACAAGATTGGGCCAATCAATTGGATCATTGTTCATGATTGCATGAATGATACGAAGATCAGCGGTAGAACATTTAGCATGATTGGTGGCTCTAGGACAGAGAATCCAGACAAGAAGATGAAGTAACATACGTTCCTCTTTCTTCAGAGGTCCTACAAGAAGTTGTCTTTCGATCTCCATGGCAGGATTGCATAGGAAAGAGCGGTATTCCAAAATGCAGTTGAAGTCATCAAGATCTGCTAGAACATTAACGACATCATCACGAATAGGAAAGTGAGGTACGTTCTCCCATATGTCATCATCAAGAATTTGAGAGAGACAAAAAGCTTAGAACCAATGCTAAACACATGGAAGAGAAGCTTGGAGGTGATTTGATTCATTTCTGAGTCCTTCTATATATAGGTAATACATCCAATGGTTATAAACGACTATATTCTCAAGTTTTAAAGCAAGAAGAGTTGTTGCCAACGACTAGATTTTCTTCAATGACATAGAATAATCGATTATTACCAGATGATAATCGATTATTTATTCATCCATTGCCCAAAAATATGCATGGATAATCGATTATCACCTGAGATAATCGATTATCCCAAAGAGAGTTTATTGATTTGGCACATTGAATTACAGATAATCAATTATTAGCCCAAATAATTGATTATTCCAAAGAGAATTTTCATGTATCACACATTTAAGCAACAATAATTGATTATCATCCCAAATAATTGATTATTCCAGAGAGGGATGCATAATTGAAGGTCAATGAGGTACAGAATAATCGATTATTGCCTTGGATAATCGATTATTCCAGCAAGATATCATTTCATGAAAAAATTTCAAAGATAAGATATTTCTAATATCCCTAAATCTCTCCTAAGTTCATAAAATCTATCTTTGGGAAGAGGTTTAGTAAAAATATCTGCTAATTGATGCTCGGTATCAACATATTCAATTTTACAATTACCCTTACTAACATGATCTCTTAAGAAATGATGTCTAATTTCTATATGCTTAGTTCTAGAGTACATAATAGGATTCTTAGTAAGGTTAATTGCACTTGTATTATCACACATTAAAGGAATATTATTTAGAAAAATATTATAATCTTCTAGTTGTTGCTTCATCCAAAGAATTTGAGCACAACAATTTTCAACTGTAATATATTCAACCTCAGTTGTGGATAAAGCAACACAAGCTTGTTTCTTAGAATGCCAAATACTAAAGATGATCCTAATAGATGACATGTTCCACTAGTGCTTTTTCTATCTATTTTACATCCTCCATAATCAGCATCAAAATAACCTAATAAGCTAGGAGAAGCTTTAGATGGATACCATAATTCAAATCCTGTAGTTCCTTTTAGAAATTTTAAAATTCATTTTACTACAGTTAAATGGGATTCTTTTGGACATGCTTGAAATCTAGCACACACAAACATAATGCATAATGTCACCGCCGTCAAAAGAGGCGGTCAGAGCGACGTGATGGTTCTGACTTTCTGTTTTTCGTGTTTAATTATGGGTAGAGTTACAACGCCTTTAGGTTGTCCGATAACCGAGCTGAACCTAAGGGCAAGGTTTTCGAAAGGGAGCTCTTAAATCGTCCGATAACCAGGCTGACCTAAGAGCAAGATTGAAAGGGTTTTTATGGAGTCGCCACCGATGTTTTTACCAGAAACATAAAAAAAGGAAAGAAAAAGGCGTTGGTTTTTTAAGAAAAACCAACTTTGGTCGTTAAAACAAGAGTTGGGTAAGGGAGTTAGTTACGTGTAAGGGAGGTATTAGTTCCCTTATGACGCCCCTTTCGGGTTCCCTATGACAGACCAGTTATTTTATAAATAAACTTTTGAAATGACGCTTTTACCCTTTTATTTGTGGAATTAAAATAATGACTACATGACCCTAGTAACTATTGCACAATTTAATATAAGTAAAAAAAATAATAAAAGAGAGGGAGAGAGTGAAGAAACCTCCGAAGTGAGCTTTAATTAATTCTTGCAAAAAAAAATAGGGTGCGTTTTGACAACCCTTCGCTCTTACAATGTCGAATTCTCTCCTGAAAACGCTATAAAAACTCTCTTAAACACTCATAAACTTCGGAAATGCTTCGGAGGAGCTCTAAGAGAAGAATTTTGAGAAATTGCTGGAGGAAAGGTGGAAGAGTTGTGTGAAATGAAGGGGAGAGCACTCCCTATTTATAGGGATTTGCGTCTGTCAGGTCGAGACCTTCGTCTCGCCTGGCAAGGTCGAGACGACGGTCTCGCCATTCGGGACAGCGGTCTCGACTTTGGTAAGTGGGGAGACCACCGTCTCGTTTGGCAAGACGGCGGTATCGACTTACCAAATGGCGAGAAAGCCGTCTCGCCAAACGGGAGGGGGGTCTCGCCAATGGTAAGTGGCGAGACGGCCATCTCGCCAAATGAGACGGCGGTCTCGACTTACCATTGGTCGAGACGGCGGTCCCGAAAAGCGAGACGGCGGTCTTGACCCCTAACGGTGGAAATCCTTATTTTTTATACAGAAAAGCCTTCTTACTCTAATGTGGGGCCTAATAGTCTCTCCTAGTGGCTTTTTAGGCTCTGTCCATCTTCAAATAGGAGGTCTTCTGCTCTTATTTTGAGGTCGGGCAAGATTTGGGGTCTACAGCTGCCCGCCCTTTCACCTGACTAGCCGATTGTTGGCCTATTGTGCCAAGAAGATCGGCTAGAGGGTGAAGGAGTTAACCCTCTTGCCCGGTTATCCTTCGGATGCTCCGTCTTGCGGTGGCTGATCCTCTGGGGAAAAATGCATTGTGCGCCTCCAGAATGCTCCTTCTAACGGTAGCCGATCCCTTTGGTTAACACATGGTAGAACTTCAGGATACTCCTTCTGACAGTAGTTGATCCTTCAGTTGATGGGTATAAACCCCCCATCAGGCTGGTAGTTGCAGTGCACTATGTGTAGGACTAGATGAGTATAAACCCCCCATCAGGTTGGTAGTTACAGTCCACTGTGCGTAGGACTGGATGAGTATAAAACTCCCATCAGGCTGGTAGAGTCCGCTTCATAGGACTGGTGGTGGTGGCGTCTTACTGCTCTGTAGCTCATGTGCCGGTGCTGAGATGCGTTCTCTTGATTTTCGATATTTTTTTTTGACTTTTTTGGAGTGGTCATCCGATTTTTGCCGGGGATTATTTCGACTCTCCCGGTGGTCATCCAGTTTGTTGGTTGCCGGGTAGTCTTGTTTTGTAGTTTGACTTTGCTGGTCGTCGAAGAACTCTTGGTTAATGAGGTTGATTTGCGAATCTTGTCTTGTTTTTAATCCTGCCTTTTTTTCGCGGTTTTATCTTTTTTCTCACGATTTCGGATTTTGGCTTTTTCGGGATTAAGCGTAAGTCTTTTTACTTTTTAGTCTCTTTTTGTTACGCTGACCTTTTTTTTCAGAAAGAGAGCAAAAATGAATGAAAGAAATTTTTATTTAGAATAAAATTTGATTACAACATTTATTTTGGGGTACTATCCCTAAGATGGTGGGCTCGAGCCGGGAGACGATTCAGGAGGAGGGAACTGCCGATACATATGTCTCTAAAACTCTGCCTGGCTCCGGACTGAATCGAGATGTTCTTGTCGGAGCAGTGCCAGGTCTTATCTCATCCCTTCTTGTACCTGGCTGAAGGTCTCCATTCGCATCTCGAAGACATCCTGCCTTAGGGACATCTGGTCGATTTGCTGGTGCAAGCTATAGATGTTGCGATTGATGCCAGCAAAGTAGTCCCATACTGTTGTTGTTGTTGCTGTTGTTGCTGCTGTTGTTGTTGTTGCTGGAACTCCGAGGGTATTGGGAGGTCTTGCATCGCCACCAAGTCCTGGAGGTCTAGGGTCATGGCTAGCAAGGGGTGGAGGGCCAACCGGGATCCTTGGCGGATCAGCATCCCCATGTTGACAAGTATGGACCCGTTGATAGACTCGGGTCGAAGATCGGGGGAGATGCTCTCTTCACCACTGCACCCCCATTTTTCTGCCAGCGGGGTTATGAGGGGAGCCATAAGGATGGCTCCTACAGGGCGACACCCAAAATCTTTGAGGGTCTTCACGAAGAAGTAACCGGGATTGCACCGGCGCCCTTGGCTCATGCAGTGGAGGGCGAAGAGGTCCGGGTAGGTGACCTTCCCCTAACTCTCCTTCCGCCTGTGGAGAGTTCCTGCCAGCAGCTTGTGGCAGATGCGGAGAGCGGGAGTGAGTGCAAACCCTTTCAGCAAGGACGACAGGATGCGCATCCTGGTGAGATCTTCCCACATCTCACTGGCTGTGAGGGTAGGAGGCCGCTCGCAGATGGCCCCTCGGTACTCCTAGGTCAAGATGTCTTCGGGCTGGACGAAGCCGATATACATGTTGAACTCGTCTAGGGTCGTTGTCTAGTACGACCCATTCATGTAGTAGGACACCATCTTGACCGGCGGGAGTCCCGGTACCATCGTGGGGAGTTCGTAGTACGTGATGGAGGCAAGAAACTCCATCATCGCCTGCGGGTAGACATGGGTGGGGGAGACTGGAGGAGGAATCCCCACCCGATGTTGTCGAAGTAGGCACACACGTCATCCTCCCATCCGAATTCGGCGAGGATGTTGAAGTCCAACTTCAGCATGGGATGCCACGTATACCCCTGGATGTGCTCTAGGCGGACCTGGTGTTGGGGTGAGAGCCGGGTCGAGTCCTGTGGGATTGGGAGCGCGGAAGCACTTGGGCCAGAACCCCTTCCCCTCTTTCTTGAAGTTTCGCCTCTATGCATTTTGGTGTGAAAGTGCTCAAATATAGGAGAAAGGTATGTAGAAGTGCAGGAGAGAATGCTTGAACCCCCCCCCCCCCCAAAGACCCTTATTTATAGAATTCTCGTTACAATTCGGGACCGCCGTCTGGGATTTCGAGACGGCGGTCTGGATTCCGTGAGACTCGGGAACACCGTCTGGAACTTCGAGACGGAGGTCTCGTTTTGGACCTATGTCGAGACGGCCTTCTCGCCAAGCAAGAAGGCGGCCTCATTTTCGTCCAAAATGAGACGATGGTCTCGAAGGTTGAGACAACGGTCTCATTTTAACGTGAGTCGAGACGACAGTCTCGAATTTAGCTGATTTTTTATTTTTATTCTTTTGAAGGAAATAGGACCTTGTTCAAAAACATTCTATGCATGCAATGTTTTCATGTTTGATGTCCTATAATGCCTATTTCATTAGTTTTTCAGAAGGATTAACTGGTGTGTCTTGTAGAGACGGGTGCCCCTGATCTTTGTTTTTCTGCTGTACTTGGATGTACCGTTCTGGACTTAATGTGATCGAAGAATGACTTTTTCCTCTTCTCTCTCTTTTTGGAAAGCACCCTTTGTCATGTTGGTGCCCTTTTTCTTTGTTTTAGAGGTTTCAATCCTCTTGTTGATTATACGCCTCCATATTCCCAAACTAATTGTGAGAATAATGTTGTGAGGGTCAAGAGAAAAGAAGTAGAGGATAAATTCAACGTCTTGTGTTTTAGACGGTTGATTTTATTCAGAAAAGATTTTGTAAGAACGACTGGCTAAGGTTAGGCCTGAGTTTTTAAGTTTTTGTCTAAGCAAACGTTTTTCTTTTTTTTTTTGTGGATTTGCGCCTTAGCCTATTTCCATTGCTTTTATGGCAGATCAATTTCCCTGGACTGCCCTTTGGGTTTTCGAACTAGGATATTGTGTTTTGGTCCTATCTTTTGTCTAGGTTCCTTCCTTTTTCTTTTTTTTTTTAGGGAATCCTAGCGGACCTTATTTTGTAACCCTAACTTTTGCCTAGGCTACCCTTTATTTTTGTTCGGGTGTCCTAACGGGTTTACCCTATCTTTTGCGTAGCCCCCTTAGTGGGTTTCCTACCGGGTATATTGCCCTTTTGTTTTGGCCTTTGGCTTCTACGGACTTTTTCTTTTCTTTTTTGTTTTTTCACAATATTTGCGAAACACGACTTTATTTATGGTGAGGTAAAACCTTATTTTGTGCTTCTAATCAACCAGCTTGATTATTATGGTAATGGCACATTTTGATTATTTGGACGCGCTTTTATTATTTCTTTCTTTTTTGTTTTTTTAGACAAGGTTATTATGAGTTCTAGACATGAAGTAGCAAGAAGAGAAGCAGATAGTAAGAAATGTATTCTTTATTAATTAGTAAGGGAATATGTGCCCAAAAATGCCTGGGGGATAATCTCTAACAATCACCATGTTTACATCCCTTAAGCAAAGAAAAAGATCTCCTAATGAATAGGGTAGCTCTTGATGCTTGCATCCCTCCGCTTCGGAATATCTGCTTGAGTGTGCGGAGGAGAGACTTCTCTTTTCTTCTTTCTACTCGGCCCTTTGTAGGGTCATATCCTAGGCCATACCTAAAGGGGTTATCTTTGAATTCTGGGGGTTCCTTCATTCCTTGGGAATCTACCCCCAGTCCTTGGCCAGGATGGTAACCATGCCTCATCATCATGCGGGCTACCTTCGTATTATTAGGAAGTCTCTCTATACTGGCAATTTCGAGCACTTGAAAAGATGTTTCAAGGGCCTCTTCAGCTGCATCCACATAAGGTTGGGTAGACGGTCCACTAATCAAGATGTCGTCTTCTGCTTGGACCGTGACCAGTTTGTCGTCTACTATAAACTTGATTTTCTGGTGGAGCGTTGAGGGTATTGCCTTAGCGTCATGAATCCAAGGTCTGCCAAGGAGACAACTATATGCTAGAGTAATGTCCATTACATGGAAATCAACGTTGAAGATAGTGGGTCTCACTTGGATTGGCAGATTGACTTCTCCCACTACTTCTCGCTTGGATCTGTCGAAGGCTCGAACGGTGGTGCTGCTTGGGCGCAGACGGGTTCCTTGGATAGTCAACTTGTGCAATGTGCACATGGGCATCACGTTCAAGGATGACTCGTTATCCACAATAACTTTAGCAATGAGGTACTCCTTGCACTTGACAGAGATGTGCAAGGTCTTGTTGTGGCTTGACCCGTCGAGGGGAGTTCTTCCTCTGTAAAGGTGAGGTAATCGCTTACTGTAATGTGACTGACGATCCTCTCAACTTTTTCTTGGGATATACTGTGAGGTACATGTGCTTCGCTCAAGACCTTCATCAGGGCATTTCTATGCGGTTCCGAGCTCATCATTAGAGATAACAGGGTTATCTTTGCAGGTGTATGATTGAGCTGGTCAATAATGGAATACTCGCTTTGCCTTATGAACTGGAGTAATTCGTCTGTCTCCTCCTTGGATTCTTTATTTTCTTTTTCTTTGGTCTGCTTATTTTTTCCTTTATTTTTGGGGGCATCCTCTTGTAAGTCCTTGGGGGAGTATACCCTTCCACTTCTGGTCATGCCCCCAATGCCGACTATATTAGAGATATCCTCCTTTATTGGTGAAGATTCCCCGTATCTTCACGATACAGTTTTATTTGATTCGTAGGGGAAAGGACGTGGCATAAATAGTCGCACAGGTGTCCTTGCCCCCTCTTCCTTATTGATTTTGAGTACCAACGGTCGAGGCTTATTATCCTCTTGTGGTGGGTCGACCGTTGGGGAGAGCTTGATTAAAAACGGCTTTCTCTCCATTCTTCTTATTTGAAAGACGTGTCAGTTAATCTTTCCTTTTTATTATCTTGTTTATTTAAAGTGAAGGAGGGGAAATTAAATATGCAAATGAATGATATGCATGCAAGTGGACAATTGTTGAATAAAGAAATTTCATTTACTCGTAGAAGGTGTACATTCCCCTATTCCATAATACGAAACAACTTTTGACAGAAACGGAAAAGGCTAAAGAAACCCACAGGCGGGTCTTGATCTCTATGTAATTCTCTTTCGGCTTCCCAGACGTGATGAGCAAGTGCTTCGGTTTGTTTCTGGACCGCCTGACTCATATATTCACTGTACTTTTGAGCCCCTCTGATCTTCGCTTCTTGATGGATGACCAAGGCTTGCAGCTCGTCGAGCTTTGTGAGGGCTCGGTCCTTTTCTCGTAGGACTTGACCATACTGAGCTAGCCCTTCTCTTTCTTTGCAGCGTAGCTCAGTGAGACTTTTGTTGAGTCTCTGGTTGGCCTCTCGCTCTTGACGTATTTCAGACCCAGTCCTCGTGAGGTCTTGTAGCAAATCCTTGATCATCTGAGCCTGTTTTTCACATTCGTCCTCAAGGCGTGCTGATTTGGCGGTTATTTCTTGAAGTTGGCTATCTGAGTTGGTTCTAGCAACTTTGGACGCTCGAATAGCTTGCTCATTAGAGTCAGCACACTGGTCCTTGAGGCGCTCTACTTCATGATCCTTTTTCTTGCATTGCCTCTGTAGACCATCTATGGTGAGGATCAATTCTTGCTCTCTTTCTTCAAGGGCCCTCATCTAGGCTCCCATGATTTCTATCCTCCGGGTCAAGGCGTCGACTTGATTTTGTAGCTCTTCAGTGTTTGAACATGTAGCAAGTGAGGTGGATGGTTATGACATCCCTCTTTTTCATCTCCATTCCTCATGGTCACTGGAGACAGCTACTCGAGCTTTTCCTAGCTCTATATCTCCCATAAAGACTGGTTTCTCCCATGCTCTTCGCACAACCAGCGAGTTAGCAACAGTGCATGGGTCTCCAAAGAAACATAGTCCTCTGAGCTCCTCTTGGGATATTGCAGTTTGGATCCTCATTAGTTGTCTCATAGCTACTCTCGGTGATTAGGCTATGCAACCCCTGAGTCCTATCAACGGTATGCTCGGATAATTCCCACATCTGATGAGGACCGGGCTGGGTCAGAACCAAGGGCAAACCCAGGATAGTTGGTTGGTGTCCCATTGTTTCAACTCAACCTTCCACTCTAAGGTTAGGCGTCAGTGGAGAGGGATTTTGGAGAAGCTTATCAAAGGGTCGGGGAACATCCTCATGTGACTAGAGGCGTAGAAATGCATGATTCCCCACACAAAAAGTAGTGAAGAGCAACATCTAAGTTTTTTTCCTTGCTTCTGGTGGCAAAATTCCACCGAGAGCAAGGTGTCGACAAGAAGTGCAGGTAGGGGACTCTTCGAGTTCACGTCCCAAGCGAAGAAGGCGTCCATGACGGCTTGGTCTACTGTGTCGATATGGAAGGGAAACAAGATTGTTCCAAATATGATTAATGCCACGGTTTTGTTAAAAGCAGCCCATTCTGCCCTTTCAGCCAAAGAGGACAGATGGGTCTTCTAACATTGAGACTTTCCAACCCTGGATATTCCCTTTTTCTATCAGGGTAGTCTGCCGGAATGACAATCGGATGATGGCAGCGACTTGTGCTGCAGAAGTATATGCCCCGTGGCGAATATGGACCCTGGCTGATTTGGGCCATTTTAGCATAATCTCATACTCCTCTAGAGTAGGCACCATATCGAACTGCGGAAATTTGAAGCAGTGCAGACTAGAGTTCCAAAAATGAACTAGAACCTTGATAAAAATGGGATCGACACAGATCTTCAACAGGTCGAGAATCTGTCCATAGGATTTTTCGAAGTCGGAGTGGACCTCCGATGACATTATCGCGCAAAGTCATTCTAGCTTCTCAGTATGGTATCGGGGAATGTCCACTTTCTTCAATTTTCTACTAGTCCCCTCCATTTTCTAAAAACTAAAATGCATGTTTTATGAATATGATGTTTATTGTGGGTATGCATGCGAGTGTTTGTTTTTACCTAAATTTTTATCATGTTTTATTTCTACATGATGTATGATGATATTCGTGTATTTATTTTCAGAAAATAAACTACCTATATGGATGATTTATGAATTTAATGATTATGAACAAGGTCCCATTTATTTGATTTAGGTATTTATTTTGATTTTTGTTTTAGAGCCTTTTATCTCTTCTGTCGAACTACGTGACTACTTAGCTTACAAAGAAACTGAAACCAGGCTAGCTAAAAGGCAGACTATCCGAGATAAAATGGTTTATTGCAAAAGAATAATATTAGCGTCCCTTATCTCTTTTGTCGGACTGCGTGTCTACTTAACTTACAAAGAACCTGAAACCAGGCTAGCTGAAAGGCAGATCGTCCGAGATAAGGATGTTTAGTATAAAAGATATATATATATATATATATATATATATATATATATATATATATATATATATATATATATTTTTTTTTTTGTGATTTTTCCGTTGTTTGGTTATGCTATGCAATCAAATGCAACAAACAAATGCACACACAATTTACTCATCCGCGATCGGCGAGAAGTCGTTTTAATCACGAGGTAGGGTTTTCCTGCAGAAAAGTGCATTGGCAAGGGTAGGTTCTAACTGTTCTCACCAAGGCTTAGGCCCCCAAGGTGCCCCCACTATAGGGTCCCCACTCTCCAGCCTTCCGACCATGCTTAGCACTGAGACCATAGTCAGTCTTTGTGCCAAAAGAGGAAGGTTATCACCTTGAGTGGTGGTTTCCGATCATATCGATGGACACATGACCCTCACTATAGCAAACCGTACCTGCCACCCACTCCCTATGGATTTCTCACTTGCCCCCGGGTATAGAGGGAACTGTTGTGTGCAAAGGTTTGTGTACAATTTTTATTTCAAACAATTGCGTAAAATAAACAAACAACAGTTATTAAAGTCAAGCAATTAAAGCATGTTATAATACAAGGTAGGGTAAAAGCAAAATTTCTTAGTTTATTTATTAAATTGGCCCATCACTAAATGAGATCAACTCTCTAGGCTTCCCCAGTGGAGTCGCCATCTGTTGCCGCAGTCAAAAGAGACGGTCGGAGCGACACGATGGTTCTAACTTTCCATTTTTCGCGTTTAATTATGGGTGGAGTTACAACGCCATTAGGTTGTCTGATAACCGGGCTAAACCTAAGGGTGAGGTTTTCGAAAGGGAGCTCTTAGATCATCCGATAACCAGGATGACCTAAGAGCAAGATTGAAAGGGTTCTTATGGAGTCGTCACCGATGTTTTTACCAGAAACATCGAAAAAGGAAAGAAAAAGGCGTTGGTTTTTTAAGAAAAACCAACTTTGGTCGTTAAAACCAGAGTTGGGTAAGGGAGTTAGTTACGTGTAAGGGAGGTATTAGTTCCCTTACGACGCCCCTTTTGGGTTCCCTATGACAGGCCAGTTATTTTATAAATAAACTTTTAAAATGACGCTTTTACCCTTTTATTTGCGGAATTAAAATAATGACTACATGACCCTAGTAACTATTGCACAATTTAATATAAGTAAAAAAAACATAAAAGAGAGGGAGAGAGTGAAGAAACCTCTGGAGCGAGCTTTAATTAATCCTTGTAAAAAAATATAGGGTGCGTTTTGGCAGCCCTTCGCTCTTACAATGTCGAATTCGCTCCTGAAAACGCTATAAAAACTCTCTTAAACACTCAGAAACTCCGAAAATTCTTCGGAGGGGCTCTAAGAGAAGAATTTTGAGAAATTGCAGGAGGAAAGGTGGAAGAGCTGTGTGAAATGAAGGGGAGAGCGCTCCCTATTTATAGGGATTCGCGCCTGTCAGGTCGAGATTGTCGTCTCGCCTGGCAAGGTCGAGACGGCGGTCTCGCCATTCGGGACGACGGTCTCAACTTTGGTAAGTGGCGAGAGGGCTGTCTCTCCAAACAGGAGGGGGGGTCTCGCCAATGGTAAGTGGCGAGACGGCGGTCTCGACTTACCATTGGTCGAGACAGCGGTCCTGAAAAGCGAGACGGCGGTCTCGACCCCTGAAGGTGGAAATCGTTATTTTTTGTACAAAAAAGTCTTCCTACTCTAATATGTGGCCTAATAGTCTCTCCTAGTGGCTTTTTAGGCTCTGTCCATCTTCAAATAGGAGGTCTTCTGCTCTGATTTTGAGACCGGGCAAGATTTGGGGTCTACACATAATATCAGGTTTACTTGCAGTTAAGTATAATAGAGAACCTATCATACCTCTATACATTGGTTTATTAATTTTCAAACCTGATTCGTCCTTATCAAGATAACAGGACGTTCCCATTGGTGTGTTAGCTTCTTTTGCAGTGTCCATTCCAAATTTCTTGAGAACTTCTTTGCAATATTTGGTTTGAGACACAAAAGTGTCATTTTTTAATTGCTTAATTTGAAGTCCAAGGAAGAAGGTTAGTTCTCCCATCATGAACATTTCAAATTCTCCCTGGATTATACTAGCAAATCCTTCACACAAAGAGTTATCAGATGATCCAAAGATAATATCATTGACATACACTTGAAATAACAAAATATGTTCTCCTACTGTTTTAATAAACAAGGTAGAATCAATTTGTCCTCTACAAAAGTCTTTTGATATTAGAAAATTGCTTAATCTTTCATACCATGATTTAGGAGCTTGTTTTAGACCATAAAGTGCTTTCTTTAATTTAAAGACATGATCAGGATATTTAAAATCTTCAAATCATGGAGGTTGTTCTACATAAACATCTTCTTTAATAAAACCATTTAGAAAAGCATTTTTGACATTCATTTGATACAATTTGAATTTCATTATTGAAGCATAAGCAAGAAGTAGCCATATAACCTCTAACCTGGCAACAGGAGCATAAGTTTCATCATAATCAATACCTTCCTCTTGACAGTACCCCTTTTCCATAAGCCTAGATTTATTCTTTGTTATGTTCTCATCTTCATCAAGCTTGTTTCTAAATACCCATCTCGTTCCAATTACTTGATGGGATTCCTCTCTTGGAATTAATTCCCACACTTGATTTCTTTCAAATTGATTTAGTTCTTCTTGCATTGCAATGCACCATTGATCATCTTTGAGTGCTTCCTCAACATTTTTGGGTTCAATCTGAGAAACAAAAGCTATAGACACACAAAAATTGTTCATATTTCTAGTACTTACCCCTTTTGAGATGTCACCAATTATATTGTCAATTGAAAGTCCTCTACGTGATTGTCACTCTTTTGCCAATTTCGTTGGTTGTGATGATTCATTTTCATTTAGGTACATTTCTTCAAGAGCTTCTCTTATGTATTCATCATCACCTACAAACTCTTTACTTGACTGAAGAGGATTTCCCTCAGGGTCTACAACTTCATCAAATGTAACATACATAGATTCTTCAATATTCAAAGTTCTTCTATTGAATACTCTATATGTTTTGCTAGAAAGTGAATAACCTAAGAAGACAGCCTCATCAGCTTTTGAATCAAATTTACCTAGATTATCTTTACCATTATTTAATACAAAACATTTACAACCAAAGATTTTCAAATGAGCTACATTTGGTTTTCTTCCTTCATATAGCTTATAAGGAGTCATTTTCAAGATAGGTCTAATGAGCATTCTATTTAAAACATAACAAGTAGTACTTACAGCATCAACCTAAAAATATTTAGGAACATTAGATTCATTCAACATTGTTCTAGCTAGTTCCTTTAGTGATCTATTTTTCCTTTCTTCAACACCATTTTGTTGGGGAGTTCTAGGAGCAAAAAAAATTATGTAAAATACCATTCTCTTCACAAAACTTTTCAAAAGATTCATTTTGAAATTCTCCACCATGATAACTTCTTAACACTTTAATTCTTAAATCCTTTTCATTTTGAATTTGCTTGGCAAACTTTCTAAATGCCTTAAAAGCTTCACTTTTCAAAGTTAAGAAAATGTCCAAGTAAATCTAGAGTAATCATCAACAATTATAAGAGCATAATAATTTCCACCAAAACTTTTGATTCTAGATGGTCCAAATAAATCTAAGTGTAAAAGTTCTAGAGGTTTTGATGTGGAAATTATATTCTTAGTTTTAAAAGATGATTTTACTTGTTTACCTTTTTGACATGCATCACATAATTTATCTTTTTCAAATTTTAACTTAGGCAAACCAACAACTAAGTCTCTAGAAATTAATTTTCTTAATAGATGCATATTAATATGAGTCGGTCTCTTATGCCATAATCATGGGTTTTCTTCTTTAGTAACTAAGCATGTTATATCAACATTAGATGCACAATCTAAGTCAATCACATAAATATTGTTATGCCTAATACCTTTTAATGCAATTTCCTTAGAATCGTTATGATGTATAGTGCAGTAATTACTTTCAAAGATTACCTTAAGACCTTTATCACAAAGTTGGCTTATACTTAGAAGATTGTGCTTTAGTCCATCAGCAAGGAGCACATCCTTTATCTCCAAAGTGTTTGGACCACCAATGTTTCTGGTTCCAAGGATTTTACCTTTGTTGTTGTCTCCATAGGTTACATATCCTTGTTCTTTCTTGGTGAAACTTGTAAATTTCTTTTTATCCCCAGTCATGTGTCTTGAACAATCACTATCAAGATACCACATAGTCTTTTTGGATTTAGAAGATACCTACAAAACAACAACACAAGATCTTAGGTCCTTAGGGTTAGAGATAATCAAATTATTTAACTATAGAAACCCAAATGTATTTTCCCTTAGGAACACCAAAATGCTTACTTCTACATTTATTTGAAGTATGACCATGTTTCATACAATAAAAGCATGCATTTGGGGTTTTAGATTTTGGAAAAGATTCAACTCTATTTTGATGAGGTTTAGTCCCTTTTGTCGCCGCCGTCAAAACGAGGCGGTCGGAGCGACGCGATGGTTCCGACTTTCCAATTTTCGCGTTTTTATGGGTGTGGTTACAACGCCTTTAGGTTGTCCGATAACCGGGCTGAACCTAAGGGCGAGGTTTTCGAAAAGGCGCTCTTGGATTGTCTGATAACCGGGCTAAACCAAGAACTAATTTTGAAGGGTTCTTTTTGGAGTCGCCACCGATGTTTTTACCGGAAACACCAGAAAAGGAGTAAAAAGGTGTTGGTTTTCGAAAAACCAACTTTGGTCATTAGAACCAGAGTTAGGTAAGGGAGTTAGTTACGTGTAAGGAAAGTGTTAGTTCCCTTACGACGCCCCTTTCGGGTTCCCTATGACAGGCCAGCTACTTTGAATAAATAAACCGGAGAAAATATGCTTTTACCCTTTATTTGCAGAATTTAAAATTACGACTACATGGCCCTAATATCTATTGCATAATTAAAATTAAAGCGGTAAAGTAGAGAGAGAGAGTATAGAAACCTCTGAGGCAAGCTTTCTATTAATTCTTTGAAAACTAGGGTGCTTTTTGGCAGCCCTTCACTCTTTACAGTGCCGAAATCTCTCAAAAATGCTACAAAAAACTCTTAGAAAGCTCTCAGAAACTCCGGAAATGCTTCGGAGGGGTTTTAGAAAGAGAATTTGAGGAAGTGACTAGAGAGAGAATGGAAGAACTGTGTGAAATGAGGGGAATGGCGCAACTATTTATAGGGATTCGTGCCTGTCAGGTCGAGACGGCCGTCTCGTCTGACAAGGTTGAGATGGCCGTCTTGAATGATGAGACGGCCGTCTCGCCTTGCAGGAATGGCGAGACGACTGTCTCACCAAACGAGACGACGGTCTCGCCACTTGCGCAAGGCGAGACGGCGGTCCCGAATCCAAGACGGCGGTCTCGACCTTAAAAGGCGAAAATCCTTATTTTTATGCCAAAAATCCCTCCTATCCTAGTATGGGGCCTAATAGTCTCTCCTAATGGCTTCTTAGGCTTCATCCATCTTCAAAAAGGAGGTATTCTGGTCTTTATTATGAGGTTGGGCAAGATTTGGGGTCTATGGCTACCCCCCCTTTACCCGACTAGTCGACTGCTGGCCTATTGTGCCACGGAGATCGACTAGAGGGTAAAGGAGTTGACCCTATTGCCCGGTCGTCCTTCAGATGTTCCGTCTTTGTGGCGGTTGATCTTTCGGGTAAAGGTGTGCTTCCAGGATGCTTCTTCTAGCGGTAGCTGATCCTTTCGGCTGATGAGTACGAACCCCCATCTGGTTTGACGAGTATGAACCCTCGCCCAGTAAGCCCCCTTTTGTACGACCTGATGAGTATACACCCCCATCTGGTATTTGACTAGTATGAACCCCCGTCCGGTAAGCCCCTTTTTGTAAGGCCTGATGAGTATACACCCCCATCTGGTGTTATGCCTCCGGATGCTCCTTCTTGCGGTAGCAGATCCTTTGGCTGTGGTGGCGGCTTACTGCTCTAGCTCATGCGCCCATGTTGAGATGTGTTCTCTTGTCTTTGATTTGGTCGTCCGGTCTGTGCCGGGGATTTTGTGGTGTTCATCCAGCCTTGTTGGTTGTTGGGGATTCTTTGCTTTTGATCTTTTGAAGGTGATCACCCGATTGTTGCTGGTTGGTCGGGTGGGCTTTGTTTGTTTGTTCGACTCTTGCTTGGTTGTCGAAGTTTGTTGGTCAAGGTGGTTGACTTTGTTTTAATCCTGCCTTTTCTCGCGATTTTGGATTTTGGCTTTTTGCTTGAGCGTAAGTCTTCTTACTCTTTATCTTCTTTTGATTACGCTGACTTTTGAAAGGGATAATAAAAAGATGCATGGAATAAAATTTTATTTATAAAAGATTTTATTACAGCAGTCATATTCTATGAGTACCATCCCTAAGACGATGGGCTCTCGTCGGGAGATGATCCGTAGGAGGGAAATTGTCAGTACATATGCCTCCGGAACTTTGCTTGGTCCCAGACTTCATCGCGGTACTCTTGCTGGAATGTTGCCCAGTCTTGCCTCATTCCCTCCTGATACTGGTATATCGTCTCCAGTCTTGTGTCGAATGCTTCCTGCCTTAGGGACATCTGTTCTTGCCTTACACACATCTGCTCAAATTGCTGGCGCAGATCGTAGATGTTGCAGTTTACGCCAGCAAAGTCGTTTGTGTACTGCTATTGTTGTTGTTGCTACTGTTGTTGTTGTTGGAACTCGGGAGGTGTCGGGAGATCGCGCATTGCCACGATATCCTGCAGATCCAAAGTGAAATCCAGCGATGGGTGGAGGACCAGCTGGGTCCCATGGCGCATCAACATTCCCATGCTGACAAGGATCGACCCATTGATGGACTCGGGTCGTTGGTTGGAGGCCAGTTCTTCCCGGCCACTGCACCCCCATTTCTCTGCTAGGGAGGTGATGAGGGGGGCCATGAGGACGACTCCCACTAGCCTGCTCCCGAAGTCCTTGAGGGCCTTCAGGAAGAAATAGCCAGGGTTGCATCGTCGCCTCTGGCTCATGCAGTAAAGGACAAAGAGGTCGGGGAGTGTTACCTTTCCCTGGCTCTCCTTCCTTCCGTGGATGGTCCCCGCCAGCAGCTTGTGGCAAATGCGGAGGGTCGGGGGGAGTGCTGAGCCCTTCATCAGTGTGGGCAAAGTGGGTGCCCTGGTGAGCTCCTCCCACATCTCCCCGACGGTGAGGTTGGTGGGGCGTGCGCAGATGGCCTCCTGGTATTCCCGGGTCAACACGTCCCCGGGCTGGACGAATCCGATGGACACGTTGAATTTGTCCAGAGTGGTGGTCCGGTACATCCCACCCATAAAGTATGTCACCATTTTCGTTGGTGATAGGCCTGGGATCATGGCGGGAGTCTCGGCGTAGGAGATAGAGGCGAGGAACTCCATCACTGCCTGAGGGTACACATGGGTGGGCGGAGACTGTAGGAGGAAGCCCCACCCAATGCTATCAATGTGGGCCCAGACGTCGTCCTCCCATCCAAATTCGGCGAGGATGCCAAAGTCTAGCTTGAGCATGGGGGGCCATGTGTACCCCCTGATGTGCTCTAGGCGAGCCTGGTGTATTGGTGAGAGCTACATGGGGTCCTGCGGAGTGGGAGCTGAAGAGCTACTAGGGCCGGCAGAGCCCCTTCTCTTTCTAGACTAACTTCCACGGAACATTTTGGAAAAAAAGTGCTTGGAAGTGAGAGATCAGAGAGTTGGAGTGCAGGGGAGTTGTGAGGAACCCCCAAGACCCCTCCCCTATTTATAGGGAGAAAATCTGAATCGGGACCGCCGTCTGGGAAGTCAAGACGGCGGGCTCGATTTTACGTGCATCGAGACGGCCGTCTGGGACCTCGAGACGGCGGTCTCGACTTTGGTCTTAAGCGAGATGGCCGTCTCGCCAAGCGGGACGGTGGTCTCGTTTTTGGCCAAGTCGAGACGGCGGTCCCGATTTGCTGGAGACCGAGACGATGGTCTGGGAATTCCGGACGGCCGTCTTGATTAAAGGGTTTTTTTTGTGTGGAAAATAGGACCTGATTCAAAAACATTTTATGCATGCAATGTTTTTATGTTTGATGTCCTATAATGCCTATTTCAATTAGTTTTTCAGAAAGATTTAACTGACGTGTCTTGTAGCGTCGAATGCCTCTGATTTGTGTTTTCGTTTGGCTGTACCATGTCGGACTTCTTGTGACCGAAGGATAGATTTTTTTTTTCTTTTTCTTTCCTCTCTTTTTTTTGTAGAGCACTCTTTGTCACGTAGTGTCCCTTTTTCTCCACTATAGGGGTTTCAATCCTCTTGTTGACTATACGCTTCCATATTCCCAAATTAATTATTAGAATATTGTTGTGAGGGTCAAGAGAAAAGAAGTAAAGAGGTAAATTCAACGGCTTGTGTTTTAGAAGGTTTAATTTTATTTAGAGAAGGTTTTTGTAAGAATGGCTGGCTAGGGTTAGGCTTAGGTGTTTAAGCTTTTTGTCTAAGCAAACGTTCCCTTTTTTCGCCTTAATTTTATTTCCACTGCTTTTTATGGCTAGTTGATCTTCCTAGATCGCCCTTCGGGTTTTCGAACTAGGATATCGTGTTTTGGCCCTATCTTTTGTCTAGGTTCCTTCTTTTTGTATTTTTAGGGAATCCTAGCATACCTTATTTTATAACCCTAACTTTTGCCTAGGTTACCCTTTATTTTTGTTCGGGTATCCTACCGGGTTGACCCTATCTTTTCCGTAGCCCCCTTAGTGGGTTTCCTATCGGGTTTTTTGCCGTTTTCTTTTTTGGCCTTTGGCTTCTATGGGCTTTTTCTTTTTTTCTTTGTGTGTATATTTTTTCACAATATTGGCGAAGCATGACTTTTTTTTATGGTGAGGTAAAGCCTTATTTGGTGCTTCTAATCAACTAGCTTGATTGTATTGGCAATGGCGAATTTTTGGTTATTTGGATGCGCTTTTTATTCTTCTTCTTTTTTGTTTACTTAGACAAGGTTATTGTGAGGTCTAGTCATGAAATAGCAAGAAGAGAAGCAGATGGTAAGAAGTATTCTTTATTAATTAATAAGGGAATATGTGCCCTAAAATGCCCGGGGGTCGGGCTAGCCCCGGGGGATAGTCTCTAACAATCATGGGGTTTACTTCCCTTAAATGAAGAAAAAGATTTCCTAATGACTAGGGTAGCTCTTGACGCTTGCACTCCTCTGCTTCGGAAAATTTGCTTGAGTGTGCGGAGGGGAGACTTCCCTTTTCCTCTTTCTGCTCGACCCTTAGTAGGGTCATATCCTAGGCCATGCTTGAAAGGATTATCTTGGAATTCTGGGGGTTCCCTTATGCCTTGGGAATCTGCCCCCAGTCCTTGGCCAGGATGGTAACCATGCCTCATCATCATGCGGGCTACCTTTGTGTTTTTGGGAAGTCTTTCTATACTGGCAATTTCGAGCACTTGAAAAGATGTTTCAAGGGCCTCTTCCGCCGCATCCACATAAGGTTGGGTGGACGGTCCACTGATCAGGATATCATTGGACCGTGACCAATTTGTCGTCCACTATGAACTTGACTTTCTGGTGGAGCGTCGAAGGTACTGCCTTAGCGTCATGAATCCAAGGCCTGCCGAGGAGACAACTATATGCTGGAGTAATATCCATTACGTGGAAATCGACGTTGAAGATAGTGGGTCCAACTTGAATTGGCAAATTAACTTCTCCCACTACTTCTCGCTTTGATCCGTCGAAGGCTCGAACGATAGTGTTGCTTGGGCGTAGATGGGTTCCTTCGATAGTCAACTTGTCTAGTGTGCACTTGGGCATCACGTTCAAGGATGACCCGTTATCCACAAGAACTTTGGCGATGAGGTACTCCTTGCACTTGATCGAGATGTGCAAGGGCTTGTTGTGGTTCGACCCCTCGAGGGGTAGTTCTTCCTCTGTGAAGGTGAGGTGATCGCTTGCCATAATGTGACCGACGATCCTCTCAACCTTTTCTTGGGATATAGTGTGAGGTACATGCGCTTCGCTCAAGACCTTCAACAGGGCGTTTCTGTGCGGTTCCGAGCTCATCATTAGAGATAACAATGTTATCTTTGCAGGTGTGTGATTGAGCTGGTCTATAATGGAATACTCTCTTTGCCTTATAAACTGGAGTAATTCTTCTGTTTCCTCCTTGGATTCCTTATTTTCTTTTTCTTCTTCGGTCTTTTTATTTTTTCCTTTATTTCTGGGGACATCTTCTTGTGAGTCCTTGGGGGAGTAGACTCTTCCGCTTCTAATCATGCCCCCAATGCCGGCTATACTCATGATATCCTCTTTTATTGGTGAAGATTCCCCGTATCTCCACGGTACAACTTTATTTGACTTGTAGGGGAAAGGACGTGGCATAAATAGTCGCACTGGTGTCCTTGCCCCCTCTTCCTTATTTGTGAGGACCAACGGTTGAGGCTTATTTTCCTCTCGTGACAAGTCAACCGTTGGGGAAAGCTTGATTAGGAGTGGCTTTCTCTCCATTCTTCTGATTTGGAAGACGTGTCAGTTTATCCTTCCTTTTTATTATCTTATTTATTAAGCGTGAAAGGAGGGGAAATTAAATATGCAGATGAATGATATGCATGCAAGTAGGCAATTGTTGAATAAAGAAAAATTTCATTTATCCGTTGGAAGGTGTACATTCCCCTATTCCATACTACGAAACAACTTTTGGCAAAAACGGAAAAGCCTAAAGAAACCCACAGGTGGGTCTTCATCTCTATGTAATTCCCTTTCGGCTTCCCGGACATGACGAGCAAGTGCTTCGCTTTGCTTCTGGACCGCCTGGCTCATACCTTCATTGTACTTTTGAGCCTCCTTTATCTTCGCCTCTTGGTGGACGACCAAGGCTTGTAGTTCATCTGTTTTGCAAGGGCTCGGTCCTTTTCTTGTAGTACTTGGTCGTACTGAGCTAGCCCGTCTCTTTCTTTGCAGCGTAGCTCAGTGAGACTTTTGTTGAGTCTCTGATTGGCCTCCCGCTCTTGGCGTATTTCTGACCGAGTCTTGGTGAGGTCTTGCAACAAATCCTTGATCGTCTGGGCTTGTTTTGCTGATTCGGCCTCAAGGCATGCTGATTTGGCAGTTATTTCCTGAAGTTGGCTATCCGAGCTGGTTCTGGCAGTTTTGGATGCTCGGATAGCTTGCTCATTAGAGTCAGCACACTGGTCCTTGAGGCGCTCTATTTCATGATCCTTTTTCTTGCATTGCCTTTGCAGACCGTCAATGGTGAGGATAGATTCTTGCTTTCTCTCTTCAAGGGCCCTCATCTGGGCTCCCATGATTTCTATCCTCTGGGTCAAGGCGTCGACTTGAGCCTGCAGCTCTTCACTATTGGCACTTGTAACGAGTGAGGTGGATGGTTGAGACATCCCTCTTCTTTTCCTCCATACCTCATAGTCACTGGAGATAACCACTCGAGCTTTTCCTAGCTCTCTATCTCCCATAAAGACTGGTTTCTCCCATGCTTTTCTCACGGCTAGTGAGTTGGCGATTGTGCATGGGTCTCCGAAGAAACACAGTCCTCCGAGTTCCCCTCGAGAAATCGTAGTTTGAGTCCACATGAGCTGCCTCATAGCTACTCTAGGTGAGTAGGCTATGCAACCCCTGAGTCCTATCAAGGGTACGTTCGGATAATCTCCACATCTGATGAGGACTGGACCGGGTCGGAACCAAGGGCAGACCTAGGATAAATTGTTGGCGTCCCAGTGTTCCAACTCGTCCTTCCATTCTGAAGTTAAGCGTCGTTGAAGAGGGATTTTGGAGAAGCTCCTCAAATGGTCGAGGAACATCCCCATGTGACTAGAGGCGTAAAAATGTGTAATGCCCCACACAAAGAGTAGTAAAGAGCAGCAACGAAGTGTTTTTCCTTGTTTCTGGCGGCAGAATTCCACCGAGAGTAAGGTGTCGGCAAGAATTGAAGGCAAGGGGCTCTTTGAGTTCACGTCCCAGGCGAAGAAGGCGTCCATGACGGCTTGATCTACTATGTTGAGGTGGAAGGGAAACAAGATTGTTCTGAATATGATTAAGGCCAGGGTTTTGTTAAAAGTGACTCATTCTGTCCTTTCAGCCAAATCGGACAGATGGTCTTCTAACATTGAGACTTTCCAACCCTGGATGTTCCCTTTTCCTATCAGGGCGGACTGCCGGAAGGGTAGTTGAATGATGGCAGCGACTTGTGTTGCACGAGTATATGCCCCGTGGCGTATATGGAGCCCGACTAATTTAGGCCATTTCAACATGATTTTGTACTCCTCCAAGGTGGGCACCATATCAAACTGCGGAAATTTAAAGCAGCGCAGATTGGAGTTCCAGAAGTGAACTAATACCCTGACGAAAGCTTGATCGACACAGATCTTCAGCAGGTCGAGAATCCTTCCATAGGATTTTTCGAAGTCGGAGCGGACCTCTGGTGGTATTATCGCGCAAAGCCGTTCCAATATTTCAGTATGGTATCGGGTAATGTCCACCTTCTTCAATTGTTTACTAGTCCCCTCCATCTTCTAAAACCAAAATGCATGTTTTATGAAAATGATGCTTATTGAATGAATGCGAGTGTTTATTTTTTATTTATCATGTTCTGTATGATACTTGCGTATTTTTTGAAAAATAAACTACCTATATGAGGGTAATAGTTTTGAACAAGGTCCCATTTATTGTTTTGGAATCGGATTTATTATTATTATTATTATTATTATTATTATTATTATTATTTTATAGCCTTTTATCTCTTCTATCGGACTACGTGGCTACTTAGCTTACAAAGAACCCGAAACCAGGCTAGCTAAAAGGCAGACTGTCCGAGATAAAAAATGGCTTTATGCGAAAGAATATTTAGCGTCCCTTATCTCTTCTGTCGGACTGCGTGGCTACTTAGCTTACAAAGAACCTGAAACTAGGCTAGCTAAAAGGCATACTGTCCGAGATAAGGGTGTTTATTGCAAAGAATGTTTTTTGTGATTTTTCTGTTCTTTGGTTATGCTATGCAACAGACAAATGCAACAAACAGATGCACACACAATTCGATCATCCACGAACAGCCGAGAAGTCGTTTTAATCACGAGGTAGGGTTTTCCTGCAGAAAAGTGCATTGGCGAAGGTAGGTTCTAACTGTTCTCACCAAGGCTAAGGCCCCCAAGGTGCCCCCATTATAGGGTCCCCACTCTCCAGCCTTCCGACCATGCTTAGCACTAAGGCCATAGTCAGTCTTTGTGCCAAAAGAGGAAGGTTATCACCTTGAGTGGTGGTTTCCGATCACACTGGTGGGCACAAGGCCATCACTACAGCGAATCGTACCTGCCACCCACTCCCTATGGATTTCTCACTTGCCCCCGTGCATAGAGGGAACTGTAGTGTGCAAGGGTTTGTGTACAGTTTGTATTTCAAACAATTGCGTAAGTATAAACAGACAACAATTATTAAAGCCAAGCATTAAAACATGTTATAATACAAGGTAGGGTAAAAGCGTAATTTTTTTAGTTTATTTATTTTTAGCTGGCCCATCACTAAATGGGATCAACTCTCTAGGCTTCCCCAGCAGAGTCGCCATCTGTCGCCGTCGTCAAAACGAGGCGGTCGGAGCGACGCGATGGTTCTGACTTTCCAATTTTCACGTTTTTATGGGTGTGGTTACAACGCCTTTAGGTTGTCCGATAACCGGGCTGAACCTAAGGGCGAGGTTTTCGAAAAGGTGCTCTTGGATTGTCCGATAATCGGGCTAAACCAAGAACTAATTTTGAAGGGTTCTTTTTGGAGTCACCACCGATGTTTTTACCGTAAACACCGGAAAAGGAGTAAAAAGGCGTTGGTTTTCGAAAAACCAACTTTGGTCATTAGAACCAGAGTTGGGTAAGGGAGTTAGTTACGTGTAAGGGAAGAGTTAGTTCCCTTACGACGCCCCTTTCGGGTTCCCTATGACAGGCCAGCTACTTTGAATAAATAAACCGGAGAAAATATGCTTTTACCCTTTATTTGCAGAATTTAAAATTATGACTACATGACCCTAATATCTATTGCATAATTAAAATTAAAGCGGTAAAGTAGAGAGAGAGAGTATAGAAACCTCTGAGGCAAGCTTTCTATTAATTCTTTGAAAACTAGGGTGCTTTTTGGCAGCCCTTCACTCTTTACAGCGCCGGAATCTCTCAAAAACGCTACAAAAACTCTTAGAAAGCTCTTAGAAACTCCGGAAATGCTTCGGAGGGGTTCAAGAAAGAGAATTTGAGGAAGTGACTAGAGAAAGAATGGAAGAACTGTGTGAAATGAGGGGAATGGCGCGGCTATTTATAGGGATTCGCGCCTGTCAGGTCGAGACGGCCGTCTCGGCTGACAAGGTCGAGACGGCGGTCTCGCCACTTGCGCAAGGTGAGACGCGGTCCCGAATACGAGACGGCGGTCTCGACCTTAAAAGGCGAAAATCCTTATTTTTATGCCAAAAATACCTCCTATCCTAGTATGGGGCCTAATAGTCTCTCCTAATGGCTTCTTAGGCTTCATCCATCTTCAAAAAGGAGGTCTTCTGGTCTTTATTATGAGGTCGGGCAAGATTTGGGATCTACACCTTTCACAACCCATACCCTTCAGGTTCTTTGATTTTTAGATTTTCTTAAAGGAACATGACTATTACCTTTAGTTTCTACAAAATTTTGATCTTCATTGTTTTTACAATCACACATATCTTTTGTAGAATTATCTAACATATGCTAATTCATATCTTTTACAAGATGCACATGCATTTGGTTGATTTTCTTTTTCCTCAAAAGATGCAATTTTTGTTTTCAAGGATTCCACTTCTTTTTCTGATTTATTCAAACACTTTTTCAAGGTTTTATATTCAGATTGTAAGTCCTTAAAAGCAATATACAACTCTTGATATACATTATGCAAGGCATCATACTCATTTTCATCATTACTTGAAGAACAGTCAGAATCACTTACCTCACAGTTAGAAGAAATACTATTATTTGCCATCAACCAAAGATTGACTTTAACATCGGACTCACTTGACTCTGAACTAGAGTCACTTTCTTCCCAAGCAATATATGCTTTCTTTTTGAATGACCTTCTTCCTTTTGAGTCATCACTCTTTTTCTTATAGTTGGGACAATCGAATTTCACATGATCTGTTTCACCACAACCATAACATTTGAAACTTAAGGAAGAACTTTCTTTTACCTTTCCCTTACCTTTGAAAGGTTGCTTGTCTTTTTCTTTCATGAATTTTGTAAAATTCTTAATCATAAGACTCAAATTTTCATCTTCTTCATTTTCAGAGTCTTCTTCCTCCTTCTTATTTTTTTTTTAGAAACCTCAGTTTTGAAGGCTAGGTTTCTCTTTTGATGTTGGCCTTCTTCATCATTTAGCCTTCCTAATTCAATTTTAAAATTGAATTAGGAAGGAGCCGCCGTCCTAATTCAATTCCGCTGTGTGATACCAACAAATTTGTGCTCTCTCAACTTTCCAAAGAGAGCCGCCGTGGTCATAGATGCAAGATTTTGTGACTTCGTGATAGCAGTCACCTTTGGTTGTTATTTCCTGTCCAAAGATTTTAAAATTTTTACATTTAACTCATTAGTATCAAAACTCTTACCAAGTACAGTGAGATGATTCACAATATGAGTGAAACGTTTTTGGACATCAAAGATTGTTTCTCCTTGTTGCATTCGGAACATCTCATATTTTTAATTAATGAGTTCTTTCGTGCTCTTTTAACATCATTGGTTCCTTCATGTGTTACTCTTAGTATTTCCCACATCTCTTGAGCACTTTTACAAAGTGATATCCTGTAAAACTCATCAAGGGTCAAAGTAGATGAAATAATATTTCTAGCCCTAACATCATATTGAGCTTTTCTGTTTTCTTCTGCAGTCCATCTAGAAAAAGGTTTTAGTTCCTCTACTTCATTTACAATCATTTTAGGAATAAAAGGTCCATTTACAACAGCTTCCCAAACACCTCTATCAACAGACTCCAAAAATATTTGCATTCTAACTTTCCAAAAGGGATCATTTTGTTTCGTAAAAAGTGGGGGTCTGTTAATAAAAGCACCTTTAACAAAGGTTTGGTTTTGTCCGACCATTTTCAAAATTTTTGAAAAACTATCAAAGCAAGCTCTGATACCACTTGTTGGTATCACACAGCGGAATTTTTGCGTGTAGGGACAAAAACCAAAAAGGGGGTGAATTGGTTTCTTATAAAAATTAGGGTTTTAAAATTTTTTCGAAAATTTCACCGATTAAAATGCTTGTAAAGTAAAGAGATAAGGGAAAGAAGATTACTAAAGTAATTTATACTGGTTCTGATCAAAAGATCCTACGTCTAGTTGTTAATCACTCTAAAAGATGATTAACGCTGTCACTATAATCACAGTTTAAAACATATTACAATTTACAAAAGATAAGGATTAGAAAACACCTCTCTTGAGTCACACAAGAGATGAACACCTCTCTTATCTATCTTGGACTCTAATTTTATAGACTCAAAAAGACAAAATAGAGTTATTACAAGTAAATATAAATGATTATAAGTCTTCAAGTCTTTAAGTCCTTTGTTCTTGAAACATCATCAAAATATTTACGCATCATATCTTTGTACGTTCAACACAATTCTCTCTGGCAAAATCAATCATTTCAAGGACCCCAGTGTGTTAACATAGAAGAGCCACCAAATAAAGCAATTCAAAGGTTTTATAATTTGTTGGAAAAGACAAATAAACCATTATTTAAGGGGGCAACAGATTCAAAATTGTTAATATGTGTTAGACTTTTAACTTGCAAGTCAAATTGGAATATTCTTGATCAATGTTTAAACTTTATGACACACATGTTGTTGGATGTCACATCTATAAAAGATAATTTGCCAAAAAATTATTACGATGCCAAGAGATTAGTATCAAAGTTGGGATTAGAAGTAAAGAGGATCAATTATTGTGTCAGTGGGTGTATGCTTTTTTATGGCAATGAGTATGGGAAAAAAGATGCTACATTACTTCAATGTAAATTTTGTCAAAAGCCAAGATATCATGAGAACAATAGTAGAACAACCCATAAAAAGCCAGTTCCAGTAAAGGTCATGTTTTACTTGCCTATAATTCCTATATTACAAAGAATGTTTGCATCAATGTAAACTGCTGGGTAAATGACTTGGCACCATGACAATCGAAGTTCTGATGTATTACGCCATCCATCAGATGGTGAAGCTTGGAAACACTTTGATCGAAAACATCCAACTTTTGTTGCTGATCCACGTAATGCCAGACTTGGGTTATGCTCTGATGGATTTAATCCATATATTCAAGCTTCATCTTCACCTTATTCTTGTTGGCCTATCATTGTTACTCCATACAATCTTCCTCCTGAAATGTGCATGTTGAAGCCATATATGTTTCTAACTTGCCTAATTTCGGGTCCATCCAATCCGAAGACTCTATTGATGTTTACTTAGAGCTTTTAATTGGTGATTTGAAAAAATTGTGAAAAGGTGTTCTCACATACGATATTTCAAAGAAACAAAATTTTATGATGAGGGCAACTTTAATGTGGACAACTAATAACTTTCCCGCTTATGGGATGTTATCTGGTTGGGGGACTCATGGTAGATTGGCTTGTCCACGTTGCTTAAAGCATAAAAACTCCTTTACATTAAATTATGGTCATAAAAGTTGTTGGTTTGATTCACATCGAAGGTTCTTACCAAATGATCATTCATTTAGAAGAAACATTAAAGCCTTTTGAAAGGGAGAAGTTGAAGTAGAAGGGTCACCTCCTTGGCTAACACCTACACAAGTTTGGAGAAGAGTAAAAGATTTACCAAAAGTGTTGAGAAAATATCAATTAAAGGCACTTAGGATTTGTAGACCCCAAATCTCGCCCCGCCTCAAAATAAGAGCAGAAGACCTCCTCTTCGAAGATGGAAGAAGCCTAAGAAGCCACTAGGAGAGACTATTAGGCCCCATGTTAAGATAGGAAGGACTTTCTGCATAAAAATAAGGATTTTTGCCTTCAGGGGTCGAGACTGCCGTCTCACCTTTTCAGGACCGCCGTCTCGGCATTGCTGCAAGTTGAGACGGCCGTCTCGTTTGGCGAGACGACCGTCTCTCCACTTGCCAATGGCGAGACCCCCCTCCCGTTTGGCGTGACGGCCTTCTCATCTCTGGAAAAGTCGATACCGTCGTCTCGTCAAACGAGACGGCGGTCTCGCCACTTTTACAAGTCGAGAACGCCATCCCAAATGGCGAGACGACCGTCTCGACCTTGTCAGACGAGACGACCATCTCGACCTTGTCAGACGAGACGGCCATCTCGACCTTGTCAGACGAGACGGCCGTCTTGACCTAACAGGTGCGAATCCCTATAAATAGTGAGCACTCCCCCTCTCATTTCACACAGTTCTTCCACTTTCCCTTCTACACTTTCTTCAAATTCTCTTCTTAGAGTCCCTCCGAAGCATTTTCGGAGTTTCTGAGAGTTTTTGAGAGCTTTTTATAGCGTTTCGAGAGAGTTTTTGGCGTTATAAGAGCGAAGGGCTGCCAAAACGCACCCTATATTTCAAGAGTATTAATCAAAAGCTTGCCTCGGAGGTTTCTTCACTCTCTCCCTCTCTTTTACTGTCTTTATTTTTATGATTAAATTATATAATAGACATTAGGGTCATGTAGTCATTATTTTAATTCAGCAAATAAAAGGGTAAAAGCGTCTTTTCAAAAGTTTATTTATAAAATAGCTGGCCTATCATAGGGAACCCGAAAGGGGCGTCGTAAGGGAACTAACACTTCCCTTACATGTAACTAACTCCCTTACCTAACTCTGGTTTTAATGACCAATGTTGGTTTTCGAAAACCAATGCCTTTTTACCCCTTTTTCGATGTTTCTGGTAAAAACATCGATGGCGACTCCATAAGAACCCCTTCAAATTAGTTCTGGGGTTAGCTCAGTTATCGGACAATCCAAGAACACCTTTTCGAAAACCTCACCCTTAGGTTCAGCCCGGTTATCGGACAACCTAAAAGCGTTGTAACATCACCCATAAAAACGCGAAAATTGGAAAGTCGGAACCATCGCATCGCTCCGACCGCCTCTATTTGACGGCGGCGACAGATGGCGACTCCACTAGGGAAGCCTAGAGAGTTGATCCCATTTAGTGATAGGCCAGTTTAATAAATAAACTAAGAAATCACGCTTTTACCCTACCTTGTATTATAACATGTTTTAAATGCTTGGCTTTAATAACTGTTGTTTGTTTATGTTTACGCAATTGTTTGAAATACAACTGTACACAAACTTTTGCACACAACAGTTCCCTCTATACTCGGGGGCAAGTGAGAAATCCATAGGGAGTGGGTGCCAGGCGGTCCAGAAGCAAAGCGAAGCACTCGCTCGTCACGTCCAGGAAGCCGAAAGAGAATTACATAAAGATCAAGACCCGCCTGTGGGTTTCTTTAGGCTTTTCCACTTCTATCAAAAGTTGCTTCGTAGTATGGAATAGGGGAATGTACACCTTCTACGGATAAATGAAATCTTTTCTTTATTCAATAATTGTCTACTTGCATGCATATCATTCATTTGCATATTTAATTTCCCCTCCTTCACTTTTAATAAATAAGATAATAAAGAGGAAGGATTAACTGACACGTCTTCCAAATCAGAAGAATGGAGAGAAAGCCGCTTTTAATCAAGCTTTCCCCAACGGTTGACCCGCCACAAGAGGATAATAAACCTCGACCATTGGTCCTCAAAAAGAATAAGGAAGAGGGGGCAAGGACACCCGTGCGACTATTTATGCCACGTCCTTTCCCCTACGAGTCAAATAAAGTTGTACCATGGAGGTATGGGGAATCTTCACCAATAAAGGAGGATATCTCCAATATAGCCGGCATTGGGGGCATGACTAGAAGTGGAAGAATCTATTCCCCCAAGAACTCACAAGAAGATTCCCCCAAGAATAAAGAAAAAATTAAAAAGACCGAAGAAAAAGGAAATAAAGAATCCAAGGAGGAGATATACGAATTACTCTAGTTTATAAGGCAAAGCGAGTATTCCATTGTTGATCAGTTCAATCATACACCTGCTAAGATAACGCTATTATCTCTAATGATGAGCTCGGAACCGCATAAAAATTCCCTGATGAAGGTCTTGAGCGAAGTGCATGTACCTCACACCATATCCCAAGAAAAGGTCGAGAGGATCGTCGGTCACATTACAGCAAGCGATCACCTCACCTTCATAGAGGAAGAATTCCCCCTCGAGGGGTCAAATCACAACAAGCCCTTGCACATCTCCATCAAGTGCAAGGAGTACCTCATCGCCAAAATTCTTGTGGATAACGGGTCATCCTTGAACGTGATGCCCAAGTGCACACTCGACAAGTTGACTATACAAGGAACCCGTCTGCGCCCAAGCAGCACTATCGTTCGAGCCTTCGACGGATCAAAACGAGAAGTAGTGGGAGAAGTTAATTTGCCAATCCAAGTTGGACCCACTATCTTCAATGTAGATTTCCATGTAATGGATATTACTCCAGCATATAGTTGTCTCCTCGGCAGGCCTTGGATTCATGACGCTAAGGCAGTACCTTCAACGCTCCACCAAAAAGTCAAGTTTATAGTGGATGACAAACTGGTCACAGTCCAAGCAGAAGACGATATCCTGATCAGGAGACCTTCCACCCAACCTTATATGGATACGGAGGAAGAGGCCCTTGAAACATCTTTTCAAGCGCTCGAAATTGCCAGTGTAGAGAGACTTCCCAAAAACACGAAGGTAGCCCGCATGATGATGAAGCACGGTTACCATCTTGGCCAAGGATTGGGGGTAGATTCCCAAGGCATGAGGGAACCCCCAGAATTCAAAGATAATCCTTACAAGTGTGGCCTAGGATATGACCCTACTAAGGGCCGAGCAGAAGGAAGAAAAGGGAAGTCTCCCCTTCGTACACTCAAACAAATATTTCGAAGCGGAGGGATGCAAGCGTCAAGAGCTACCCTAGTCATTAGGAGATCTTTTTCTTCACTTAAGGGATGTAAACCCGATGATTGTTAGAGATTATCCCCCAGGGCTAGCCCAACCCCCGGGTATTTCAGGGCACATATTCCCTTATTAATTAATAAAGACCCATTTAGTGGCTGTTCCAAACACATGACAGGTGATATTACTAAATTTTGCAATCACATGGCATTTGTATCACAAATTGAACCTAAAAACATATCTGATGCATTAAAAGATAATAATTGGATTAATGCTATGCATGATGAATTAAATCAATTTACAAGAAATGAGGTATGGGAATTAATACCAAAACTAGATAATGCCAATATTGTAGGAACAAAATGGGTTTTTAGGAATAAAATGGATGAAAATGGCATAATAACTAGAAACAAGGCTAGATTGGTTGCTAAAGGGTATAATCAGCAAGAAGGAATTGATTTTGATGAAACATATGCTCTAGTGGCTAGATTAGAAACTGTTAGACTATAACTTGCCTATGCTGCAATTAAAAATTTCAGGTTATTTCAAATGGATGTCAAAAGCGCTTTCTTGAATGGCTACTTAAATGAAGAAGTTTTTGTTACTCAACCACCTGGGTTTGAAGATCATATTCATCCAGAATATGTTTATAGATTCAAGAAAGCTCTGTATGGTCTCAAACAAGCCCCAAGACAATGGTATGAAAGGTTAAGTAACTTTCTTATTTCAAAGGGCTATCAAAGAGGTTTGGTTGACAAAACTTTATTTCTAAAGAAATTGAATAATGATGTAATTCTGGTTCAAGTATACATTGATGACATCATATTTGGAGCTACTAATGAGTCTTTATGTAAAGATTTCATCAAAGATATGCAGGGAGAGTTTGAGATGTCTATGATGGGGGAACTTAACTACTTTCTTGGATTACAAGTTAAACAACTTCAAGAAGGAAGCTTTCTTCATCAATCCAAATACTCGCATGTAACTCTTAAAGAAATTTGAGATGGAACACCGCAAGGAGGCATCAACACCTATGTCCACAAATTGCTATCTTGATTCCGATGAAAAAGGAAAATCTGTTGATGAAACTAAATATAGAGGGCTTATTGGTTCTTTGCTATATTTAACAGCAAGTAGACCTGACATTATGTTCAGTGTTTGCATGTGTGTCAGGTTCCAATCTGCACCAAAAGAATCTCATCTTACTTCTGCAAAAAGAATCCTCAAATATCTTAAGGGAACTTTAAATGTTGGGTTATGGTATCCAGGTGAGTCAAAACTAAATCTAGTTGGATACTCTGACTCAGATTTTGCAGGTTGTAAGCTTGATAGGAAAAGCACCAATGGCACCTGTCATCTCCTTGGAAGCAGCCTAATTTCATGGCACAAGAAAAGCGGTCATGTGTTGCTCTTTCTACAGCTGAAGCAGAATACATTGCAGCTGGGAGTTGTTGTGCTCAATCTCTTTGGATCAAACAACAGCTTGAGGATTATGGTTTAATTCTCAGAAAAATTCCTCTCTTGTGTGATAATACTAGTGCCATTATGTTAACTAAAAATCCAATCCAACATTCTAGGACAAAGCATATAGAAATAAGACATCATTTCATTAGAGATCATGTTTTGAAAGATGATTGCGAAATCTTCTTTATAGAAACTGAAAAACAACTAGCAGATATTTTTACAAAACCTCTTGCTCGTGATCGGTTTTTCAAAATTCGCACTGAATTAGGCATTTTAGATGCATCAAACATTACTTAGTTTGCAAATCTGGTTGTTTTAATCAATAAAAAATCTTTTGAATCGATTAAAAGAATTTATACAACATTTTTCTTTACTGTTTTAATCGATCAAATGTCGAATTAATCGATTAAATGCACTTATGTTTCATACTTTCGAAGTCCTTCACTGATTTAATCGATTAAACCTTTATTTCAATCGATTAAAATCATTACACAAGAACTTTTTAATCGATTTTGTCCTGTTTTTAATCGATTTTTATTCTGGAAAGAAAAATTAAAGGCTTTAGTTAATGGTTGTTCTTGTAACATGCTACTAAAGCATGATTCCCTTATCTTTACACGTGTTAATTGTATTCATTACAAACGTGTTAATGAAGATAAGTTTGAATCAACTTTGATTGATCTTTACATGAGTAAGATATCGTATTCATTTCTTTCTCAATTTTCAAAAATCTCAAACTTATTACATACATTTGCATTATTTCTCTTTTGTTCCCTATTTTTTTTTTATGAAGTCAAAAGGGGGAGAATAGTTGCTTTAGTTGCTTTACTTTTGATCAGAAATAATTCTTTATTTAGGAAGCAACAATTTAGGGGGAGAAATAGGAAAATAATTCATTTTTTATTTTTAACTAATCTGTTTTATCAAGTGACTTCTCTTGCAGAGTTATTATTCAAAGTGGTGTTTGTCTTCATCAAATAGGGGGAGACTGAAAGTGATGAAGATCTTATTGAAATACTCTGACAGAGATCTTGTTGATTTGATGAAGTCAAAGATAAAGTCAAAGTCAACTTTGTAGCGGTCAACAGTCACTTAGATAAAAGAATAGAGAGATTAGTGTGTCCGCAGCTATGCTTAGGTATAATCATTTTTATCATTTCTGCTGCATGAGGTTTCTTCACTTAAAAGATTTTGCAAAATGCCTCTAAAAACGTTTAAGCAGTTAAAAACAAAGTATTTTAACAAAAGCTTTTTTAAACAAGTATTTAACTGATATAATTTCGAAATAACCGGTTGTTTTCATTAAAGAAAGTTTTGAAAACCTTCTATCAGTGTTTTAACTGATAAAGCTTTGAAATAACCGATTAAAATCACTTAAAATGTTAAGAGAAGTGTTTTTGCAGTATTTTAATCGATACAACTTGGTTTTAATCGATTAAATCCACTTAGTGTTCAGAATGATCGATCAGAATGTAATTATGACCGATCAGAATCAAATATGATCGATCAGAATTGAGTTATGACCGATCATAACTTTTTCAATCGATAAAAACACGTTTCAATCGATTAAAACAACTTAGAAAATTTCTACACAGCATTTTAATCGATTAAAACTTATTTTTATCAGTTAAAATCACTTGGAAAAACTCACAATAAAGTTTTGCAGTATATTAATCGATTGAAACACGAAACAATCGATTAAATCAAATTAGAAGATTTTTTGTAAATAGTTTTAATTGATACAAACGTTGTCGTATCAGTTAAAACAAATCTGTTAAATAATCAAAAACGCTTTAATGGATTAAAAGAAGTTTTAACAGATTAAAACTACACTTTTAACAGATTAAAACTACACTTTTAACAGATTAAAAGATTTTTTAACAGATTGATTAAACCAGCAGTTTTGAAAATCTTCTATAAAAATAGTTTGGCTTGAACATTTTAAACACAACAATTGAACATCAATCTTTAGCAATCAAGCAAGCAAACTTTAGCACTCTTTCAAGAAAGATTCGCGCCAGTTTTTGTGAAGTTCTTTGAAATTCTTTCTTAAGGCAAATTGCTTTCTTTTGGAGAAGAAACACACTGCAGAATTGCATAAAACTAGTTTGAGCATTCTAGTTTCTTCTTTTCATTTCCTTACATTCTTTTTGTATTGTTTGGTGCCTGCAATTGTGGGCACTGGTTTCTCTGCAGCTGGAATTTGGTTGTAGAGGTTGTCAAGAACTAGAATTTGGTTCTTGGTGAAAGGTTAGGTGCAAGAACTGGAATTGTGGTTCTTATGATAGATTAAGTGTAAGATTGTAATCTGTAAAACATTTGATCTAGTGGAACCCAGCTGGAATTTGGCTGGAGACTGGACGTAGCCCTGGTATTGGGTGAACCATTATAAACACCGATGATATCTTTCTAAACCTTTCTCCTCTTTTAATTCTGTTGCTATGTTTATTTTTTGATTGTTTGCTTTGTGATTCAAGAACAGATCTGAAATCTTATTTTTACAAATAGATAATCTGTTATTTGCGAAAATCTTTTAAAGATCAATTCACCCCCCCTCTTGATCTCAGCCTTCTTTTCTAACAGAATACACTTCTTACTATCTGCTTCTCTTCTTGCTATTTCATGACTAGACCTCACAATAACCTTGTCTAAGTAAACGAAAAAGAAAAAAGAAGAATAAAAAGCGCATCCAAGTAATCAAAATTTGCCATTGCCATTACAATCAAGCTGGTCGATTAGAAGCACAAGATAAGGCTTTACCTCACCATAAAGAAAGTCATGCTTCGCCAATATTGTGAAAAAAAAATATAATAAACAAAAAAAAGAAGAGAAATCCCATAGAAGCCAAAGGCCAAAAGAAAAGGGCAAAATACCTGGTAGGAAACCCACTAAGGGGGCTTGTCGCCACCGTCCGTTCCGACGTCCTGGGACATCTCGAACGTTAATGCGAGCGGTCGCGAAAAGATGGTTGAGACTCGCGTTTTTTGTTAAAAATATGTTCATTGCTTCTGAGGCGCTCAACGCTGAACTATCCTCTAATAGAAGCAAGGTTTTCGAAAAGGGTTCTTTTGGAGTCGCCACCAATGTTTTGACCATAAACATTGGAAAAGGAGAAAAAGGCATTGATTTTAATAAAAACCAAACTTGGCCATTATAACCAGAGTCGGGTAAGGGAGTTAGTTACGTGTGGGGAAGGTATTAGCACCCCACAACGCCCCTTTCGGGTTCCCTATGACGGATTAATTCATTTAAGTAAAGATTACAAGAAATTACGCTATTACCCTATTTTATTCATACAGTATTTAAATATGGCTATCTACATGATTTTATCTACATTGCATACAGAAAGCAGTAAATAAAACAATAAAAGGGAAGAGAATTGAGAAGAACCTCCGAAGCAAGCTTTATATTATAAGTCTTTTATACAGAGGACGCTTTGCGGCAATCCTTCACTCTACAACGACTCTCCTCTCGAATAAACTCGACTTGACTAAAATTTTCTTAGAAGAATCGAATGCCGGAATACAAATTCCTTAACTGATTGTTACCTATTAAAGGCAATCAGAGAGATCATTTGAAGGAGGGAGAGAAGAAGACAAGTCTTGGAGTTGTCTGGGGCGTGGAAAATGAGCAAATGAGGCTCCTATTTATAGACTTCGCTGCCTGGAAATCTGGGACGATCGTCTGGGTTGGGACGACCGTCCCAACTGCAAAATTTACACTGAGCCAAGCTGGGGGACGAGTGGGATGGCCAGTTTAGGTTAGGACGGTCGTCCCACTTGAATTTTAGAGTTTGGGACGTGCGTCCCAAAGGTGAGACGTACATCTCACTTGCCTTTTGCTGTTTGGGACGGCTGTCCCAGTTTGGGACGGCTGTCCCAACCTGTCTTGGCCTGTTTTCGCGTTCTGGGGACCCCCGGGAAGCTTTCCTTTCCTTTTTCGGACATAGATTGATGCCGATAGATGTCCGTTGAAGCTTTATCTTCATATAGGTAGTCTTCTTGGCCTTTATTAAGATTCCGGGCGAGCTTTATCTTCGTGTAGGAAGTCTCCTTAGTCTTTATTGTGTGAATGGGTGAACCCCGTCTTGTTGCAGGAGGTCTTTCTCGGTTTTTGATATGAAGTCGGGTGAACTTTATTTTTGTGTGAAGTTTCCCTAGCCTTTATTTTGAGAGACCGGGCAAAATTAGGGGTCTACAGCTGCCCCCCCTTCACCTGCCTGATTAATTTGTTGGTTTTAATATTCCGACAAAATTATTCGGCAGGGGAAGGAGTTAACCCTTTTGCCCGGTTATCCTTCGGATGTTGCTTCTTGCTCGATCCTCCGGATGATAAATATTTTGATAGGTACCAACCCCTATCTCGGTTTGAGCCTCCTTTTATAAAGCTCGGTGAGTACTTACCCTCACCCGGTATAAGTCCGTATTTTACTAGACTTTTGTGGGTACCTACCCCCACTAGGTATGAACCTTGTTCTACAAGGTTTTGGTGAGTACCTACCCTCACCCGGTATGAGTTCGCATTTTGCTAAACTCTTGTGGGTACTTACTTCCGAGGTGCTCAACACTCGAACTATCCTCTAATAGAAGCAAGTCTTTGCACCCGTTTTTAGTAATGCTTCGGTGAGTATTTTTACTCTACCCGATGCATTTTGCTGAGTTTTGATGAGTATCTACCCTCATCCGGTACAAAACCTTATTTTTAAGGTTCGGTGGGTACCTACCCCCACCCGTACGAATCCGCATTTTTGCTAGATTCTGATGAGTACTTACCCTCATCCGGTACGGACCTTATTTTTAAGGTTTTGGTGGGTACCTACCCCCACCCGGTACGAATCTGCATTTTTGCTAGATTCGGATGAGTACTTACCCTCATTCGGTCCGAACCCCGTTCGCAAGGTTCCGATGGGTGCCTACCCCCACCCGGTCCGAATCTCGTTCCGCAAGATTCTGATGGGTACCTACCCCCACCCGGTCCGAACCCCGTTCCGCAAGGCTCCGATGGGTACCTACCCCCACCCGGTCCGAACCCCATTCCGCAAGGCTCCGATGGGTACCTACCCCTACCCGGTCCGACCCCGTTCCGCAAGGCTCGATGGGTACCTACCCCCACCCGGTCCGAATCTCGTTCCGCAAGATTCCGATGGGTACCTACCCCCACCCGGTCCGAATCTCGTTCCGCAAGATTCCGATGGGTACCTACCCCCACCCGGTCCGAACCCCGTTCCGCAAGGTTCCGATGGGTACCTACCCCCACCCGGTCCGAACCCCGTTCTACAAGGCTCCGATGGGTACCTACCCCCACCCGGTCCGAACCCCGTTCTGCAAGGCTCGATGGGTACCTACCCCCACCCGGTCCGAACCCCGTTCGCAAGGCTCGATGGGTACCTACCCCCACCCGGTCCGAATCTCGTTCCGCAAGATTCCGATGGGTACCTACCCCCACCCGGTCCGAATCTCGTTCCGCAAGATTCGATGGGTACCTACCCCCACCCGGTCCGAACCCCGTTCTCGCAAGGTTCTCGGGATGCACTTTTTGGTAGTTAATCCTGTGATTATCTGTTTTTCGAAATGTGTTGGCGGCTTATTGTTTCTGTTCATGCGCCTATTCCGTGGGGAATATTTGATTTGACTTTTTGACTTTTCTGTTAGTCATCCGGTTTTACCGGGGATTCTTTGTTTTTGGCTTTTTCTTTTAGCCATCCGGCTTTTGCCGGGGATTTCATTGTTTTGGCTTTTTCTTTTAGCCATCCGGTCTTGGCCGGGGATTCTTTGATTTTGGCTTTTCCTTTTAGCCGTCTGGTCTTGGCCGGGGATTATTGTTTTGGCTTTTTCTTTTAGCCATCCAGTCTTGGCCAGGGATTCTTCGATTTTGGCTTTTCCTTTTAGCCGTCCGGTCTTGGCCGGGGATTCTTGTTGATTGCCTCTTTTTAGGCGGGAATCCTCTGGGGATTTTGTATTCTCTTCTTGATTGTACCTCTTGATTAGGCGAAGATTCATTTGGGGATTTTGTTGTGCCTCTTGATTAGGCGAATGCTTCAATAGTGGTGAAGTCTTTGAGGGTTTGGATTGCCTCTTGCATAGGTTGATTTCCCATTTCTTGGGGATATTAGTTTTTTGCTTGCTTTGTTGTAAGTGAAGGCTATGTGCTTCACTATGGATATCCGTCTTTGGGCGTTATGAGCGATTAACTCCCTGTGGATATAATTTTGTAGTTTGCCTTTGTTGTAGGCTCACTGGAGTAGTTTTCTTATTGATGATCCACTGGGGAATTAATTTCATTCTAGAGATCTGTCTTGAATTGTCCCTCTAGGGAGAAATGGAGTTTTTCGACTCCTTATTGGTCGCCGTTGTTTGAGCTGGTTTTGCCTAAGCTCTTATTTTGCCGGGGAATGGGTTTTTACCCTTTTCTCGCGATTTCTCTTTTTTTGCGATTTGGTTTTTTGTATGTGTGCTTTTTTTATGCACATTGGCTTCTTCTTTGAATGAAAAGATATCTTTTTCTTTTTTCTTTTCGGTGATCCCTGGGGAATTTTCCTTTATTTCTTTGGGGATCCAACTTTGATGATGGAGTCTTGGCTCTTGGCTTTGTGAAGTTTTTTATTGATCGGGGTGAAGATTTTTCTTCTTTTCCTCTTTGTGGAGATTTTCTTGATATGCTCTGTTTAGAGACATTTCTGTAGTGGCCTCTGTTGTGGATGAAAAATTTTCTTTCTTTTCTTTTTGTTGCCCCCCGGTGATATAGGGAACTTGACTTCGTATGATGGGCTCTTGTGTAACCCTTGTTCTCCGTTGGGGAATGAAGTGGAGATCCTTATATGAGTGTGCTTGATGACTCATGAGGTAATGAAGCTGAGTCACGAAGTAGTCTTTTTCATTTTGCCTTTGGAGTAGGCAAGGATCCTCTTGGGGATGGTCGAGCCTTTCCGTCGGCCTTTCTTCTTTGTTGATGTCTTTTCTGTGTGGAAGGATGCTGATTGCAGCTCCAAGTGATTTATGTTTGACGACTCATGTGGTGGTGTTGAGTCAGGGAGTATTTTTCTGCCTTTGAATAGGCAAGGATCCTCTTGAGGATGATCAAGCCTTTTCCATTGGCTTTTCTTCTCCTTCTTTTGGGATTGGAGGAGAATGGTTGGAGCTATGGTTTTCTTGAAGCTCTTTATTCGGCTGGAATGTCTTTGGTTTCGCCTTTCGCGATTTTGATTTTCATTTAGAGGCTGTATTTTGACGCTTTTTATTTTCAATCACAAGCATGGAGATTATCCTCCTTATATGCATGTTTATTATTCTTGTTTGAAAAATTATTTTCCTTGATTTTGACAAAGTCGTATTATGCAACTACTTTGTGTGTGAATGTCCTAAATGCAATTTATTGTTTATTTATTTTTGATGCATTTAGAAAGTAACTGGCCTTCTCCCGTTGGCTTTTATGAATATGCCGATGGGCTCCTCCTTTATGACCATGATGATGGGCTCATCTTTTATTTATCTTTTGGTTTTAGCCCTATCTTTTGCCTAGACCGCCCTTTACGGGTTTTCGATCTAGCGGGCTGCCTTAATTTTTTTTGCCTAGAATATTTTAGGGGGCTTTTGCCTTATCTATTGCCTAGACCGTTCTTTTGGGATTTCCGATCTAGCAGGCTACCCTGATTTTTACCTAAAAATATCCTAGCAGGCATTTGTTATTTCTTATTATTTTTATATGCTTCCATTTTTTAGATATATGTTTGATTTTTTATTAAAAATTCTTTGCACATATTTATGATTTTATCAATAAAAAGGCATTTCCATAATATTTGGTCAAGAGAAAGGAAATGAAAGGGAATTTTATTGATAAGCAAAAGTTTATTTCTTTTACAGAAGGATTTCAAGAGATATTTAGAAGAATGGGTAGTCAGGGTTGGTTGTACTCGTATAGGCTTGAACAGTCATGTCTATGATATCCGCCCCTGGTTCTCCTAATTGCTTCAGTTGAGATGCCCGAGCTCGAGTGAAGACTATGCAGATCGCTTGCTTACGGAAGAATGTTACCTTAGCCGCCTTTTCTGGCTTTCGACTAAAGTAACCATTGCTCTTAGTTAACTTTTTTTTATTCACTCTTTTTTTTTACCTCTACTTTTTGCCTAGGACGTATCCTAGCGAGGGATATAGACCCTATCTTTTGCCCGGGGATGCCCTTTGCGGGTTTTCATTCCCGACGGGTCTTGAGCAATGTCTTCAAGCATAATACTTCTTCACCGCATCGAATTGATTGGGTGTCGAAGTTCCTCTCCGTCCATATTGGTGAGGATAAGTGCCCCTCCCGAGAAAGCTCTTTTGACCACAAAGGGTCCTTCGTAATTTGCTCGCCCATTTACCAATTTTATCCTTCGGGCCGGAAGCAGTTTCTTTATCACTAGATCACCTTCTTGATAAGTATGAGGGTGGACCTTTTTATCATAAGCCTTTTTGATCTTCTTTTGATAGGCTTGTCCATGACATATAACATTCAGCCGTTTTTCGTCGATAAGGTTTAATTGGTCGTATCGATTTTGAACCCATTCGGCTTCTGTTAGTTTTACTTCCGTTATGATTCGCAAGGAAGGTATTTCGACCTCTATTGGCAATACGGCCTCCATTCCATATACGAGGGAGAATGGAGTAGCTCCTGTCGAGGTTCGTACAGATGTTCGATAACCATGAAGAGCAAAAGGTAACATTTCATGCCAATCCCTATAGGTTTTAACCATCTTTTGAATAATCTTCTTGATGTTTTTATTAGCTGCTTCTACTGCGCCATTCATTTTGGGCCGATAAGGAGAAGAATTATGGTGTTGAATTTTGAAATCTTGACATAGTTCTTCCATCATCTTACTATTTAAATTGGACCCGTTATCGGTAATGAAACGATGCGGGATGCCATATCGACATATGATATTCTTCTTAACAAAGGTGACCACTACCTTTTTAGTCACATGTGCATAAGATGCAGCTTCTACCCACTTAGTGAAGCAATCGATAGCCACTAGAATGAATCGATGGCCGTTGGATGCCTTAGGCTCGATAGGTCCGATAACATCCATGCCCCACATATCAAATGGCCAAGGGATAGTCATAACATTGAGAGGTGCCGGCGGGACATGTACATTGTCTGCATGTACCTGACACTTGTGACATTTTTTAGCATATCGGTAACAGTACTTTTCCATTGTGGACCAAAAATATCCTGCCCTGAGAATTTTCCTAGCCATGATATGCCCTGGTGCATGAGTCCCGAAGGTTCCTTCATGTATTTCTTTAATCAATTTCTGTGCTTCTTCAAGATTTACACACCTTAACAAAGTGGAATCAAAATTCTTTTTATAAAGGGTTTCTCCTATTAACATAAACCCTATGGCCCTTTTCCGAATGATCCTTTTGTCATTGTCACTGATTCCCTCAAGGTATTCGCTCTTTGTCAAGTATCGCCTTATGTCCTGATACCAAGGGGTTTTATCTTTTTCATTGTCCACCATCATACAAAAGGCTTGTTTATCGTGCCTTTTGACTTGGATGATGGGCATCTCATGTTCTTGTCCTAATGCGAACATGGATGATAATGTTGCCAGTGCATCTGCAATCTGGTTATCTTCCCGAGGGATGTACTCGAAACTGACGTTTTCCAGTTGTGAAGTCATATTACAGATATGCTCCAGATAAGGGATTAACTTGGAATTTCTAGTTTCCCATTCGCCCTTGAGCTGGTAAATAACAAGGGATGAGTCACCGAATACTTTGAGTTTAGTCACTCCATGATCCAGAGCTGCTTGAATACCTAGAGCGCAGGCTTCGTATTCCGCCATATTGTTCGTGCAATGAAAGTTTAATCTGGCTGTTACTGGGATATAATTCCTTTTAGGAGATATTAAAATAGCTCTGATCTCATGTCCCATTAAGTTCGAAGCTCCATCGAAAAACATGATCCACTCATCATTTTCAAGTTCTTCGTGTTGGATGTGCATTATATGTTCATCTGGAAAATCATCTTGGAGGGATTGATATTCGTTAGTTGGCCCATGTGCCAGGTAGTCTGCTAAAGGACTACCTTTGATAGCTTTCTGAGTGACATGAACAATGTCGAATTCTGAGAGGAGTACCTGCCATCTGGCTATCCTTCCGGTCAAGACGGGTTTTTCAAACAGGTATTTTATTGGGTCCATTTTGGAAATCAACCAAGTTGTATTTCTGACCATATATTGTCGAAGACGTTGAGTTGCCCACACCAATGCACAACATGTTTTTTCAAGTGGTGTATAACGGGTCTCATAGTTTAGAAATTTCTTACTGAGGTAATATATGGCTTGTTCTTTTTTACCCGTATCATCTTGCTGACCGAGCACACATCCCATGGACTCGTCGAGTACTGACAGGTAAAGAATCAGGGGCTTTCCTTCCACAGGTGGTACCAATACTGGGGGATTGGTTAGGCACATTTTGATTTTTTCGAAATCTTGTTGACATTCATCATTCCAAACTTTCGGTTGGTTTTTATGCAATAACTTGAAGATGGGCGTACATTTGTCCGTTAATTGCGCAATGAACCGTGCGATGTAGTTTATTCGGCCCAAGAACCCTCTGACGTCTTTTTCTGTTCTTGGTGGGGGCATTTCTACGATTGCCTTTGTTTTATCAGGGTCTACCTCAATTCCTCTTTTACTGACAATAAACCCAAGGAGTTTTCCTGATCGTACTCCGAATGTGCATTTAGCCGGATTGAGCTTAATCTGGTATTTCCGAAGCCGATTGAATAACTTCTTTAAGTATTGGAGGTGATCTATTTCGTTTTTGGACTTAGCGATCATGTCATCCACATATACTTCGATTTCTTTGTGGATCATATCATGAAATAATGTAACCATAGCCCTTTGATAAGTAGCCCCTGCATTCTTAAGTCCAAAAGGCATTACTCTATAACAGAATGTACCCCACGGTGTAATGAAGGAAGTTTTTTCCCTATCTTCAATGGCCAATTTAATTTGGTTATACCCTGCATATCCATCCATGAAAGAATAGAGAGTATTTGTAGCAGTGTGATCTACCAACATATCGATATGTGGTAATGGAAAATCATCTTTTGGACTTGCACGGTTTAAGTCCCGTAATCTACGCATACTCCGATTTTTCCATTTTTCTTTACAACCGGCACGATGTTTGCCAACCATTCAGGGTATTTTGAAACAATTAGGAAATTGGCATCCAACTCGCTTTTCTACTTCTTCCTTAATTTTTAAGGACCATTCTGGCTTTACTCTTCCGAGTTTCTGCTTAACCGTCGAAATTCCTCTTTTAGCGGTAATCTGTGCTCCACTATACTTTTATCGATTCCGGGCATATCATGGTAGGACCATGCAAACACATCCACATACTCTCTTAGTAATTGTATTAGTTTTTCCCCGACATCATCGTTAATTTGGGTTCCAATATTTACTTCTTTCTTATTATCTTCTTGTCCCAAATTGATGGCCTCAGTTCTTTCCTCGATGGGGCTGTATTGATTGAGCTTCTTTTTCTAGCAGTCTTTGCATGTCCGGGAAATGGTCCCCTCCTCACTGTCTCGACTCAATCCATTCGTCTTTAGCTTTCGGATCTTCCAGGGAGTTTTCAATCACAGTACATGACTCGTTATGGTTATGCTTTGTTTTAGATTTCTTTATTAAATGTATAAGAGGGAAAAGAATAACAGAGAATATGAATATTATGAAAAAATGCCTCATTGTATTGATAGAAAGAAAATATTTACAAAGCCCTCATTAACAAAAAATCTCGTGATCATGGGCGGGGATCACGAGGAGTACATCTGAAGCTTTTCGATATATTTTTATATATTTTTTTATTACATTTTTTAGAGATAGTAAAAATGATGAGCCCTAAATTGCTGGTCTTCCTTATCCCGTCTTTCATTCGGGCTTTGATAAAGGCTGGTCATCCACTTTTGGAGTTGACGCATCGAAAGTAATCCATCCTGCGTCTATTAAATCTTGGACCTTATGCTTTAAGGCCATACAGTTATCTACAGAATGTCCCGGAGCGTCTGAATGATAATTGCATTTTTCATTTGGCTTATACCATTCTGGATATGGTGGCTCCATTTTCTTGGGAGGGACGCGTACTAGGAGTTTGACATCCAACAATTTTAGCAGCAGGCTTCCATAGGAAGTGGGTATTGGGGTGAACTTCCTTTCCGGCCTGCGTGACTTGGTCTGCTGCGAGGAGGACGAAGGAGTGGCGAAGTTGATAGCATTCACGTCTCCTTCCTTCTTCTTTCCAAAGTTCTTTTTAAAATTTTGAGTAGAGGAATTGGAGGAGGTTTGTTGTGTAATTCTTCCACTTTTCAGACCTTGCTCTACTCTTTCTCCTATAATGACTACATCCGCAAAGAGTGTTGATGTGTTCCCTATCATTTTGTCGTAATAGGGACCAGTCAGAGAATTAATGAACATGGATGTAGTTTCCTTGTCGGACAGAGGAGGTTCCACTTGTGCTGCCAATTCCCTCCATCTTTGAGCATATGCCTTAAAAGATTCGTCGTTTTTCTTGCTTAGTAGTTGTAGATCTCGCTCTTTCAGGGGTCGATCAATATTGTATTTATAGCGACGAAGAAAAGCATCTACCGGATGTCTCCAGTGTTTGGACTTGCCCCCTTGTAGTTGCATATACCAGTTTAGGGCTGATTCAGCCTAAGCTCTCCCGAAAGCAATGGATCAGGAGCTTCTCATTTTCAAGCATATGCAGCCATCTTACTAGCAGTACATCGTAAGATGGCTTTTAGGGCAAGTTAGTCCCATGTATTTTGGGAAGTCCGGAGTTTTGAACTTGTTAGGGAATTGAATATTTTTGACGAGGCACATATCAGCTGCCTCTTTAACATCAAAATTATGCCCCTCCATGGCTCTCAATCGCTCTTCAAGGGCGATCAACTGTTGTTTTGATACTTCCGGTGCATGAATATGCACCGCCCTTGTATCGATTGGGCTTGTTCATCATTGGGTCCCTCCTCTTCTTCTTGGTGAGAGGCTTGTCCACTTTGAGGACCCTCTTTATGGAGATTCTCGCGACGCATCATTTCTAACATTTGTGCCATTTGTTCTTTTAGCGTATTAAGCTCGGTGGTGAGCTTTCGATTTTGTTCCTCCAGATGTTCCATCTTCTTGGCTTTCTGAGCACGAGTGAGGACGGGCGGAAGACCAGCCACTTTCTAAATGATTTTAACAATTTTTATTATAGCTTTTTAAATGATTGGTGTATCCTGGAATGAATGTGTTTATGTATGAGAGATTTTATTATGATGATGTTTATGCAAACCTTTCTTAGTGCATTTATTTTCTCTCTTAATTTTTCTACTTATTGGATGATGTGGTATGAATGATACGACTTTGCCAAGAATCTTTTATTATAAAAAAAAGTTTTATTGGTTTAAAGTTGTTTTTTATATATTTTTTATGACCCTTTATCTCTTCTGTCGGTCAACGTGGCTACTTAGCTTACAAAGAACCTGAAACCAGGCTAGCTTAATCGAAGACCGTCCGAGATAAAGGTCTTTTATCTTATCACTTTTTGTGATTTTTAGGGTTTTTCATTTTTTTTGTTTGTTGTATGATTACCCTATGCTAATGCATCAATACAAATGCAGCAAACGTATGCACACACAATTCATACATCCACGAGCAGAGCCATGCTTATTTAATCACGAGGTAGGGTTTTCCTGCAGAAACGTGCTTGGTTTAGGAGGTTCTAACTGTTCTCACCAAGGCCAAAGGTCCCCAAGGTGCCCCCATTATAGGGACCTCTCAATCTCTCAGTCCTCGAGTCATGCACGGAACTCCGTGTCGACATCCTTAGACCAAAAGAAGAGAGTTATCACCTTGAGTTGGTGGTTTCCGACAACGGTTGTAGCCCCGTGTGCCAACAAGTCGGTCGTATCTGCCACCCACTCCCTATAGGTATTCACTCTTGCCCCCGGGTATAGAGGGACTGTTGTGTGCAAGGGTTTTTGTGTGCAATTTATATTTCAAACAATTTGCAGAAGTAATCATACAGCAGTTATTAAAGACATACAATAAAAATACAGAAAAGGGTAAAGGCGTAATTTCAAATCTTTACTTAGTTTGAATTTTATCCGTCACTAAATGGGATCAACTCTCAAGCTTCCCCAGCGGAGTCACCATCTATCACCGCCGTCCGTTCCAACGTCCTGGGACATCTCGAACGTTAATGCGAGCGGTCGCGAAAAGATGGTTGAGACTCGCGTTTTTTGTTAAAAATATGTTCATTGCTTCCGAGGCGCTCAACGCTGAACTATCCTCTAATAGAAGCAAGGTTTTCGAAAAGGGTTCTTTTGGAGTCGCCACTAATGTTTTGACCATAAACATTGGAAAAGGAGAAAAAAGCATTGATTTTAATAATAACCAAACTTGGCCATTATAACCAGAGTCGGGTAAGGGAGTTAGTTACGTGTGGGGAAGGTATTAGCACCCCACAACGCCCCTTTCGAGTTCCCTATGACGGATTAATTCATTTAAGTAAAGATTACAAGAAATTACGCTATTACCCTATTTTATTCGTACAGTATTTAAATATGGCTATCTACATGATTTTATCTACATTGCATACAGAAAGCAGTAAATAAAGCAATAAAAGGGAAGAGAATTGAGAAGAACCTTCGAAGCAAGCTTTATATTATAAGTCTTTTATACAGAGGACGCTTTGCGGCAATCCTTCACTCTACAACGACTCTCCTCTCGAATAAACTCGACTCCACTAAAATTTTCTTAGATGAATCGAATGCCGGAATACAAATTCCTTAACTGATTGTTACCTATTAAAGGCAATCAGAGAGATCATTTGAAGGAGGGAGAGAAGAAGACAAGTCTTGGAGTTGTCTGGGGCGTGGAAAATGAGCAAATGAGGCTCCTATTTATAGATTTCGCTGCCTGGAAATCTGGGACGGCCGTCCCAACTACAAAATTTACACTGAGCCAAGCTGGGGGACGAGTGGGATGGCCAGTTTAGGTTGGGACGGCCGTCCCACTTGAATTTTAGAGTTTGGGACGTGCGTCCCAAAGGTGAGACGTGCGTCTCACTTGCCTTTTGCTGTTTGGGACAGCTGTCCCAGTTTGGGACGGCTGTCCCAACCTGTCTTGGCCTGTTTTCGCGTTCTGGGGACCCCCGGGAAGCTTTCCTTTCCTTTTTCGGACGTAGATTGATGACGATAGATGTCCGTTGAAGCTTTATCTTCATATAGGTAGTCTTCTTGGCCTTTATTAAGATTCTGGGCGAGCTTTATCTTCGTGTAGGAAGTCTCCTTAGTCTTTATTGTGTGAATGGGTGAACCCCGTCTTGTTGCGGGAGGTCTTTCTCGGTTTTTGATATGAAGCCGGGTGAACTTTATTTTTGTGTGAAGTTTCCCTAGCCTTTATTTTGAGAGACCGGGCAAAATTAGGGGTCTACAGGGCTACGCAAAAGATAGGGTCAACCCGGTAGGACACCCGAACAAAAATAAAGGGTAGCCTAGGAAAAAATTAGGGTTATAAAATAAGGTCCGCTAGGATTCCCTAAACAAAAACAAAAAAGGGGAACCTAGACAAAAGATAGGACCAAAACACAATATCCTAGTTCGAAAACTCAAAGGGCGATCTAGGGAAATCAACTAGCCCTAAAAAGCAACGGAAATAAGCTAAGGCGCAAATACAAACAAAAAAAGAAGAAAAGAGAGAAAGGGAAATGTTTGTTTAGACAAAAAGCTTAAATACCTAGGCCTAACCTTAGCCAGTCATTCTTACAAAACCTTTTCTAAATAAAATTAACCATCTAAAACACAAGCCATTGAATTTACCCTTTTACTTCTTTTCTCTTGACCCTCACAACATTATTCTAACAATTAGTTTGGGAATATGGAGGCATATAGTCAACAAGAGGATTGAAACCCCTAAAGTCAAGGAAAAGGGACGCCAATATGGCAGAGTATGCTCTCCAAAAGAAAAAGCAAAGAAAAAGAAAAAAAAGAAAAAAAAAGAGAAGAAAAAAATTTTATTCTTCGGTCACCTGAGGTTCGGAATGGTACAACCGAGTATAGCAGAAGGAACAAAGATCAGAGGACACCCGTCTCTACAAGACATGTCAGTTAAATCCTTATGAAAAACTAATGAAATAGGCATCATAGGACATCAAACATGAAAACATTACATGCATAAAATGTTTTTGAACAAGGTCCTATTTTCTTCAAAAAAAAAAAAAAAACCATCTAAACAACGAGACCACCGTCTCGTCAGTCCATACCGTCGTCTTGACTTGCACTGAAACGAGACCGCCGTCTCGACTACCAAGACCACCGTCTCGACTTGACCAACAACGAGACCGCCTTCTCGCTTGGCGAGACGGCCGTCTCGTTTAAGGCCAAAGTCGAGACCACCGTCTCGAGGTTCCAAACGGTGGTCCCGATCTTCCAGACGGCGGTCCTGAGGTTGGCCAAAAATTCTATATATAGGGGTGCCTAGGGGGGGTCTTAAACACTCTCCTGCACTCCTATCCTCCTTTCTCTCACTTTCAAGCATCCTACCACCAAAATGCACAGAGGAGACCAATCCAGAAAGAGAAGGGGTTCTGCTGGACCCAGTAGCTCCACAGCCCCCACTCCACAAGATCACACACATCTTTCACCATTACACCAGGCCCGCCTGGAACACGTCCGGGGATACACTTGGCACCCCATGCTGAGGCTGGAATTTGGCATCCTCGCCGAGTTTGGGTGGGAAGATGACGTCCGCGCCAACATTGACAGCATAGGGTGGCGCTTCCTCCTCCAGTCTCCACCCACTCACGTCTACCCACAGGCGGTGATGGAATTCCTCGCCTCCATCTCCTACTCCGAGACTCCCTCCATGGTGTCGGGCCTCCCACTGACAAAGATGGTGACGTACTTCATGAACGAGATGTACCGGACCACCACCCTGGACGAGTTCAATGTGTCCATTGGATTCATCCAACTCGAGGATGTCCTGACTCGGGATTACAAGGAGGCCATTTGCGCGCGTCCCACTACCCTCACCGCCGGCGAAATGTGGGAGGAGCTGACAGCGATGCACACTCTACCAACACTGCTGAAGGGCTCCGCACTTCCCCCCGCCCTCCGCATTTGCCACAAGTTGCTGGCCGAGACGGTCCACGGGCGGAAAGAGAGTCAGGGTAAGGTTACCTTCCCGGATCTCTTCGTCCTCTACTGCATGAGCCAGTGGCGCCGGTGCAACCTCGGCTATTTTTTCCTGAAGGCCCTCAAGGACTTCGGGAGCCGTCCCGTGGGAGCCATCCTCATGGCTCCCCTCATCATCCCACTGGCAGAAAAATGGGGGTGCAGCGGCATGGAAGAACTGGCCTCCAGCCTCCGACCCGAGACTATTAACGGGTTTGTCCTGGTCAGCATGGGGATGCTGCTACGCCAAGGGTCGCGGTTGATCCTCCACCCCTCGCTGGATATAACTTTGGATCTCTGGGACATCGTAGCAATGCAAGATCTCCCGACACCCCCCAGATTTCCAGCAACAACAACAGCAGAAACAACATCAGCAACAACAACAGTACACGGATGACTTTGCTGGCATCAACCGCAACATCTACGACTTGCGCCAGCAAATCGACCAAATGTCCCTGAGACAAGAGCAGATGTCCTTAAGGCAAGATGCCTTCGACATGAGGATGGAGACATTCGGCCAGTACCAAGAGGGAATAAGGCAAGACCTGGCAACGTTCCGACAGGAATACCTCGATGAAGTCCAAGACCAAGTAGAATTCCGAAGGCACATGTACCGGCAATTCCCCTCTTACGGATCGTCTCTAGACTCAAGTCCGCCGTCTTAGGGATAGCAAATAAAAATAACTGCTGTAATAAAATTTTATCATAAATAAAAAATTTATTTTGTCCATTTTTGCTTTCCTTTTCAAAAAAGTCAGCGTAGCAAAAAGAAACTAAAAATAAAAAGACCTACACTCAATAAAGCCAAAATCCAAAATCGCAAGAAAAAAGAAATAAACCGCAGAAAAAGGCAGGATTAAGAACAAGACAACCACATTGACTAAGAAATTTTTCGACAGCCAAACAAGAGTCGAACAACAAAAAAAAAGACTACCTGGCAGCCACCAAACCGGATGACTACCGAAAAAATCAGAGTAATCCTCGACAACCAGCAAAGTCGGAGGACCATTACCAAATGATCAAGATTAAGAATCCCCAGTAACTAACAAGCTGGATGAACACCAACAGAATCCCCGACACATACCGGACGACCATTCCCAGAAAAGACAAAAAAAAACACTCGACGCATGAGCCACCTGAGCAGTAAGCCGCCACCACAACCAGTCCTACGTAGTGGACTGTACCAGCCTGATAGGGGGTTCATACCTATCAACCTGCGCTCAAGCTTGATATGCGCTCAAGCCGGATCAGTAAGTCGCACTACCAGCCTGATGGGGGGTTTATACTCATTCAGTCCTACGCACAGTGGGCTGTAACTACCAGCCTGATGGGGGGGGGGGGGTTCATACCCATCAACCGAAGGATCGACTACCGTCAGAAGGAGTATCCTGAGGTTCTACCATGTGTCAACCGAAGGGATCGACTACCATCAGAAGGAGTATCCTGGAGGTGCACAACACAATTTTCCCCAAAAGATCAACCGCTGCAAGACGGAGCATCCGAAGGGTAACCGGGCAAGAGGGTCAACTCCTTTACCTTCCAGTCGATCTTCTTGGCACGATAGGCTAACAATCGACTGGTCAGGTAAAGGGGGGGTAGCTGTAGACCCCAAATCTCGCCCCGCCTCAAAATAAGAGCAGAAGACCTCCTATTCGAAGATGGAAGAAGCCTAAGAAGCCACTAGGAGAGACTATTAGGCTCCATGTTAGGATAGGAAGGACTTTCTGCATAAAAATAAGGATTTTCACCTTCAGGGATCGAGACCGCCGTCTCGCTTTTTGGGACCACCTTCTCGCCATTGTTGCAAGTCGAGACTGCTGTCTCGTTTGGCGAGACGGCCGTCTCGCTACTTGCCAATGGCGAGACCCCCCTCCCGTTTGGCGAGACGGCCTTCTTGTCTCTGGAAAAGTCGATATCGTCGTCTCGCCAAACGAGATGGCGGTCTCACCACTTTTACAAGTTGAGACCGCCGTCCCGAATGGTGAGACGACCGTCTCGACCTTGTCAGACGAGACAGCTGTCTCGACTTAACAAGTGTGAATCCCTATAAATAGTGAGCACTCCTCCCCTCATTTCACACAGTTCTTCCACTTTCCCTTCTACACTTTCTTCAAATTCTCTTCCTAGAGTCCCTCCGAAGCATTTCCAGAGTTTCTGAGAGTTTTTGAGAGCTTTTTATAGTGTTTCGAGAGAGTTTTCGGCGTTGTAAGAGCGAAGGGCTACCAAAACGCACCCTATATTTCAAGAGTATTAATCAAAAGCTTGCCTCGGAGGTTTCTTCACTCTCTCCCTCTCTTTTAGTGTCTTTATTTTTATGATTAAATTGTATAATAGACATTAGGGCCATGTAGTCATTATTTTAATTCCACAAATAAAAGGGTAAAAGTGTCTTTTCAAAAGTTTATTTATAAAATAGCTGGCCTATCATAGGGAACCCGAAAGGGGCGTCATAAGGGAACTAACACTTCCCTTACACGTAACTAACTCCCTTACCTAACTCTGGTTTTAATGACCAAAGTTGGTTTTCGAAAACCAACGCCTTTTTACTCGTTTTTCGATGTTTGTGGTAAAAACATCGGTGGTGACTCCATAAGAACCCCTTCAAATTAGTTCTTGGGTTAGCTCGGTTATCGGACAATTCAAGAACACCTTTTCAAAAACCTCGCCTCTAGGTTCAGCCCGTTTATCGGACAACCTAAAAGCGTTGTAACATCACCCATAAAAACGCAAAAATTGGAAAGTCGGAACCATCGCGTCGCTCCGACCGCCTCTTTTTTACAGCGGCGTCAGGATTGGTTTCCTTCCTTATCCCTCTTTTGTAATGACTATGTCAATTAAGAATGTCAATTAACCTAACAATGTTGATGTCACCTACTCAAATCATCCATGTTGATTCCTCACACATGAAATTCATAAGAAAACCTAATAAATGTTGATTCCTCACACAATTAAGAGATTTTCCAGCATGGCAATTAACGTAACAAATATTCTTACTGTGATCTGTTAGAAAAGTAGTTTTAAATCAAGAGGGGGGGTGAATTGATTTTTGAAAGTTTTTCGCAATAAACAGATTATCTAATTCGAAAATTAAGTTTACTAATCAATTCATGAATCACAAAGCAATTAAACAATACAAGCGCAGCAACTGAATTTAAAGAGAGAAAGGTTAGGAAAGATTTCACCGGTAATTTTATACTTGGTTCACCCAATACCAGGGCTACATCCGAGTCTCGACCAAATTCCAGCTGGGTTCCACTAGAATAGATGTTTTACAGACTCAACAATCTTACACCTACTCTAACACCAGAACCAATTTCCAGTTCCGACTTTAACCTTTCCACCAAGAACCAAATTCCAGTTCTTGGAAACCTCTGCAACCAAATTCCAGCACGCAGAGAACCCGAGTACCCAAATTCCAGGCACCAAACCTTTCACCAAGAACCAAATTCCAGTTCTTGAAAACCTCTACAACCAAATTCCAGTTGCAGAGAAACCAAGTGCCCAAATTCCAGGCACCAAACGAGTACAAGAACCAAATTCCAGTTCCTGTACTCAACCTCTCCACCAAGAACCAAATTCCAGTTCTTGGAAACTTCTACAACCACCTACCAATTGCGAGAAAAAACTTGTACCCAAATTCCGGGTACAACACAATACAAAGTAATGAAAAAGAATTTACAAAGAAGAGACTTAGAAAGCTCAAACCGGATTACTCTAATCCACGAGTAAGTTTCTTCTTCACAGAATGCAATATGCCTCAAGAAAGATTTCAAAAAGAACTTCACAAAACAGTTGTAATTCTTTCTTGGAAAAAGGATGCTAACGAGTTGCTTGAATTGATTGTTTTTGATGTGTAAAACTGATATTCAATCTCTGTTTAAAAGTTTCAAGCAAAACTGCTTTTAAAGAGAATTTTCAAATCTGCTGCATTAATTAATCTGTTGAAAGTTTGTTTTAATCTGTTGAAATAGCCGTTATAATCTGTTAAAAGTCCTTTCAACCCATTAATGCGTTCTTGTTTCTTTAACATAATGGTTTTAGTTGATACAACCATGTTTATATCAGCTTAAAACATTTTACAAACATTTTCTGAGAGTGATTCAATCGATTGATTCGCGTTTTAATCGATTGATTTACTTTAAAACTTTCTTATAAAACTTTTCAAGTTATTTTAACTGATACAAAGAAGTTTTAATCGATTAAAAACCTGGACAGAATTTTTCAAAGTTGTTTTAATCGGTTGAAATACGTTTTAATCGATTGAAACTCTGTACAAAAATTTTCCAAGTTATTTTAATCGATTGAAATGCGTTTTAATCGATTGAAATAAGTCTGATCGGTCATAATTCAATTCTGATCGATCATAACCAACTCTGATCGGTCATAATTTCATTCTGATCGATCATCCTGACTTCCAAAGTGGTTTTAATCGATTGAAACGTGTTTTAATCGATTAAAATATATCTGATCGCTCATTTTTTATGTCTGATCGATTATATTTTATTCTGACCTGTCATATTCGAATTCTAATCGGTCATAAAGGGTTTTAATCGATTAAAAGAAGTTTGTATCGATTAAAATACTGTAAAAACACTTCTTTACGCATTCTAAGTGATTTTAATTGTTTCTTTTAAAACTATATCAGTTAAAAACATTGTTAAGAAAGTTCTTTGTCAAAATGCTTTTGATTGATTTGTTTAAAACTATTTTTGAGGCATTTTGCAAATTGAGTGAAGGAGCTTCATGCAGTGGAAAAAGGTAAAGTGGTTTTACCTAAGCTTTCTGATAAGACACACTAAGTCTTCAGCTCCATTCTTCTGAGTGACTTGTTTGACTGTTGCAGAGTTGACCTTTGACTTTATCTTTGACTTCATCAAATCACTGAGATCTTTGCTAGGATCACTTTCAGTATCTGTCCGTACCATTTTAATCGATTAAAATGTCGAAATAATCGATTGAACTGATCTCAGGATTTGGTTTAAATGTTTTAATCGATTATAATAACTGTATATCAACTAAAAACACTTAGGTATCAAAATTAATCAATTCATTTACGTTTTAATCGGTTTAAATTCTGGTGTCATTTTATTGATCACATTCTATACCAAACTAATCGATTCTTTTATAAACCAATCGATTAATTCACTGTAACTGTTTTCAAACCTAATAGGAAAAATGAAATTAATAGATAATTAGTTGATCAATCGATTAATTAGGTTCTGAAAACAAGATTTATAACATCTAATTAAAGTTTGATAGGCCAATTCGAATCAAAAACCCAGTTTCTTTGATAAACAAAATCTGCATAATACTTTCACCCACTGTCCTGTAACTTGTGCCTCTGTAGCGATCAGATAATCATAAATGAGTCTCGGACATGTTTGATTCAAGTTATCTGTTATGAAACACCCAATTTCCTTTAAATGGCACATGCTGAACAAATCCTTGAATTAGAACTAAGACTAGTGGAATAAATGTGGGAAAGTTATTGCCGATTGAATTATTGCAAACTTTACATGTGGGAAAGTTATCCATAGATGAAAAAGTTTTTTTTAACATAGTCATGATTCAAGTCGTAGACGTCTACATCTCTCTTAATACTTTACATGGAATGTTGCGTAGTAATACATTGAAAATCAAAGGAATTATCAAAGAATAGACTCGTAACTTTTCTTATAGACACTAGTTACAAACAAGGTCAAGTCGTTAGGACTGAAAACATAGTTTATCAAAGATTTTTCAGTGATAGTTGCTTCTGGTAATAAGTTGTTGATTACTAGGAAGTTCAATGAACAAATGTTTACATTAGATTTCTTGATATTACCTAGCAATATATTTGAAATAATCTTGAGCATGCATTGGTTCAAAACTCTTGGTGAAATTCATTGGAACTGTGCAAATTTAAGAATTAGCTTTAATCATCAATGTCACGAGGTGACACTCGTAAGGAAACCAATCTGGGACAAGCAATTCAAGAATTGAATAACGTGGCACGAGAGAATGTGTGTACAGGGATAAATTTTAAACTATTGATTTGTTCCCTCGCGGAAGGCAAATATAGTGAAAGCTCTGGATTACTGTCATCACTAGTTCTGCTGTGTATGCATTACTAATCATTGCCCACTCTACCAGAATAAGTTTTAGTTAACCACTTGTGCATATGATACCACTGGAAACAACAAAGTTAAAGATGATTCATTCCTCAAAGATAATGATGACTGGTTCACTGAAAGTGAGAATAACACCCATCATACTACATTAATAAGAATGCAGTCATTCGCTTGGATGATGATGATTGCAAAGTTTGAAATAGGTTAGCTATTATGGAAGGAAATTCCGATCTCGGTACATCATTAACCCGTGATTCATGCAATTTATGGTATCGTGCATTACTGTGTGGGATTTGATAGTGAATGTACGTCCGTCGAGTACATGATTCTCGCCTCGATGTGTAGTAGAAATTCCATTGTGGTGTCAACCATGGACTGTAATACTGATCAATAGTAACAAGAAGCTGCTAAAAGATTTCTTTTCGGAAAAGTTTACGTGTTCATTGTCGATACGAGAGAGACAATTGTTGTTGTCTCAATAGTTGATAAAGCAAAATTGGTTCCAGCAAAAAGGAAAGTCTATTATCTTTTGATATTGGTGGGGATCAAATGAATGATCACCAAGCTGGTGGATAAGCAGTTCAATCAGGGAATTTGGGATGACTAGTTCCCCTCATCATCTTTATCTTCTCGCTTATTTCTATCTTTATATTGTTTGCATGGATCTGTGATATTAACTGGTGTTATACCAGGAACATTTGCCTTAATCTTTGGTTAAATATGGTTTAGGATCTAATCTAGATCAGATCGGCGTAAATAGAATTTAAATAGATCCCCGAGAGCTTTAGCTAAATAAGATTTTATTCTGATGGATCTATTAGCTAAGATTTAATCAATATAGTCTGTTAGTATTGTTAAAACATCCTTCTAAATGATTAGTTTTAAAAAATATGCATTAAACATTACTTCATTTTCAAAACTGATTGTTTTAATCAATACAACATCTTGTTAATCGATTAAATGAACTTATTCAACATGTTTTAATCGATTCAAAATCGAAATAATCGATTATTTTTACTAAAGTTTCATGTTTTCAAAATCTTAAATGTTTTAATTGATTAAACTTTTCTTTCAATCGATTAAAATCATTTACCAAGAACATTTTAACCGATTATGCTCTGTTTTTAATCGATTTTTATTCTGGGAAGAAAGATTAAAGGCTTTAGTTAATGGTCATTTCAGTAAACATGCTACTAAAGCATGATTCCCTTATCTTTACACGTGTTAATTGTATTCATTACAAACGTGTTAATGGAGATAAGTTTGAATCAACTTTAATTAATTCTTTTCATGAGTGAAATATTGATTCACTTTGTATTTTTCAAAAACTTGAGCATATTTTCGAAACCTTACATTTTATTCTTCTCTCTTCTATTCCCTATTTTTGATGAAGTCAAAAGGGGGAGAAATAGTTGCATCACTTTAAGATAAATTTAAGAGCAACAGTTTAGGGGGAGAAATAAGTTTTAGGGGGAGAAATAAAACTTTATTACATTCTTATATTTCTCACTTAACTACATTATCAAGTGACTTATTTTGCAGAGATTGTTTTTTCAAAATGGTGTTTGTCTTCATCAAATAGGGGGAGACTAAAAGTGATCCTAGCAAAGATCTCAGTGATTTGATGAAGTCAAAGATAAAGTCAAAGGTCAACTCTGCAACGATCAAACAAGTCACTCGGAAGAATGGAGCTGAAGACTTAGTGTGTCTTATCGGAAAGCTTAGGTAAAACCACTTTACCTTTTTCCACTGCATGAAGCTCCTTCACTCAATTTGCAAAATGCCTCAAAAATAGTTTTAAACAAATCAATCAAAAGCATTTTGACAAAGAACTTTCTTAACAATGTTTTTAACTGATATAGTTTTAAAAGAAACAATTAAAATCACTTAGAATGCGTAAAGAAGTGTTTTTACGAGTATTTTAATCGATACAAACTTCTTTTAATCGATTAAAACCCTTTATGACCGATTAGAATTCGAATATGACAGTCAGAATAAAATATAATCGATCAGACATAAAAAATGAGCGATCAGATATATTTTAATCGATTAAAACACGTTTCAATCGATTAAAACCACTTTGGAAGTCAGGATGATCGATCAGAATGAAATTATGACCGATCGAGTTGGTTATGATCGATCAGAATTGAATTATGACCGATCAGACTTATTTCAATCGATTAAAACGCATTTCAATCGATTAAAATAACTTGGAAAATTTTTGTACGAGTTTCAATCGATTAAAACGTATTTCAACCGATTAAAACAACTTTGAAAAATTTCGTCCAGGTTTTTAATCGATTAAAACTTCTTTGTATCAGCTTAAAATAACTTGAAAAGTTTTATAAGAAAGTTTTAAAGTAAATCAATCGATTAAAACGCGAATCAATCGATTGAATCACTCTCAGAAAATGTTTGTAAAATGTTTTAAGCTGATATAAACATGGTTGTATCAACTAAAACCATTATGTTAAAGAAACAAGAACGCATTAATGGGTTGAAAGGACTTTTAACAGATTATAACGGCTATTTCAACAGATTAAAACAAACTTTCAACAGATTAATTAATGCAGCAGATTTGAAAATTCTCTTTAAAAGCAGTTTTGCTTGAAACTTTTAAACAGAGATTGAATATCAGTTTTTACACATCAAAAGCAATCAATTCAAGCAACTGTTAGCATCCTTTTTCCAAGAAAGAATTACAACTGTTTTGTGAAGTTCTTTTTGAAATCTTTCTTGAGGCATATTGCATTCTGTGAAGAAGAAACTTACTGTGGATTAGAGTAATCCGGTTTGAGCTTTCTAAGTCTCTTCTTTGTAAATTCTTTTTCATTACTTTGTATTGTGTTGTACCTGGAATTTGGGTACAAGTTTTTTCTGCAGCTGGTAGGTGGTTGTAGAAGTTTCCAAGAACTGGAATTTGGTTCTTGGTGGAGAGGTTGAGTACAGGAACTGGAATTTGGTTCTTGTACTGTTTGGTGCCTGGAATTTGGGCACTGGTTTCTCTGCAACTGGAATTTGGTTGTAGAGGTTTTCAAGAACTGGAATTTGGTTCTTGGTGAAAGGTTTGGTGCCTGGAATTTGGGTACTGGGTTCTCTGCGGCTGGAATTTGGTTGCAGAGGTTTCCAAGAACTGGAATTTGGTTCTTGGTGGAAAGGTTAAAGTCAGGAACTGGAAATTGGTTCTGGTGTTAGAGTAGGTGTAAGATTGTTGAGTCTGTAAAACATCTATTCTAGTGGAACCCAGCTGGAATTTGGCTGGAGACTGGATGTAGCCCTGGTATTGGGTGAACCAGTATAAAATTACCGGTGAAATCTTTCCTAACCTTTCTCTCTTTAAATTCAGTTGCTGCGCTTGTATTGTTTAATTGCTTTGTGATTCGTGAATTGATTAGTAAACTTAATTTTCGAATTAGATAATCTGTTTATTGCGAAAAACTTTCAAAAATCAATTCACCCCCCCTCTTGATTTAAAACTACTTTTCTAACATGATCTAGGGTTCAAGATATATTTTCCAATCATACCTCAAACAATCAAGAATAAATCATTCCAAAGCATAAAGGATAAGAATAACAACATCAAAGCATAGATTAATATCTCAAAATATCACCATGATACAAAAGAGTTCAAAGGAAGTGCACCGAATCCTAAGATAATGAAGTTAGTCACTCATGTTGGCCATTACAATGCTCAAATTGTGGAAGAAGTAAAGAATTGATGAAGATTGGACGAAACCCTAGCAGTAGTCGCGCCTCTTCTCCTCCAAAACCGCTTGCTTTACTCAAAACACATCTTCTCTTTTTATTGGAAAAATTTGGGCTTTTGGGCTTCGCGTCTTTAGCTCGAGCGAGAAGTTTCACTCAACCGAAAGTAGCATGTTTTCGCTCAAGCGACAAAACGCTCGCTTGAGCGAATGAACTCTAGAGAAGAATAACTAACATTCGCTCAAGCGAATTTTCCTGCGCTTGAGCGATTGACTTCCAGAGAAGAATAACTGATATTCGCTCAAGCGAATCTTGTCTCGCTTGAGCGAGTGAACTCCAGAGAAGAATAACTAACATTCGCTCAAGCGAATTTTCTTGTGCTTGAGGGACTTCCATGCTGAAAATCTTCTTCCTTCTTCCAGTTTTACTCCAATTCTGCTGTCAATTATGTTACTTACTCTTGTATCAAGGTATTCTTGAATTCATCCTATATTGGGAGAAAAATAGATTAGAATTAGCATCAGTTAAGTGGTTTCATAACAATTCAAGGTATAATTATATCAACTTTTTACCACTTAACAACTCCCCCCAACCTAGAATCTTGTTTGTCCCAACCAAAGTAGTTTTTCCAAAACAAAACCATCGTCTATTATCACTTTCACTTCCAGAACCACAACATAAAAATTTTCAGAGGTGATGCTCTCAACTCCAAATTAAAATAGAACACATAAGCATTCAAGTTATAGAAACAAACAAAGAATAATTAGTCCTCAACTATCCTCAGAGAAGCATGATCTCTCAAAAAGAGTTATATATACTCATCTCTAATTCTCACAGGTAAGTGTTTATCTCATTCAATCACTTCATTTAGACAATCCAATATTGATAATCATCTTCAAGCAATCAACATTGTTAAGCAAGACTTAAATCAAAAGGCCTTTTAAGGCATGTAATGGGGCTGGACTAAGAAAGAATTATTGATTTTTCTAGGATATACAAAAATATTTGAGAAATTCAACTAATATGAATGATTCTTGATTAACAATTCCTCAAGTTAGGTTTCAAACTTCATGTTTTTGTCCCTAACACAATGACAGTGAGTTAATAATCTCACAAGTTATTATTCCCCCCTTTTGACTTCTTTTTTTTTTCATGCTTTTGCATGTATCCTTTTTGGCTTTACCCTAAATTTTAAGCTTTGCTTTTCCTTTTCCTTTACACCTTTTTTTTTTTTAGAATAACACTCCAATAATACCTGTAGGACAACAATAGTAATACCCAACAATAGGAAAAATAGTGACATTCATACTCATTTCCTTTCTCAAATATAGGAAGGTAGATAAATAGTGTTTAGGCTTAAGGGTTCTGTTTAAGAAACAATATTATTTTTGGCTCAGAAGGGGTTCAAATGGATGTCCTATAATTAATGTAGGGTTGGCTATTTGGCTCTGGGTTATATCTACTACAAAGAAAAAAAATGTATTTATCATTTTCAAGTCTTACTAACTCGCAACCACATCAAAGAATCAATCAATACCAGTGATCATCACAAAGTGTTGACACTCAATTTATCTGTTTTTGGTTCTCTGCTCACCTGGGTTTTGGCTAGCTTCTCCAATTCAGTTAATTCCTAATTCTCCTCATCAATTCCTTTTCACTATCATACTCATCATCCCAAAATCACTTGTTATTGGAAACAATCAAAATGATTTTTCACGTTTCAGATTTGAATTAGACAATAAGCAATAATCTTATATATGGCTCTAAAACAAATTATGGGACCACAAGGGAATTCAAATTTAAAATAAAGAAGTTAAAAACATTAAATTAAAAACAAAGGAATTAAAAACATTAAAAACAAAGTAAGTTTCCTCCCTCATTTTCTTCACTTGTCATCTCCTCCTTATCTTGTGCCTTAGCCTCAGCTGCAGACATTCTCACCCCTTCCGGAAAAGTTGGACTGTCCCCAGGCCATTGAAGTAAGGCTTCAAAGTCTTGAGGAGAAGTTCACTGTGTACCTGGAGCAATCTTGCAAAGAAAGAACCTAAGGAAGAAAAATGCACAAAAAAACCTAAACTGCAAAAAGAGAAAAAACAAATTTAAAACATTGGGTTGCCTCCCAGGAGCGTTTGTTTAACGTCTTCAGCTTGATGCCTATTTGCTTTAGGGCTCATGCAGGTGAGTGATCAAGGTGATATATACGCATTCTCCATCCCTTGACTATCCTTATGGGAATGAATTTATTCTTTTCATTGCGAATAACCTTACGAATGTCAGAGATTGGATAAATCATATCTGCTTCAGGAGGTTTCAGTACCTCCTTTTTAATAATTTCCTTCATAGTCAGACTAAGATGTCTTTGGGGTTGTGCAACAGGCTTGTAATCTTGTTTTTCATTTGAGATGGGTATTTCTTCCAAAGTATCTATTCTGAGGCAATCTTTCTTGTCTTCCAGTTGTTGTACAGCTTCAAACAGATTAAAATTAACTTCATCATCTCCACTTCTAGTTTTCAACTTGCCCATGTCAACATCTATAATTACTTTGGCAGTCTTCATAAATGGCCTTCCCAGGATCAATGGGACTTCCTCATTTTCCTCCATGTCCATAATCACAAAATCAACAAGAAATATGAATTTATCCACTCTAACTAAAACATCTTCTGCTACTCCATAAGGAATCTTTAGAGATCTGTCAGCTAGCTGCAGTGTCATTCTTGTAGGCTTTACCTCCAAGTCTCCTATTCTTTTAAGCATAGACAAAGGCATTAGATTTATACTAGCACCCAAATCGAGTAATGCCTTACCTACTTATAATGTCCCAATTGTGACTGGTATAGTGAAACTGCCAGGATCCTTGGACTTTTGAGGTAATGATTTCTGAATCATAGCGCTGCATCCTGCTTCTAGCTCCACTATTTATGTAGTAAATCTCCTTTTCTTAGTTAACAATTCTTTCATGAATTTTGCATAAGTCAGCATCTGCTCCATAGCTTTCATAAATGGAATATTAATTGGTAAATACTTGAAAATATCCATAAACCTAGTGAATTGTCTTTCTTTATCTATTTGTGAGGGAACCTTGGGATATGGTAACTTCTCTACAAATGGTTTTTTACTCCCTCCTTTTTCTATCTTTTGTTTTTTCTCTCCCTCTTCGTTCTTCTTATTAGGGATATGTCTTCCTTTATTATTCTCCTCTTCTTGCTCTTCATCTTCTTTTACCAAAATTTCTTCTTCAACAACTATATTGTCACCAATCCCCTTACCTACAACTTTTCCACTCCTTGTAGTTATTGAATTGCATTGCTCCCTAGGGTTGGTTTGTGTGTTAGCTGAAAACTGTCCTCCTTGTTGCTGCTCAGATAATTGCTTAGCTAGTTGGCCTATCTGGGTCTCTATATTTATGAATGAAGCATCAGTATTTTTCTGATTAGCCATAGTGCTTTTCATGAATTTTTCTAAAGTATCCTCCAACTTACCCATTCTCAGGCATTGAAGGATATTGCTGCTGATATGGAGGTTGCTGAAATGACTGTTGTTGAAATGTAGGTTGTCTTGTAGATGAGCTAACACCTTGGTTCCACCCAAAATTCTGATTCTGATTTTGATTCTCTCTCCATCCTTATGCAAAATTATTCTGATAATTATTGGGATTAGGAAAATTACCTTGTCTGCCTTGACTACTACCTTAAGCACCCATATAATTAGCTTCTTCTTGTTGAATGTTGCCTTGATAAGAGCATTGTTCATTTGAATGATCACCTCCACACAAGTCGCATTTCATGAATTATTGATCAGGAGAAGCTTGAATAACATGTATTTGTTGAGGTAGCTTTGCTATTTGTTGAGTCAATGCTTCCATCTGTTGGGTCAAAAGTTTATTCTGGGCTAAGATAGCATCTGAGGTGTTAAGTTCAAGTACTCCCTTTCTTTGAATTGGATGTCTATCATGTTGGGCTTGTTGGTCTGTAAAAGCTAGTGCATCAATAATTCTTGTGGCATGATCAATTTTCACATCCAACATGAATCCTCCTGTTGCAGCCTCTAATAGCATCTTTGCATCATGTCGCAAGCCAATATAGAAAATATTCAACTGAGCACTATCATCAAATCCATGATTTGGGCATCTTCTCAATAGTGATTTAAATTTATCCTATGCTTCATAAAAAGATTCATCTCCTCCTTGTCTGAAAGAAGTGATGTCGGATTTTGCTTTGATGTAGCGGGATGGTGGGAAAAATCTGTTCAGAAACTTCTCTTCTACACTACTCCAATTAGTCAAACTCTGATTAGGATGTGCCTTCAACCACTCCTTTGCCCTACCTGCCAAAGAAAAAGGAAATAATCTCAAATATGCAGATTCAAGATTTGCTGCTCTAAATCCCATGGTACCAATCAACTCATAAAAAAGTAGACAAATGAATATAAGGGTCTTCATGATCCAATCCAGTGAATTGATGAGCACTAATCAGGCTTAAGAAAGCTGGATTCATCTGCAATGTTTGATAGTTCGGTATGGCAATGCTGGAAAAGTGTCTTGGACCTTGCTGCATAACATAGTTTGTGAGAGTTCTTCTAGGTGGATTTGAATCTGGATTTTGAGTTGGATTTATATTTGGATTTGGATTTGGATTCATATTTGCTCCGTCTTCTGCCATATCTTCTATAATTGGGTCTGGTAAATCAAGTGTGGAAGAAGAATTAACAGATTTTCTTGTAGCTTGTTCTTGAGTTTCCCTTCTTCCTCTACCCCGGTTCCTCCGAGCTATTTTTTCAATCTCCGGATTAAATTCTAATTGCTCTGAAGATACCTGTCCTCTTAAACGCATAAATCAAAAGAGTAACTCAAGAAAAAATTAGCACAAGACAATAATTAAGCAAAATAAAACTGAAAAATAAAATAAAACAAAAATAAAAATAAAATACTTAATAAGCTAAACAAAGAATTCTCAAAAAAACACCGTTCCCCGGCAACGGCGCCAGAAATTCTTGTTGAATTATTGGAAAGCGTACCAAAATTATCAATCGCAGTATAGTATTTCGATTAAATAAAAGTTGATCCCACGAGGAACGGTTTCAATGGAAATTTCCAGTTTTATGCTTACTAAGTAGATTAAAACAGAATGGGTTTTTCAGAAAGAGTTGAATTGAAATTAAATGACAAAGAACTGTAAATTGTTGAGAAAATATCAATTAAAGGCACTTAGGATTGGTTTCCTTCCTTATCCCTCTTTTGTAATGGCTATGTCAATTAAGAACGTCAATTAACCTAACAATGTTGATGCCACCTACTCAAATCATCCATGTTGATTCCTCACACATGAAATTCATAAGAAAACCTAATAAATGTTGATTCCTCACACAATTAAGAGATTTTCCAGCATTAGGTTTAGGGTGTTAAGCAATTGATACATTCATTCCATTCCTGGCAATTAACGTAACAAATATTCTTACCGTGATCTAGGGTTCAAGATATATTTTCCAATCATACCTCAAACAATCAAGAATAAATCATTTCAAAGCATAAAGGATAAGAATAACAACATCAAAGCATAGATTAATATCTCAAAATATCACCATGATACAAAAGAGTTCAAAGGAAGTGCACCGAATCCTAAGAGAATGAAGTTAGCCACTCATGTTGGTCATTACAATGCTCAAATTGTGGAAGAAGTGAAGAATTGATGAAGATTGGGCAAAACCCTAGCAGTAGTCGCGCCTTTTCTCCTCCAAAACCTCTTGCATTCTTTGATTCAATGGAACATCTCCCTATTCATCTTCCATATGAAGCTTGGCTCGGTGGACCTGTGCAATATAGGTGGATGTATCCATTTGAAAGGTGTTGAAATGATTGTCCTATATGTGTTTTATATGTTATGTTGATTAATTTGATCAATCATAATCTTCCTTCTTTAATTGTATAGATTCATGGAGGATTCTAAATGATCGGTCAAAAATAAGGCTAAAGTTGAAGGATCAATTTGTGTGGCTTACCTGCATCGTGAGACGACATACTTTTGTTCTTATTATTTCAATAACTTCATGTTGTCACCACGACAACCTAGAAATGAAATGTATCTTCAAAGTCAAACATAATTGTCAGTCTTATCAGTCTTCCAACAAGTTGGTCGTCCATCTGGGCGGGAGTTGACTCACTAGTTAACTGATGCTGAATTCAACTCAGCTCATGTTCATGTATTAATCAATTGTCAAAAAGTTAAATTGTACCTTGAGTATGTTCAAACCAGATATCTTTTCAATTTCATTATTAAATTATTTGTCCCATTGTTAAAGTAACCTTTTAGAAATTTCTATTTGGACAACTCATTCTTGCAATCAGAGCACAAAAGTGAATCAGAAGCATCTGCTAGGATTCATGCAGAATTTCCTACATGGTTTAGGTAGCAAGTATGTATGTTACCATTCTCTTTTAAATATGGTCTATAGGTATTAATGTAACATTTGGTTCATTTTATATTTGTAGATCCATAATGAGCCATGTAGTGTGAAGAATCAAGACCTAAGGTATTTATCAAATCACCCTATGCAATGCGTTAAAGAATGGCACACATATTTTGTGAATGAATACAAATTACATACAAATGCATGGAGCAAGGAAAAAAAACAATCAATCGCGGTGTTTATGTTAAGGGTTTGACAGAAAGTGGTGAAGATGATTTTAGGGAGTAATTATGAAAATATATGAGTTGGAGTACAATACTTCAACTTATCCCAAAATAGTTATGTTTTTTTTTTAATGGTTTGATCCATCAAGAAGAGGTACAAAAGTGGATCCTAAATATAATATTGTAGATATTCGAATGAGTTTAAGATATGAACCATTTGATCCATTTATCCTTGCACATAACGTCAGAAAAGTGTACTATGTCTCATATCCATCATTTCGAATAGACAAGCGTGGTTGGTGTGTTGCAATCAAAACAAAACCAAGAGGTCATATTGATTATGATGGTGTGGAAGGAGATGCTCCATACCAAGTAGATGAAATGTTACATGGCAATGAAGTCATTGAAGTTGAATGCGTATTTGGATTACATGACTATGAAACTAATCCTAAAGAATTGGAATTGGAAGTGGAAGAGGAAGAGGAAGAGGATGAGGATGAGGATGAGGATGAGGATGAGGATGAAGATGAGGAAGAGGATGAACATGAAGAGGTTTAGGAGTATGAGGATGAACATGAGGACGAGGATGAAGATGAAGAGGTTGAGGAAGATGAAGCCTAAAATTTGAAGAAAATTAGAAACATATGTGTTTTAATTTTGTAATCAAAACATATTGTAGCATCATTTGTTATAAATTCTGTTATAAGTTTGAAGAAAATTAGAAACATATGTGGTTTAATTTTGTAATAAAAACATATTGTACCCTAATTTGTTATGAATTATGCTATTAACTAAGTGTCCCTTAATTTATATATGTTTTTACATCATAAGTTATTTATAATCTTATTTTTCTATGTATAGATATGTCCACAGGAGGTTCTGACCCAGTTGTGGCACCAACCTCCTCTCCAGTTGGGGCACCAACCTCCTCTCCATCCCCATCCCCTATTGTGGCCTCAACACCTTCCTCCTCTGAAGGTCAGTCACCTACTACACATGTTAATTTAGAGGTTGGAGAACATGATGCTTGCTATCCATGATCGACCGATTATTGAACCTTATGGTCGAGGTAATATTTAATTTCAATTCTCAAATATATATATATATATATATATATATATATATATATATATATATATAATAACTAAGTTTTAGTCATTTTTAGCACATATGTAACTTGTATTACTTTTTGTTTGTAATTAGGTTTCTTCCGTCCAGAGTTGCATCACAAGCTATAACAAAGAGTATTAAACAACAATTTCTTCAGGCTTGGACCACATGGGGATTGATACCTGGTACTGATAAGGAGTCATTTTTTTCAATGTTTTAAGGTAACTTAATCTTCTGTACATACTTAATTATTAGAAGGAAGTTTAATGTTACTATTCATTTTCATTAATGTATATATCTATAAATATTGAATATATGTTTTGTAGTCATTTATGTATAATGTGTATAACAATTTATTCTTTTATAGATGAAGTTTCAGTGGAGAGTAGAGCATGAACATCAAATAAAGAAGAATTTTCATTCCAAAGCATCTCACAGACTTAATGAGATGTTTAGGGATGCAAGAATTGCTGGTCAAAGACCAGACTGGATTGGAGATCATGTTTGGAGCAGCTTGCTAGCACATTGGAGCTCACCAATGTATCGGTCCAAATGTGTAAAAGCCCAAAGAAATAGGGCATTTGAAAAGGGTGGGAGTCTGCACACAGGTGGCTCTATCAGCACACATGAGCATGTCATGCGTATGATAAGTCTTATAATCATACATTTAGGATTTTCAAATATTTATTGGGTTTTATATCTCAAATTGTTTATGTAATATAGGAAAAGGAGCTTGGAAGATTAGTTTTTATTGATGAGATCTTCCAATAGACTCATATTACGAGGAAAACAAGTCAATTTGTTGATGAAAGATCTAGGAAGACACACGTGAGTACCTTCACTTTAAACTTTGTATGTTATGATATGTAAAGTTAATAATCATGTTAATAATTTATTTGTTTGTACTAATAGGAGCAATTTGAAACTAGACTTTCACAAGCTAGGTCATCTGCTGGATCTTGTGTTGGCGAAACTCAGTCCACTCCTACTAACTATGGACATGATGAACTTATAAGGTCCCGTTGTTGGGTGGACATAGTTGGAGGTAAGAATAAAGGAAGATTGTATGGGGTTGGAGAACTTGCTCATGGTTATCAGGGTGGTTCTGATAGCTTGAAGAATCAAACTGAAGCATCCAGCTCCTCATTTGACTTAAAAGAGATGAATCAACTGAGACAACGACTATCTGCACAAGAGGAAGAAATTTGTCAAACAAGAGAGCACAATGAACGACTAGAGCACAAATTTAGAGAGTTTCAATCCCTTGTCGGTCAATTTCTACCCCCCAGTGCATAGTCTCTCATTCAGCAGCGCCAACATAGTGAAGAAGATACTAAAGAACAACCCCAACAACAACAAGTGAATGAAGAACAACAAGATAACCCACCACAAGAAGACAACATACCAGAATATCATTCTCCTTATTATTCTCACTATTAAATGTTATACAAACATCTATAGAATAATATTTCAATTCTACTTGTATGTTTACCCTCTTTTTAGGATTGTACATTATGTTTCATTATGCATAAATTACATTACATTTGAATTTACTTGTTATTAAGTTGAGCTAGATTTATGTTTAATTGGATTGTTGAATAGATTATTGAATTGGATTGGATTGAATGTTATATATTTTACAGGTTATATGGGAAGAAACAAAAATAAAATGGCTCTAGAAATAGAGGCGGTTTTATCGATGGATTTACCGACGGATAATCCGTCGGTAAGTTGCACGCATAACTGGTAATTACCGTCGGATATATCCGTCGATAAGTCACTCGAAAACAGACCACCTATCAAAATTTACTGACCGGTATATCCGTCGGTAATTACCTATGACATTTGTCAACAAACTAGAAAAATCCGTCGGTAAATTTCATGGGTAATTAACGACGGATATATCTGTCGATAAGTCAGACTTTACCCACAAAAATATCTATCAGTAATTATGTATTTATCGACGAATTTTCTTATTTACCGATAGATTTTGTCCATCGAAAAATCCAATTTTTCTTGTAGTGACAGTTTATTTTCATTCATATATTTAAATTTTCTATTGAGTTTACTTTTGTTACAATAAAAATAAATAATGCTTCAAATGATGACAAATATTAACTTGGCCTTTTATTGAGTGAATCATGTCTTGTTTGTGATAATTTGGATGCCCTCCATTATTGGAGGTTTAATAAGACTCAATTTCCTCGACTTGCAATCATGGTATGTGACATTTTAAGCATTTGAACCAATAACTTCAAAATCTTCATTTGGCATTGTTAGTCACGTCTTAAGAAATTTTTAATTTGTTTACTCCTAATAGATGTCCAACCTCTCATTTGTGCTCATAATTGATTGTATGGTTATGATCAAGTTAAATCTTTTGGTATAATCAAATTATTATTGAATCTTTTGTAATATTTATATTGTACAAATTTTAATTATTTAATGTTAATTTTTTTTTAATTAAAGATGAAAAAGGAGTGGAAGAGATGCAATTGTTAACAAAAGTCTTGATCTTCCTTTTTAAGCATGATCAAATTGTAAGTCACGTATAGTAGGAATGTTGATGAAATGATAAGTCTTGAGTTTCCTTTTTAAGCATGATTGAATTATAAATCCCTTAGGAATGTTGATGAAATGATGAGGCTTATGCACCAACCTAAAAATGATGATTGAAACATTTGTAGTTGGTTGTTTGTTTTACTAATGAAAATCATATGTTGTCATTATTTGTTTCCCTCTATTAATAAAATATGTTATTTCAATAAGTTCATTACAGATGATATTATTAGTAACTTGAAGTATTATTGAAATATTAATGCATTTTCGTGAGAACAAGAAAACAAGTATTAAGATACCATATTCATTGTTTCCATTACTATAACAAAATAAGACAAAAATAATTTGAACTCACATAATGTTTAACAAATTGTTAAGTTTTCTTTCAAAATGCTCCCACATGCAAATTATTGTTAGGTTTAACTTTATATGTTCACATAGAAAGGCCATGATCTTCAAATCGTGCATGACCTTCATAGGTTCTAGCATAACTAACCACGAATTGCATTTTCAATCTTAACAATGTTATGAAGTCCAATTGTAGTGATCCACATTGGCCAATGATAATACAACTCAACCATGTATGATTTTCCATCCAAAGGTATGAACAAATTTAAAAACAACATATTTGAGAGTTAATAGTATCATGAATTGACACACCTTTAGCCAAATAATAATTTCACAAATAAAGGTTGATGAAAATAATTTATCTCATTAAGTGACATAGTCCCAAATTTTTGTAATTTATATGTATCTTTACAACATTTACAATTTTGATTCCTCAAATTTAATAATAATTAAATATATATACTTATATATTTATAATATTGACCTTTATCTATTTTTTTTTCATAAATATTAAAATAATGATAAATATATTGAATAAAATATATTTATATTCCCTTAATATTTTTTCACATTTTTATATTTTTTATTTATTTATTAATAATATATTATTTATTCTTGTCAAAATTCCACGATAATATAACCAGTGGCGGATCTTGACCATTGATCTTGGGGGACCAAATAATATATTATTAATAAATAATAAATAAATATAAAAGGAAGAAAGAATATGAAAGGTTTAAAAGATAAAATTGTAGATATATACTTAAATATATTAAATTATCATTAAGTTTGAGGGAAATAAAATCATAAATTATATGAAAGTTACAAAACTGAGGAGGGGCTGGGAGGATAAAATTGTAAATATACAAGTAAATATATTAAATACTAATTATGTTTGGGGAGGCCAAAATCATTAATTACATGGGAGTTACAAAACTTTGGGGGGCCACGGCCCCCTTCAACTCCCAAGAAGATCCGCCCACTGAATATAACAACGCTATAAGTGAACAACTCATTTTATAATAATGAATATGAAGCAAACCTTGATATGATGTTTCGTGCAGAAAGACCTATCTATCGGATTCTTACATATATAAGATTTAGTGGATAACAAGCTGTAAAATAGATTGCCTATGATTACTATAAAACCTTGAATTACATGTCAATTGTTAGTGGGGTTAATTTTAACCTAGAATTTCGTTACATATTTGCATCCTAGAAATAAAAATAAATCTTTACACATTAATGATCCTAGATTCCTTAATGACAGACACATGCCACCAAAATGCCTTGGGAACATGTCAATGTGAAATTTCAATATTCGAAAATGGCAAGTCATCTCCATAGGAAACTTTATCAAAACTCATGGTAATTCATTGTTAGCCTTGTAACTTTTCTATTTTTTGATTGGATAAAAACTGCACTTGGAGTAACATGGATGGATTCCTCATTCTATAATTATATTTTTATTCTTTAGTTTTTACCAACAAAAATATGGGCATATAAAAAATATATTAGAGAAAAGCAACATAAATGAGTAAAAGTTTTGTTAATGTTTGAAAGTCATCAAAATATATTATATATGTTAAGATACGACACCATTGTGCTAGTACAGAAAGAACACACGGCAAGAGTGTTACATGAAAACGATGACAATTAGCTACACACCTATATATAACATAGTAATAGTGAACAAATTTAATCAAATTTCATAACATAAAATTTGATGATTTAGATAAAAGAAATAGTTGAATGTAGAAGGGTGACACTGTAGCGGACAATGGCATCACCCGTGATGGATCAAATCAACCAATGAGTCTTGGCAATGGTGTGACCACGACCCATACGGAAGAGTC